>OX380349.1:27521780-27852113 GCA_947425015.1 Pterostichus niger | reverse complement strand
GATATTTATTTATTTTATTAAATATATGTGTGCGATATTTATTTATTTTATTAAATATATGTGTGCGATATTTATTTATTTTATTAAATATATGTGTGCGATATTTATTTATTTTATTAAATATATGTGTGCGATATTTATTTATTTTATTAAATATATGTGTGCGATATTTATTTATTAAATATATAGGTATATATTATTAAATATATAGGTATATATATTATTAAATATATAGGTATATATATTATTAAATATATAGGTATATACATATATATAGGTATATACATATATATAGGTATATACATATATATAGGTATATACATATATATAGGTATATACATATATATATACATATATATATATATATATATATATATATATATATATATATATATATATATATATATATATATATATATATATATATATATATATATATACCTCTAAACCTCTAAATAAACCTCTAAATAAACCTCTAAACCTCTAAACCGCTAAACCTCTAAACCTCTAAACCTCTAAACCTCTAAACCTCTAAGCTTCTAAACCTCTAAACCTCTATACTACTATACCTCGATACCACTATACCTCGATACCTCTATATCTCTACGTTAAACAAGTATGTAGCACATCAAACAATATTCAACATGAAAGAATATCTTATAGTGCAGCACAATATTCAGGCCAGTTATAGATAACTAAATTAAAGGGCTTTTGCGTAAGACACCAGGTGTACGAAAAGTATATCTCAATTGTAAACAAATTATTCATAATTTCTTTTCTCATTTTAATATACTGATTTATTTTATGGACTACAGACTTTTTAGACTAATTAAAATATAAATAAATGATATTATCACTTACATTTTTTTCCTGAACGGTGTGATTCTACAAGTGAAGCGGTTGACAGCATTGGATCAAACAGCCAGCTCGACTCCCGGGACTGAATGCCGATGCAGCAAAGTTGCGTACACTGCAAGAGCTCAGAGAATACATATAAAATGTGGTCATTTATTTGCTACAGGAACATCATTTCAATTACAGTAGTTTTATATATATATATATATATATATATATATTGTAATAAGATGTATGTTTTCACAAACAACTTATTACAATATATGTTATTCTTAAAGAATAAATATGGTTTAATAGAATTGTTGTAAATTATCTATTTAAAACATATTTATTATTGTTCTTACATTACTAAGTTACAATAATTTTATTTATTTATTTATTAAGTTTAAACAATACAAACTATGTTTAAATTAATCAATTTGCAAGAACTCTATTTAAAACATATTTCTTCTTTAAGAATAAGGAATATTGTAATAAGATGTATGAATAACTTATTACAATGGGTACCCTATTTCTTATTCTTAAAGAATAAATATGGTTTAAATAGAATTGTTGTGAATTATCTTCTTATCTTACAATTTTCTTACATTAATAACTAATTGTCGATCTCGACTGACGTAGTTTCAAGAGAAGATGATAACAGCTTCAATGATGCTGCTCCAAGATGATGTTCCAAAGCTCCGGTGACGTTGTCCAGAATGTTGATGACACGGGTATGAATATCAATTGTTCCAAGATGATACAGAGGCCGCAGGAGATGCCTGCATGTCCGGTGATGTCCCTATCAACAAAAATATATTAGTAACATAAAATAGTTGGCCCACGTGGGGCCTGCGTTTTTTGGTGGATAATACAAAATACACGATATCGACTCGTGAGGTTGATTTCAAATCAAACCCACGATAGATATCGATCTACACAATTTCGATTCGTAAAATTGATTTATAGTAATAAATCAAACCCACGAAAAGAACTACACACAGTTAGGATGGCCTCCTATTAAGGCAGCAACTAACTAACTAAATTAAAATGTACGTAGTGAGTAAACAATAAAAACAAACACGATATCGACTCGAGAAGTTGATCTTATAGTATAACTATAAATCAAGCCCACGATACGATATCGGTTATGAAGTTATGAAGGCCTTTAAATAAGGCAGACAAAAGTTAAATTACACGACGACGACGTTTGTTTGGCAAGTGAACTTCTTGTTGCAGACTCGCAGCGACCTATTTAAAATTAAAGTGAATTTGAATCATACACACCATATACACATCTAACATACACTTCAAATACAATATTACTCAGTTTACTGTTATTATTATTAGAGATTATTAATGTTATTAATATATTATTATTTAGTATAAACAAAAGTAAAATAATAACGTTTCTAGAATTTAGCAATTTACTTTTAAACCATTAAACAAATATTTATCACATCAAACAATAAATTAAATTAAAAGACACCAGATGTATGTCAAGGCTGTGTCTCAATAAAATTCTAAATAAATTATTAATAATTTCTTTTCTCATTTTTTAGACTAATTAAAATATAAATTTTTACTCATCTTTTATTCCTGAAATGTGTTGAAGCAACCGGTGGACAGCGTGGACAACTTTTACATGGCGCTCGACTCCTGGGACTGAATGCCGCATTCAGATAATTTGCGTAAAATGCAAAACACAATTTAATATGAGCATCTATCATTAAAAATACTAAACAATCTTTAAAGGTAATTTTTAATATTAAAGAATAGTAAATGATCAAAATAAAATTATATGTTTAAACCAAATGTAAATAATTTTCCACTGAAACATTCACAGAACATTCTCAACCCGACACAACATCCTCGCTTCAATAACGTTTATTTTAAAATTAATTATTTTCTGGAGGGTTGATATTAAAGGATGAAACTATAGTCAATAGATGAGGAATTGAATGTTGAAACCCGGTTGACTAAAGTTACGGAAAAACTGCCGTTCATATTTTCTCTCAGAAAATTAATAAAATTAGCCATATTTACAAACAAAACTATAGGCAGCCCACATTTTCAAACCTCTTCAAATTTAAATGTTATAAACAACATTTTTAAAACTCATATATTTTAAATTTTGGGTAAAAGTCACCGCTAGTAAAATCAAATTATTAAACGAGATTAATTTTAATTTTCTGCTTTGAACCAGACATCAATTATTTTAGGAGAAAAATAATTGTAAAAGTAAAATAAAGCTTGCTCCAGAAAAAATTGTCGCTTAGATTTGGGCCTTTTCGTATACTGCTTTTATAGATATATAAATTTGTATGTGATGCGTTCTTATTAGTTTGCTATGCATTATACAAAAACAATTAGTTGACAACTATCATATAATTTAGTATACAAAGATGCCATCGAAATACGAAGAATTACGCGAAAATATTTTGTACAAATGTGTTCAAAATAGGCATATATCCACAAGAAAAGTAGCTTTAGAGTTAAAATCTACAACAAGGACTGTTCAAAGGGTGTTAAGAAGATATAATGAAACGGGTAATACACAAAATAATGTGGAAGTGGATGCCAATCTGGATTTGTAAATTAAAATATTGAGAAAATGTCTTGAAGGCTTTGTGTGAAAATTAAAATCTTTCTGTGAGAGATTTGGTTAAGAAATTTGAAACTACTAAATCAACAGTTCAGAAAATTCAGCTAAAGAATTCTATAAAGTCATTAAAAAAAAAACAAAAGTGCCTAACAGCGATACTAAGCAAGAAACTAACACAAAATCAAGATCAAAAAAACTTTACTTGAAAGTGATATCAAAAAAATTATGTGTTATCATGGATGTCGAAACGTATTGTTAACTTGAATTAAAATCTCAACCAGGTCATTATTATTATTCTGGAAAGTTCAGAAAATCTGTTAGTAGCTAATTGAAGGTAATTAAAATAGAAAAATTCTCAAAAAAGATGCTTGTATGGCAGGCCATTTGTTCCTGTGGCAAACGCAATATACCTTATTTTTCGACGACAATCAACGGCGAAAGATATTTAAGCGAGTGTCTCGAAAGATGATTATTGTCCTTTATAAGACTTCATAACACACCAATACTATTTTGACCAGATTTGGCAACATGTCATTACACAAAAAATGTCATTGATTGGTGTAAAAGAAACCCCGCATATAGAATTTGTACATAAACTTTTGGATGAATCATAATTAAAATGTAAATATATGCTATTATATACTATTTAGTTGTTGATCAATAAAGTCTTTAATAGTTTTTAAAAAATTCATTTAATTATATGGTTTTTAGTTAAAAATTATAGGCGACATTGTTTTCTGGGACAAGCTTTATAATTAATCACCCTTGACTAGCTAATAATGTACTACCGTAATCATTAATGAATATTTAGTAGATTGTCAGTTACTAATCATTCACCATCATTATTATTATTGTTTTTACCCAAATAATTTAAAAAATAACATGTACATTGATGATAATGTCCACGGTGACACCAGCTCGAGCTGCTCCAAGCTCTGGATGGCGGCAGCTCCAATGACACCAGCTGCTTCAACATCTTGATGATGTCCCTATAAACATAAAAACAATGTATTAGTAACATAGCATAGCACCCTTCATCATGTTTATTTTAAGTTTCATAATCATCATAACTTTTGAGAGTGAGTATACTAGAAATAGTAAAAGGAAACCCACATTTAGTCATTTAAAAGATACACTCATTGTTTAAAAAGTAATTAAATTAAAAAATAATTTAATTTATTTAGCAGCGCGTAAGTCTTGTACTAATCAAGACATTTTAAAAGTACAAAGAAACAAAAAATAAAGCCCCAAAAATATAAATCAAAAATTCTCTCACCTGTTTGGCGCTTTCACTGTGCATCTACAACCTGGTGCACCAGGTCCACAAGCTAGAATCTTCTGAAGACGTCTAGAGAGCTTCTTCCATCCTGGACCTGAAACTAATATTAACTATGAAACTTTCAACAACTGCAGTTATACAGGGTGTTTTCAGTGGGAACTCGAGAACTTTAAAAGTTACTATTAAAAGTTTCAAATAAAAATGATGGATACTAAGAAGCCCTATTTTCACTAGAGAAATTATTTTAATCATTAAATTGCCCTACTGACGTGACAACCTTTGTCTGATTACAGTTTTCGAGATTCACTCATTGTTTTTGTGCTGCAACACTGTGATTTAAAATTAATCTACCTTAAATAAATATATCATTGCGCCTTTATCCGCGACATTTAAACCCAGAAATTTTCACTTATGAACTGTAAGTAAATATTAAACATAATTGTAACTTTTAACAATTATTTTTTACCACTCAATCAATCAGCCTCTATCTTATTTGGATTTTTTTTTATTAAACACTTTTCAGAACTCGTTAAAAATAAAACAACAAATGCGTTATTTTATTTTAGCCGCCCAACCACCCCCAAGCTCAAAATAATTTAGAATATTCTTACTAAATATCATTGCACCTTTATACACTTCTGAGTGGGGCAGATCTGCAGTTGTGGATCACAATAGAAGACATATTTCACCGTTAAGTACAGTATATGAATTTACAACACAGAATTAATTTTAAGTATAGTAACGAATTGAATCAGAAACTTCTAAAATGATAAGCCATTAAATATAAATATGTACAGTAAATTTTTAAATGAGTTTTGCAGATAATTTTGTTATTAAAATATAAAAAATATTAGTTGTCCTTCAGGCATCACAGAAATAAACTGAGATAAGAAAAGTTAGAAGAAGAAGAGAACTAATAACTTATAACTACCCGGCTTATATCTAATCGGACTTATATTTAAACGGACCGCGGTCATTCACACAACGCTTAAATCTAATTGGACTAAAATTACCCGGACTTATACTAAGAAGAAAGAGAACTAATGTAAGAAATAACTAGGAGAAAAGTCTAAACCTGAGATGCATGAAGGACTTACTTCAAAAATAATTAATTTTACTTTAATACTACTATTATTTTGTTATTAATATTTACGTGGATTTAAATTAAACAATTTAATATTTATTTGTATCGAATGGATAGTGGCTCTAGTGACCTAGAGGCCTTCATTTTGATTCGATATCCCGTCCTTATCACGCCTGTGACTCACTCTGTACGTGATGTATTTTGACGGCTGGTAACCGTACTTTACGATGAAAATGTCATCTACCGAGATGTGCAACTGCAGAGCTGCGACACTCTGACGTAAATAAAAAGTGTAATGATACCTTTTAAATTAAAATAAAAAATGTTATTGCCAAATTTAATATTAATTATGTCAAATATTTATTTACTACGCTGCACAGCAAGAATTTAAATCCAGTGACTATGCAGGGGACCTACAGTTTATAGTGGAATCTGAACCACTTGGCCGGAATTGAACCCGCCGAACTGATGCTTGTGAAGCAAGCGCGCTAACCAGCAGTCAACAAGAACTGCATGTTTGCTTAACTGATGTTATTATTTATTTTTATTCGTAAATCGAATCGATTTTTTTATGAAATTTAAAGTTAAAAGGTCTATACAGAGTTGTTTACAGTTTGGTACTTATCTTTTGAAGGAAGAAGAAGAATCTCTGGACGGTTTCGGCAGATGTCCTTGACTGGGTTCATCGAGGAAGCTCGTGGATCGTCTTGGACATGCCTGGAACACAACGTCTTGAAGCTGTCCAGCTGCTGTTGATCCTGTATCAACAGAAACATCACTTTGATTAATATTATTACCTTTGAAAGTTTCAGCCATTGCATCAAACCGGAATAAACAACATTGAATTAAATAATTGACAAATTTTACTGAATGCGTTACTGTTATTTGAACTGCACAACCTTCTAACAATTAAATTCGGTGGGCTACAAAATAGTAAATTTAAATTATGATAAAACATTCAATAGCTTCAATAATTGCCTAATTCTCGTACTCTAACTTTAACCCACTTTGGCTAATTTTATCTTTAGTAATACCCAATAATTAATATATTGCAAATCATCTATACCAACTTGAATTAAAATATCTCTCTCCTCGCACAACTTAAAAAACTAACTAGAATGTGTTCGTTAAATGAAGTCTGCAGGCTCTGAGTTTCGAACCCAAGTCTGCCAGTTTCTTCAGCAAACCAAACATAATTCCAGAAAGTGTGAGAGTTAGTTAGTCCGAGTCGCAGCCTGTGCTCGTTGATAACACACCCTTCCTGCATCAATCAAATCTCACTAATATACTTATTGAATTCACCAGGACTAGTTACAAACAGACACACATGTAATGATAGTTTTACAGAACTCGACCGTGTAAAATCTCCCGGGCGAGATTACAAAGTGGAGACTGTAATTTAGAAAATAGTGTTTCACAAAAACAAATCATTTTAATAACTTATGAAATAGTTTAGTTAATCTGCAATTATTAGTTTTGTACAAGGCATGCTTTCTTCCATTTGTTCTATTTCTTCTTTAATTTCCAGCAGTCAAATTCAAGATGTAATCCTGTTCATTTCTTCACAGCAATATTCATTTATTATCTTGTAATTCTTATTTTTTCAAAATTTATTTATTTATTTCTAAAGAATCATGCAAAATTATTGTTTTAAATTGAGTACATTTAAATTATAGATATTAAATAATTTTATTGATACAATTATTTCAAACATAATTATTATTTTAATCTTTTACTATTATTCAGTATTATATTGTTGCATCATGTATGACTTTTAACATTTAAAATTTGGTAATTAAATAATAATTCAAAAATAAAAATGTATTGAATTGCTTGACAATCTTCAACAGCAGGAACTCTGGATCAATTTTTGTCTTGATATATTTAACTTCTTGTTTTACAATTTAATGACATTAAATATTTCAATCAAGTATCAATTATTTTATTAAATATTTGTGAAACGCTATTTAAATTTAAAATATAAAAGACACAAGGAACTTGTCATTTTGTAACAAAGACTGGTGGTCAAGCAACACAGAAGTGAAAATTGATTGATGTAGAAAGATTGTGTCAACAACTGTGACAGACAGTCACCCGGGCAAACTGACGCTGACTTTTCCTGTAATGATGCTAGAGTCACACAAGAAACTATAAAGTAGGATTTGAACCCACTGTCAAATACACCCCTTCAAAATTTAGCAACAATTATCAACTCTTAATCACGTTAATTAATATTCCCAGCTTTCCTCAAACTCACGAGTAATACTGATATTTGGTAATCATTTTCATCAAAGTTATTCATTTCGTTGTAATTTTGTCTTAATTATATTTAATAAATAAAACCGTGGAATCCCTCAGTCAATCTAAATAATTATTTCAACTAAACTCATAGTAATATTATAAAAATTCCCAACCCAGCAACGTAAAAACCCTAACAGATTCTGCCCCAACACAATAAAATTAATAAATACGCCACTGGCAAACGACATAAGATGTCACTTATATATTCATTGGTTTATGAATGGCGTACGTTTACTTTTAAGATCGAATTTCAATTATTTATTTGAATTTTATAACAAAATTTTGAAATAATAATATAATTTCTCACACCAAGTGTCAACAACTGTGACAGACAGTCACCCGGGCAAACTGACGCTGACTTTTCCTGAAATGATGCTCGAGTCACACAAGAAATTATAAAGTAGGATTTGAACCCACTGTCAATTATAAGACAATTATGTAATTAACCAACCGCGAACATTACATCCCATCCCTTCAAAACTAACCCTAGACTAACTCAAAACCTCGACAAATCAGTGAAGAATTTCATGCCTAAATAACCCTCACAAAATTTAGCAACCCTTGAAAAGCTACCCTCTAATCACATTAATTAATATCAATAACACAATAAAAATAATAAATATGCCACTGGTAAACGACTGCGCATAAAATAAATGAACACCCACAATTGTGAGGGTCGCGATTTGGCAGCTACTAGTAACTAACTTGTAAATATTAAATGTCCACTTATCTGTCTGTATGAGGTTGTTGGACTGCAATGAAGCCGCTTCCCGGAGTGGACTCGACGTGATCTTGCTCCGGAGGGATAGCTCCTTGACGACAGCATCCTACAATTAAAAACATTCTTCTTCAAATATGCCCTAAATATATTCGTTCAGTTAATTTCTATTTATAATCACACTATTTTCAATTACATAATTAATCAAGTGCAATAAAACAATTACATAAATTAAATAAATTCACTACTAAATGTCTTACAATGTATTATTTTTGTGTTAAACCGGACAAATTTTATTCCAGTAATTAAGGAAGAAACTTATTTATCGATATTTAATAACTGTTTAATCAATAAAAAAAAATGCAGAAATTAATATTTAATCAAAAACCATCAACTCGAATCCGACTCGCTGATTTTTCATTTAATTTCAATAAAATCTGTAATTCGTCGAGCTTGTAAACCCATAATTGGGTAAAATGTACATGTGTGATAATGGCTGTTAATATAAATAATGCTGGGTGACAATTTTATCTGTAATTATGTACACTTGATGCTAAATAATATGTTACAAATCTATATATGCAAATTCAAGAACTTTATTCAACAAGATCTGCAACTGAAGAGCCGCATTCATCGCTGTATTGAACTCTAGGTTCGATGGGAAGTATATTTGTTTAACTGTACAAAGATCTGCGATTGCAGAGTCCTTCAAAATTAATAAACCCATGATATTTAATTTATTAATTTTTGAGCCATGATCTGCAAGTGCGGAACAGTACAACCAGAAAAAACTCAAAAGACTAACCTGTTATCCATTCTTGGTGAGTCTCTACCAGGAGTAGAGGTCCTTAGGGACTGCCTGGACTCCTTGGACCTGCCTCGCCGTAGACTACCATGTCCTGGAAGACTGGTGCTCATCCGCGATACTGGAATGCTCGGTTGGAGTATTTTTCGTTACTGCATCATGCTAAAAAGTGACAAATATTTATTAGCATTGAACAAACATATATTACATATTAGTTGTACATGATCCAAGACTATCAAATCGGTTTTATTTAATTTATTTATTATTTAATTAAATATTTCAAATTTTCCAAGCGCTGAATTTTTAATCAAGTTTTCAAGTACCTATAACTTTTGTGTTGAACTTACTTGAACCGTGGCCGCAGCGCACACGCAGATCCAGAACAACTACCTACTTGAAGTGCAATCAACCTTGTTTTCTTTCAACTCTAACTTATCCTGGAGGTTTTTATCTTGGTGTTGGCTGCGTTCATTTAATTAAATATCACACACTGTTTAATACACTAGACATCGACCACGTTGATGGTGACCCCCCAGGTCTTCAGTAAGTCATTAAAATTCCGCAACGATAATATCACCTTGCCTTAAAACCATGAATAAGAAAATTAAAACAATATATGACTCAAAATTAATCTACATAACAATACAGAAATATATCACTACGCCTTTATCAGTGAAATTTAAACTCTCAAATATTAAAATAAAGGTATTTAGAATTATAAAATTGTTATTTTAAATTTTAGAGAAATATTTTAGAGCTCGTTAAAAATAAAACAACATATTTGTTGTTTTATTTTTTCCACCCGACCTCCCCCGAGCATAAAAATAATTTAGAATTTTGTTATTAAATAGATATATCATTATACATTGATTACTTTCTGAGTGAAACGGCAATCACAGATCACAGTAGAAGACACATTTTACAAAGAAATATATCCATGCTTGGGAAGTTTCCCTCTCTCTCATAGAGGTCCTGAGGGACTACCTGGACTCCTTGGGCCTGCCTCGCGGTAGACTACCATGTCCTGGAAGACTGGTGCTCATCCACGATGCTGGAATATTCAGTTGGAGTATTTTTCTACTAGAAGTGCAATCACGCGTCTTTTCTTTCAACTCTAACTAACAGATAAACATGATTAATATAATAGAGCACTCATCTTCTAATTCATACTAGATTTAATTAAATATCACAAACTGTTTAATTCACTAGACGTCTACCTCGATGCTGGTGACCCCCAGGTCTTAATCTATATCACAATACATAAATATATCACTACGCCTTTATCAGTGAAATTTAAACTGTCAAATATTAAAAAATAAAGTTATTTATAATTAATAAAATTGTTATTTTAAATTTTAGAGAAATGTTTTAGAGCTCGTTAAAAATAAAACAACATATTTGTTGTTTTATTTTTTCCACCCGACCTCCCCCGAGCATAAAAATAATTTAGAATTTTGTTATTAAATAGATATATCATTATACCTTGATTACTTCCTGAGTGAGACAGCTCTGCAATCACAGATCACAGTAGAAGTCATATTTTACAATTAAATATAGTGTTTAGTTACAATACAGAAATAAATTTTGATATTTTAGTATAGTAATTAATTGAATTAGAGACCATTAGAATCACAAGCCATTGCCTTAGAACATTCAACTATCCGTTAATCCATCTCAAAATGATATTTATATAAAATATAGTTTAAAAAAAAAGTATTTACTTGAAATTTCATATTTAAATAGAAACAAATAAGAATAGTCCTTCAAGCATCACAGAAATAAACTAGAATAAGAAAACTAAACCGGAAGTCGACTTATAACTACGCGGACTTATAACTACGCGGACTTATGACTACGCGGACTAATATCTACGCGAACTTAAACTACGCGAACTTAAACTACGCGAACTTAAATTATGCGGACTTATAACTACGCGGGCTTAAAACTAAGCGAACCCTGATTTGTATCCCGAGATGCATGAAGGAATCATTTTAAAAATCATTCATTTCATTTTAATGCTATTATTATATTTGTTATTAATATTTACGCAAATTTAAATTAAACAATTTAAAGTTATTTGTATGGAATGAACAACCGAGCGTCTCAAGTCAATCGGCTCGTACCCTAAAAGTCGCCGATTTGATTCCATATCACACATCTATCATTTAAACATTTTAATCATCGATATAACACTCTCCACTAACAAGCCTACGTCTCGATTAAAATGTCATCTACCAAGATCTGAATCTGCAGAGCAATGACACTCTGAATTAGATAAAAGACGTGATTATATTTTCTTTAATTAATAAAAAGAATAATTTTGAAAATTGTTTGAATTAATTACTGCTGAACTTATTTTCTTATTACATTAAATATTTACTTACTATGCTGCACGACTCAATGACAGTGCAAGGGACCTACAGTTTATAGTGGAATCCGAACCACCTGGTGGGGATTGGCGTGGTGATATATTTATTAAATTAATTATTTAAAATACAGTCACAATTTGTTTTACTCTTTAATATCATAGACTACTTACTTGTATATTTTACTCCAAAATGTAATTAAACATCACTCACTAATTAAGTCACTTCACAAATTATGCACCTCCGTTTGTTTCACTAACAAATTATTCTGCACAACAGTAATACGCCGTCAAACAATTATATTCAGTGGATTGTAAAATTGTTAATTGAAATTGC
This sequence comes from Pterostichus niger, assembly GCA_947425015.1. Taxonomy (NCBI): domain Eukaryota; kingdom Metazoa; phylum Arthropoda; class Insecta; order Coleoptera; family Carabidae; genus Pterostichus; species Pterostichus niger. The sequence goes on along the minus strand of OX380349.1, from coordinate 27,839,785 downwards.
TTACAGGAACGTCGACAAAGAGTGGACAACTTCATTGATCCCCTGTCAGAATGTCTTGAATTATTTAAAAGATAAATGCCTCCAATTTAAATGGAAGAGAATTAAATTTCAGATACTTTTACTATAAGTTACAAGTACCTTATTACAATGAAAGTTGTAAGTGTTTTCAGAAATATTCAGGATTCCTAATAATGGTTCCTGAAGGGTGGCCATAATATACCCCCTTCTATTCCGCAAAAATTATAAACTAACATGCAAGGGTAGAAAAAATAAATAATTTAACTTCAATAATTCTCGTACACTAACTTGAACTATATTACTGCCCAAAGTAACTAGCTAATTTTATCTTTAGTAATACCCAATAAAAAGTTGCAGATTATCTACCCTATCTTGAATTAATATACCTCCCTCCTCGTACAACTTACAAAACTAAAACTTAAACATAATATGCGGGCGGTACGAGTCGAGGGTTTGAAAATATAGCTAAACTAGTATTAGTACTATATGCTAATTAACCTATGCTTCCTAACTTTCATATGCAATGCACCCTGAATATTTCCTGTTCATTTAAATCTAGAGATGGGCGAATATAAAATTTCTCGAATTCGAATATCGAATACGAATATTAATCAGATCTCGAATATTTGAGATACTCGAATATTCGAATACTCCTAAAAGTTAATTTATTTATTATTAATAATTATTTAATTATGTCCTTTTCATTACTTGAATGAAATTGTTAAGATAAAATAAAATTAAAACAAATAGTACAAACAAAAAAGAAAAAGACGAAAACTTCAAATTTAAGGTGAAACGTACGGGCTGATGTTGGCGAAAAACAAATTTGAAATACGTATGTCTTCATGGTTTTGAAACAAAATATCTTTGTTATTAATAACTTCAAAGTATTGCAATAGCTTTAAGTTTATGTACAATTGATAAAGAAAAACATAGTTAAATTGAGGTCAACATATAGCGCGATATTCTAATGTTCGCTATACTGACATTAATATTCGAAAATCTCGAATATCGAATAATGTCAATATTCGCGGCATTCGACTATTCGCGGATGATATTCGCCCATCTCTATTTAAAACATACACATACTGAAAAGTAAACGTTTGTAATCAGTTTTATGCGAAGCATTTTTATCTAGAACAATTCAGACTCGTCTGACAACGAAACAATAAAGTCAATCTCTCTTAATCAATGATCATATCAACTACCATTATTTATAAAATTATCAAAGAACAATTATCAATAAAAAACAAAAATTAACTTGAAGCTCAATCGAAATCTTTGATTTGAATACAGCAAATAATTATTTGATGAAGCTTAACTATTGCGACAGTATCACCCACTGAATTTAATTAATTATCGCTCATTGTTTAAGTCACTTTATAAAATATGCGCCGCGGTAAACACCCAAAACAATCAAAATTCCCAGTAAAAATACACCCATCTACCGACTTATTTATTTCACACTTAATTTAATATCACCGTTGAACCTCAACCTCCGCCGAGATAAACTCTTTCGGATAATAAAATCAAGTGATTTTCAATCGCGCGCAAAATAACATAAAATTGCCCGCAAAAAAAGTAATAAACCATAATTCATTCTCTCTATTTTCCCCCAAATATGGGGTATGTTTAGCTACATAACAAAGGATCATGTGAGAAATAAATTGGTGTATGATAAGTGTCAGATTGAAAAGAATGTTATTAACAGTGTGAACGTGCGCGAGTCATTATTTAATATTATTATTATTTTTAGCATAGTTTTAATTCTTTCTTCATTCAAATCGTTGGGTATGTCATGTATGTAAATTCTTATTAACAATTATGTCTATTTTTTAAATTTGAATAAATTGAAAAGAATTTTGTAACCAGGGTTATTATTTTTGTGTAAATAAGATGTATGTGTTAAGATTGAGGGTGTAAGATTATGTGTACGTCTTATAAGTTGAGGAATGAATGTTATTTACGGTTTATTACGAGCGCAAGAGTTTCCGATGAAGGAGAATAAATGTTTGCTGTTTTATCACGGCACAAAGAATAAATAAACACCCACAATTGTAGGGGTTGCAATTTGACCGCTACTAGTAACTAACTTGGAAAATAAAGAAATAACAAGTGTCTACTTAGCTGTTTAAATCAGGTAGTTGCAGTGTAATGAAGGCTCGTTCCGCAGTGGACTGGCTTTGCAGCTCATCATCATGAATGCTCATCGACTGGACTTCCTTCAGGACTAATCTCGACCTGAAGAGATAGCTCTTTGACGACTGCATCCTAAAATTACAAAGATTCTTCTTAAAATATGCCATAAATATACAAGTTCAATTAATTTCGATTTATAATCACACTATTTTCAATTATAGAATTAATAAAAATAAAATAAATTTACTACTAAATTTCTTATCAATATATTAATATGATTTTCGTGTAAAACCGGATACATATTATATCTATAGATACGTTAAATCCTATTCATAAGTTAAATAATTATATTTGATCAAAATTCTTACAATCAGAATAGGGTTCATTGTTGTACAGCTGTTTATCAAGTTTTTCGTATGAAATTTTTAGATTTATGCGACAATTTATACATCAAAATGATCACCAGAAAATAAGGAATCGATAGACATAAGTTTTACATATTGAACTAAAAAATGACCGGTTCAAATGTTCATAAAAACGCGCACAATACGTATTATTGTCACAATTGTTGACAGAAACAATTATGGCGGCCATGCTAAACCAAGGCCAACTGTAACCCAATAACAATTTATTTAGATATTTTTATGTAATTTATACAAAAATGTGCGATTGCAGAGCCCTTCAAAAAGGAATAAGACATGATGATATTAAACTTTAATTTATTCATTTTTGAGCAATGATCTGCAAATGCAGAACAGAACAACCAGTAAAAATTCGAAGACTAACCTGTTATCCATTCTTGGTGGATCTCCCTCTCAGGAATAGAGGTCCTGAGGGACTGCCTGGACTCCTTGGGCCTGCCTCGCGGTAGACTACCATGTCCTGGAAGACTGGTGCTCATCCACGATGCTGGAATGCTCAGTTGGAGTATTTTTCTACTAGAAGTGCAATCACGCGTCTTTTCTTTCAACTCTAACTAACAGATAAACATGATTAATATAATAGAGCACTCATCTTCTAATTCATACTAGATTTAATTAAATATCACAAACTGTTTAATTCACTAGACGTCTACCTCGTTGATGGTGGCCCCCAGGTAGGTCTTTAAATTCCAGCAGCATTACTATCACCTTGCCTTAAAACCAGTAAGTAAATTAAAACAATATATTACTGAAAATTAATCTATATCACAATACATAAATATATCACTACGCCTTTATCAGTGAAATTTAAACTGTCAAATATTAAAAAATCACTCTTAATCAATGATCATATCAACTACCATTATTTATAAAACTATCAAAGAACAATTATTAATAAACAAACAAAAATTAACTTGAAGCTCAAACGAAATGTTTGATTTGAATATTCCCAGTAAACATATGCCCATCTACCGAGAAGTTCACCCTGAAGGGGTTTGAATTCTACAACTTTTGCTCATACGACGACAACGCTACCATTATGCTACAACGACCCATAAATGAATCGCAGTCCACTGCCAGTTATGTTTCTAGTTATAAATTAAACTTCCCAGAACATTTATTTAGATTATATGAACGATTGAAATTTGATCCTTAAATTCAAATAACTATAAAAATCAAACATATATCTTAAATATCTTCATTTATCTTAGATATCATTAATTAAAATTAAATTAATTAAGAGTTTTTATTTTGCAACCCATGACGTATTTACGACCTATTTTACATAAATCTCTTTTTGCAGTTGATTCTAGAATGTGTTCGTTAAATGAAGTCTGCAGGCTCTGAGTTTCGAACCCAAGTCTGCCAGTTTCTTCAGCAAACCAAACATAATTCCAGAAAGTGTGAGAGTTAGTTAGTCCGAGTCGCAGCCTGTGCTCGTTGATAACACACCCTTCCTACATCAATCAAATCTCACTAATATACTGATTGAATTCACCAGGACTAGTTACAAACAGACACACATGTAATGATAGTTTTACAGAACTCGACCGTGTAAAATCTCCCGGGCGAGATTACAAAGTGGAGACTGTAATTTAGAAAATAGTGTTTCACAAAAACAAATCATTTTAATAACTTATGAAATAGTTTAGTTAATCTACAATTATTTGTTTTGTACAAGGCATGCTTTCTTCCATTTGTTCTATTTCTTCTTTAATTTCCAGCAGTCAAATTCAAGATGTAATCCTGTTCATTTCTTCACAGCAATATTCATTTATTATCTTGTAATTCTTATTTTTCAAAATTTATTTATTTATTTCTAAAGAATCATGCAAAATTATTGTTTTACATTTAAATTATAGATATTAAATAATTTTATTGATACAATTAATTTATTTCAAACATAATTATTATTTTAATCTTTTACTATTATTCAGTATTATATTGTTGCATCATGTATGACTTTTAACATTTAAAATTTGGTAATTAAATAATAATTCAAAAATAAAAATTTTAAATAATAATTCAAAAATAAAAATGTCTTGAATTGCTTGACTATCTTCAACAGCAGGAACTCTGGATCAATTTTTGTCTTGATATATTTAACTTCTTGTTTTGCAATTTAATGACATTAAATATTTAAATCAAGTATCAACTATTTTATTAAATATTTGTGAAACGCTATTTAAATTTATAGTATAAAAGACACAAGGAACTTGTCATCTTGTAATAAAGACTGGTGGTCAAGCAACAGAAGTGAAAATTGATTGATGTAGAAAGATTGTGTCAACAACTGTGACAGACAGTCACCCGGGCAAACTGACGCTGACTTTTCCTGAAATGATGCTCGAGTCACACAAGAAACTATACAGTAGGATTTGAACCCACTGTCAAATACACCCCTTCAAAATTTAACAACAATTATCAACTCTTAATCACGTTAGTTAATATTCACGAGTAATACTGATATTTGGTAATCATTTTCATCAAAGTTATTCATTTCGTTGTAATTTTGTCTTAATTATATTTAATAAATAAAACCGTTGAATCCCTCAGTCAATCTAAATAATTATTTCAACTAAACTCATAGTAACATTATACAAATTCCCAACCCAGCAACGTAACCACCCTAACAGATTCTGCTCCAACACAATAAAAATAATAAATACGCCACTGGCAAACGACATAAGATATCACTTATATATTCATTGGTCAATGAATGGTGTACGTTTACTTTTAAGATCAAATTTCAATTATTTATTTGAATTTTATAACAAAATTTTGAAATAATAATATAATTTCTCACACCAAGTGTGGGTGAAATGTATATGGGCGTTAATTTTGTAGCATAATATAAGGTCACCCTTCACTCTAATCGCTGGGTGATATTAAATATATTGAAGTTTAAAAAAAAAGTTATCTGCTTATATCTTAAAGTGCTACGAGCAGAATTTGGTAAAATGTATACTGGAAATAATTGAGGAGGAGAATTGAAGCTCACCCTCCACTAACAACTTTGGGTGATAGTTTATAGCACCCGAAAATAGATAGAAACAAGAACTTACTTTGACTGCAACTGTACTGCTTATTTTACCTCCATAAGAATTGAACTGTGCTGCTCCAGAAGATTTTAATATAAAATAATTCCGGAACGTTTAACAATAAAAAAATCTATCTACCTCGACTGACGTTGTTTCAAGAGAAGATGATAACAGCTTCAATGATGTTCCAAAGCGCCGGTGACGTTGTCCAGAATGGTGATGGCACGGGTATGAATATCAATTGTTCAAAGATGATGCAGAGGCCGCAGAAGATGCCTGCATGTCCCGTGATGTCCCTATCAACAAAAATATATTAGTAACATCAAATAGTTGGATTTTGATGATTAATGAATCTGAAACAGACACTCATACACTTCTTGTTCTTCGAGTAGTTTTCAATGATGGTGTCTTTGTTGTTTATAATTATGAAGGCCTTTTAACAAGGCAGAAATATATTAATGTAAAATGTCCCTAGTCACATCTTTACATGGCGACGTTTGTTTGGCAAGTGAACACACTTCATAACATTTATTTCATGTTGTTGCAGACTCGAAGCCACTAATTAATTGGCTAGAGACAAGACGTAACTACTGTTTACTTTGAAACATATAAGATGTACAAATTTACACTTCAAATATCATTTTACTTTTAATATTATTATTAATAGAGCTAATATTATTAAGTTGTGTGATTATTAAAGGTAATCATACCTGTAGTTTTTGACTAAAGTTAATTTATTAATAGTTTAAGAAGTATATATTCGACATCTCTGTCTAATAAATATGTTAGAATTTTTGAAAAATCATGAGCATTCGCCGGGATTTGAACCCAGAACCTTTCACTCGCTAGTGGTAGAGCAGTCACCTAGCGAGTGAAAGGTTCTGGGTTCAAATTCCGGCGAATGCTCATGATTTTTCAAAAATTCTAACATTATTATTAATATTTATTCATTTAAACGAGAATTTAAATATAAATAGCTAATCGTTGATTGAATTGTTCAATTTCATTTTCAGCTTAACAGGAATTTATGAGATTTTAGCTGAAGAACAATTTTCAAATATTTATTTATTTATTTATGTTACGCTGTACAACAGGAACTTAATCCCAATTACAGTACAGGGTCCGCACTCACCGAGCCGCAGTGTAGTATAGTTTATATAATTTTTAGCTTGAGTGAGATTCGAACTCGGGATCTCCGGATTCGAATTCCGTATCGCTATCCACACCACCGTACTGACGGACGGATATAAAACATGAATTTTCTAAATTATTTCTAAACTTTGACTTTTAATACATTCATAATTCAATCAACGATTAATTGTTTATATTTACATACATAACATCACGCTATGTCCTAACAAATGGGGCAACACGAACCCCTAAAACATTCACTCATCAAACTTATCAAAAAAATCATTAAGGTGAAAGTATGTCGGGTCTTAAAGATCCGAATCAGTGGATCGGATCTTTTTCGCGATCGAGATCTGCTGATCTGGCTCAATCAAAAGAAACATAACACATAATATTTAAAAGTATTAGAAAAAAATCTGATGTGGGCACCACATGACTTCCTTGTACGCGTATTAAACTATAGATATTTTTTTAATTGCACATATTTGACATTAAATCTTTTATTTTTTTATTTTTTGTTATAATCCATAGCAAACTTTTTTTTTAAATCAAAAAATATATAATATTTATATTTAGATATCTCGTTTATGCAAAAAGCTAATTTAAAAATTCTTAATGTGCTAGACGCAGAATTTAATTCTCTAAAACTTTTATTTGCAGCATTTATGTCTAAAATTAAAATAATACCATTTTTTTTAAGGAAAACTGTTAGCAGCTTCATGTAATGTGTCACTTCCGGTTAGTGTATTTTAACTAAAATCTATTATATTATTTCCATTGATATAGTAGTCTTATATACCAAATTTGGAAAGTTTTAAATAATATTTGAATATAGTTTTTCATGAAAATATATTATAGGCTTCAAGTAAAGTACCACTTCCGGTAGTTGTATAATGACCAAAAAGGGAGGTGCACAACTAGATGTTATAACAGTCCTAAATATAAAGTTTCAATTTTCTACGGCTTACCGTTTTTGAGTTATGCGAGATACGTACGTACGTACAGACGGCATGACGAAATTAGTCAAAATGGATTCAGGGAGGGCCAAAACACCTATTTCCGTTGAAATCTGAGAACCGAAAATTTTCGCGATTACAATACTTTCTTTACCTTGTACAAGGAAGTAAAAAGAAACATACATAAAAATGTACTGGATTTCAGTGATTTTGCTGGAAGATGAGATGATTCCAGGTCCATGGTGTTCCTATAAACATACAAACAATGTGTTAGTAACAATATCTAATTGTGAATACATGGACAAAACAAATTAGATCTGATGTCTTTTGTTTGAAAGCAATGTTACCGTTACTATGGTAATCTGTCTTCCTGTTCATAGGTTTCAAGTTCGAATGTCAACTGTTAATTGTACTCAATAAATAAAACATTAACTTTCCTTCATATTTCATTTGTTATTCATTCACGAATATTATTCATTGTGACATACTAAAAACAAGCATTTATAAAATATGAAATATTTATTACAAAATCTGATTCCCATGTCATTTATACTTTTAAATAAATAATGTGTAAGATATACTGCGGCTGCTTCTTAATTTTCTGATGTGTCTAAATTATAATTATTCTTGCAAAAGTAGAATGTGATGGGAAAAAAAAATTAATAATTACCTTAAAGAATATTCGAATTCCTTGAAGGTTAAAAAATGAATAAATTAATAAATTTCTTAAAACAAAACGTCCACAATAAGATGCAGTTATTAAAATTCAGCCTTTGCTGTATTTTTAAAATTGTTTTCTAATTTATAATTTATTAATTACGTACATATTAGAGAGGGATGAACCAAGAAGTTGTAGCTCAATGGTTGAGCTTTAAGTTCACAAGCGAGAGTTCATGCTAGTGTTTAGTTAGTAACGGTTAAACATGCCATCCTGTTTCACGGTGTACAGAGGCGATGTGCATTTATTTCAAGGCACGCGACATGAAAATGTCAACTGTTTCATGCTTGAAAACAAAGAAAAAACCCGGGATTTCTATATGATATAACTAGGAAGAGGTGATATTGACGCTGAGATTGTTTGCTCTGATTTATTCAATTAAACGGTATGTTTTGTTTTTCGATTTCCTGCAGAAAATTTAGATAATCATGTTTTTCATATACCTGAACACATCACGCTATGTCGCATTAAATGTCAACTTCCGGTGTATTTCAAGAGTGGATACTGACATTGTTGACTATGTCTCAGTCACTGATACAAATCTGAAATAAGTTTCAGGCAAAAACTAATTCTAAAGGCACTGAAATATTTTTCAAGTAAACATAAATTCTCTAGTACATAACAAAGTTTTTTAGACACTAAAATAATTCTGAAGACACTGAAAAATCTGAAATACGTTTGAAACAAAAATATTTCAGTCTATAAAAAAATTCAGATGCACAGAAAAAATTCTGAAGTACTTTTAAGCAGGGTTCGTAAATATCATGATATTTATAATAAATATCAAAATATCTGATATATAGGATATATATCAGATAAATATCACTTTTTGGATATTTATTTTTTAATTTTAGTTTTTGTACACATTTAGAAAAACTGAAAAATTCGAAAAATTTCACTTTTCCGGAAGCTATATCTCAAAAACTAAACAAGATATGAAAATGCGCTCAACGGCGTTGAATTCCCCGTGTCCGAATTGACTTGTAAGCAAATTTTCATACAATTTTATGCAATTTAATATTTATAATTATTTCCTTTGGTTTTTTCAGATTTTAATTCAATTTTCCCAAAAATCCTTAATCGTAGGATTATTAAAACGAAAATTTACATACATATGTATTTTGACCCACTGAATCCAGTGGTGCAATCTTCAAATGCATATGACTTCTGGTTTTCGAGAAAATGTAAAAAAACCGCTTTTTGCGAGTTTTTTGGCGGAAAATAGAAAAAAAATAAAAATCGCTGAAACTATGTTTATAAGTTAACTGAAGCACGAGAAAATTAATGCCGTTGAGCGCGTTTTCATATCACATTTAGTTTTCGAGATATAGCCTCGGAATAGTAGAAAAACTGAAAAATTCTAAAAATTTCACTTTTCCGGAGGCTATATCTCAAAAACTAAACAAGATATGGAAATGCGATCAACGGCGTTGAATTCCCCGTGTCCGAATTGACTTATAAGCAAATTTTCATACAATTTTAAGCAATTTAATATTTTTAATTATTTCCTAAGGGGTACCCCTTTGGTTTTTTCAGATTTTAATTCAATTTTCCCAAAAATCCTTAATCGTAGGATTATTAAAACGAAAATTTACATACATATGTATTTTGACCCACTGAATCCAGTGGTGCAATCTTCAAATGCATATGACTTCTGGTTTTCGAGAAAATGTAAAAAAACCGCTTTTTGCGAGTTTTTTGGCGGAAAATAGAAAAAAAATAAAAATCGCTGAAACTATGTTTATAGGTTAACTGAAGCACGAGAAAATTAATGCCGTTGACCGCGTTTTCATATCACATTTAGTTTTCGAGATATAGCCTCGTAAAAGTAGAAAAACTGAAAAATTCTAAAAATTTCACTTTTCCGGAGGCTATATCTCAAAAACTAAACAAGATATGGAAATGCGCTCAACGGCGTTGAATTCCCCGTGTCCGAATTGACTTATAAGCAAATTTTCATACAATTTTAAGCAATTTAATATTTTTAATTATTTCCTAAGGGGTACCCCTTTGGTTTTTTCAGATTTTAATTCAATTTTCCCAAAAATCCTTAATCGTAGGATTATTAAAACAAAAATTTACATACATATGTATTTTGACCCACTGAATCCAGTGGTGCAATCTTCAAATGCATATGACTTCTGGGTTTCGAGAAAATGTTAAAAAACCGCTTTTTGCGATTTTTTTGGCGGAAAATTGAAAAAAAATAAAAATCGCTGAAACTATGTTTATAAGTTAACTGAAGCACGAGAAAATTAATGCCGTTGAGCGCGTTTTCATATCACATTTAGTTTTTGAGATATAGCCTCGGAAAAGTAGAAGAACTGAAAAATTCGAAAAATTTCACTTCTCCGGAGGCTATATCTCAAAAACTATTTGATATTTTTATATAATGGATATATATCATTGCAAAAATATGACGATATATATCAAAATAAATATCATGATATATATCGATCGATATATATCTTCGAACCCTACTTTTAAGATAGTAGTCTAAAGAAAACATTGAAAAATATTTGAAGCATTTTTCAGGCTATAGACAAAAATCTCGAGGCACGCAAAACTGAAATATTTTGCAGGTAGAAACCTTTAAAAAATTATTCATACTATAAATTCTGAAGCCACTGAAATAATTCTGAAAAACCTTTCAATTATAAACCAAAAACAAATTCCTGCAATCTGTAAATAATTCTAAACACACTAAAATAATCAGAAATCATATAAAAAAATTTTTTTGCTGCTATAAAAAAAATCTAAAGGCACTGTAAGAATTTCTTTAGTCCACAAACAACTTTTGAAGTTATTAAAAAATCTCTGAAATACTTTTCAGGCAGAAATCTCTATGCCATCAAATAATTTTGAACCCATAAAAAAAATCAGAAATCTCTAAAACAATCTAACCATACATTCACAACTTTTCTTTTCTTTACCATCTTCTGAAGGTCTGTTGCTCACCTTCTAATCACATCTGAGCAGGAGTAATTATATATTTCATAAAGTTACAAATACAATTATCCTTACGACTGCATAGCATTAATTATTGCACAAACCTGCATCTGCACATAGTGGGAGAGCTCGCCAGCGAGGAGTGGGACCTAGTTCGATACCAGACGGAAGTACCTCTATGTCTATCCTGCAGCAGAGCAACAGATTCGCCAGTTCGCATCTAGTAGGCTGCGCGAATGTATCCACAGAACACTGCCTGACATGCGACTAGTGCGATAGTGATGTATAATGTGTTCAAGCAATATTCATTCTGTGATTTCTCGTGGTGAATGTGTCGGGTTAATTGTGTGTTTTTAGTTAATTAAATGTTAGATGGCCCTAGGACTAAAGCTAGCAGGACTTAGTGGATATGATCGGCGTACGTGGACTTGTTTTGTTGACAGGATGTCTAATGATGTTCGTTTGGTTTGCCAATTCTGTCAAGGTACATCTTGTTATTTTTTTAATTATTTTCAATCTATTTTCCTCTGTTAATCGTTCCTAAATTATTTTAGAAGAAAATTCTTCAAATAAAAGATGTTGACAATAAAAATATCTACAAGTTTTATTTGAAGTATTTTTCTCTAAATTAATTAAGGAGCGTTTAATAGGACAATATATATGATAGACTTCAACGTTACGTTAAGCAACAAACTTTTTACCCCAATTTATATTTTCTTCTATTAATCATTACTAAATTATTTTAGAAGAAAATTCTTCAAATAAAAGATGTTGACAATAAAAATATCTACAAGTGTTATTTGAAGCATTTTTCTCTAAATTAATTGAGGGCCGTTTAATAGGAGAATATATATGATAGACTTCAACGTTATGTTAAGCAACAAACTTTTTACCCCAATTTATATTTTCCTCTATTAATCATTACTAAATCATTTTAGAAGAAAATTCTTCAAATAAAAGATGTAGAGAATAAAATTATGTATCAGTTTTATTTGAAGAATTTTTCTCTAAAATAATTGAGGAGCGTTTAATAGGAGAATATATATGATAGACATCAACGTTACGTTAAGCAACAAACTTTTTACCTCAATTTATATTTTATGTATTTTCCTCTATTAATCATTACTAAATCATTTTAGAAGAAAATTCTTCAAATAAAAGATGTAGAGAACAAAATGATCTATCAGTTTTATTTAAAGTATTTTTCTCTAAATTAATTGAGGAGCGTTTAATAGGACAATATATATGATAGACTTCAACGTTACGTTAAGCAACAAACTTTTTACCCCAATTTATATTTTCCTGTATTAATCATTACCAAATTATTTTAGAAGAAAATTCTTCAAGTAAAAGATGTAGAAAATAAAATTATGTATCAGTTTTATTTGAAGCAATTTTCGCTAAAATAATTGAGGAGCGATTAACAGGACAATATGTTGCGTTACACGACGAACCCTTTGATTCTATTTAACATTTTATTTAATAATTAATGTATCCTCTTATATTTAATTTATAAAATTATACATACTTATGCAAAAAATCATGCTAAAGAGGATGGTGAAGTTGCCAGGTCCGTATTTAGTCTATTTTTTAATAAATCAGCCCCAATAAACTTGTTTTAAATTTTCCAGTTTCCAGAAGTAAACTGTAGCTATCAGCTAAGAAGTGTATATTTCTTGTTCTCGCGTTAATTTACGTTGCACCAGTGCACTAGTAGTGCTAGTGTCTCGTGCGCTGTACGGTACACAGTTGACGCTCGCATGAGGAAGTACTGCGATTGTTTTTATCTTCATTTTTTTCTGTTTTTGTTCCGAGTAACGAACAGTAATTTATATAGTTTTTGTACTGTTTTCTAGATTGTTTCATGTCGTACTATTTACAGAATTTTCTCTTTATTTGTCCAATAATTACGCAGAAAAATTAACTAGTTTATAGATGGTCTGTGGACGACAATAATTCTACTTTCATCCAAACTTGAATACTAATCAATTAATTTATATATGTAAAACAAATAAATAAATATATCATCACGCCTTTTACCCATTACTAGGTGTGGCACTCTGCCGTAGCAGATTTCGGTAAGTGATATATTTCTTCGCGTGAAGTGCGGTTACCAGCCGTCAAATCACGGCCACCAAAGATGTTAGTGGAGGGAGAGTCACAGGGGTAGATTTAAATTGGTATATATATTTTAAACGAGTGTAATATGAAAACTATAAATGCTCAAAATGTTCAAAATTAATAACCATATTTTAAATATATTTTGATAAGAGATACCAGCTAAAATATTTAGGTATATCAAATGAGGCATATTAATTTAATTGAATAATTATTATCAAGTTTAAGCATTTGTATTTAAAGAACTAAAAAAGATAATGAAATTCTGATTTAAATTTTGAAACTAAATTAAAAGCAATTGCATTGAGATACAAAATAATAACTTATTGCATGTATATATTTCACAAGAAATTAGCATAATACGAAATGATTACTTATTATGATGGGATGGGAACAACAGAAGTTTGCGTCGATTTGTAATTAAGTCGAGCGGTTAATTACTAATTAGCAAATGACGTCATATTTGCACGACCCTGTGCATAATGTTTTAACATCCCTATTGTTTGGCGAAAGAAATTTAGATGTGCAGTGAGCCAGAAGTGTTACAATGTCAAGACACGATAATGAAAAAGATAATATGTTAATAAATAACAGCAATGGGGGTAGCACGAACCCTTAAAACAACAATTCGATTCATTTTATACAATTTGACGTTCAATGTTTAAAACTTAGAACAAGCGAAGCGAAGCGAAACAGTTTGAATTTAACGCCCTGTTTGCCGTGTGAAACTTTTGTACAATTAACGCAAGACTTACTCGAGTTACTCGTTATGTTATGTCACTAACGTTGCGTTACAGAATCGTTGGAATATATTATAATTCATTTATCATTTTATTCTTAAACAAATAAGTAAATATTAATTTACCTTCTCAAATTCGTAAACAGTCGAAGACATAGAAACAGGATGAGGAATTACGTGTCCTGCTAAACAAAAAACATCAATTAAGGGGTAAGGCCACTCTAAAAAATTTTAAAAATGCATTTTTTTTATTTGCTTAAATTATAGTTTAAACCCTTAGGAATAAGGGACAATTTATTTATATGCCGCGCGGAAGTATTTTATATATATATATATATATATATATATATATATATATATATATATATATATATATATATATATATATATATATATATATATGGGGTAGGTGGCTCAGTGGTATCGAGTCGGCCAGTGGTTCTTGAGAACCTTGGTTCGATCCCCACAGTCGACAAACAATTTTCACCAATTTTAAAAATCTACCCCTGAGGCTCCTCCACCACTAATATCTTTGGAGGCCGTGATTTGACGGCTGGTAACCGCACTTCACGCGAAAAAATATATCACTTACCGAGATCTGCTTAGGTAGAGTGCCACACCCAGTGATGGGTAAAAGGCGTGATGATATATTTATTTATTTATTTTATTTTATGACTCGAAACTTTAAACGTGTTTTTCTCGAAATCATATTTTCAAAATCGAGCGAAAAGAAATCTGAAATACTAATTGATGGATCGTGCTGAATCTGTTTATTTCTTATTCTAGATATAAAATGCTCAAAAACTACGGGGGCTTTTTTTAAAGTGCTTCATTCGTTTTTATGGTCGTTTTTATACAGAAATTTAGTCCCGAATAATAAACTTTTTTTTCAAACGTGCGCCATTTTGTTAAAAATCTAAATTTTCAAAATCCAGTCCGTAGTTTTTTAGAGTATACATCAGAGATTAAGAAAACATATCCCTTTTTGATCCAGGTCTATTGCTGTTCCCGGAATGTTTTCGCCCGATTTGCCCTACGCGCCGAGAGGAGTCGCCATTTGTTTTAATTTCTGACGACAATTTTGAATATTTTCTTTAAAAAAAAATTTTAAATAAAGTTTAAAGAGCACTAAATAAAGATCCAAAAACAGTTCTTAAGCAGCACGTTTAGATTTCGTTAAAAAATCTTGAAAATGATCCTTTTTTTCCTTGTCTAGAGTGGCCTTACCCCTTAATATGGAAACAAGAATATAAACAATAGTTAAAGTACTGTGTCAGGATAGGAATTAATTGCGGGATAAATATGATGAATAAGGACAAGCGTATGATTCTTGATTTTAGATTCATTGGTTAGATTTTTCGAGTGTTCCTTCCTCATATTTTTTACTTCATTTTCAGTTTTTACTATACAGTGTGTAACTGCAATTGTGTTAAATGTATTTTTAAACAAGCGCAGGCGATGCTGCCTTCATTTCTTATAGATTCGTTGTTAGAGAAGTGGGCGTAAGTGAAGATTTACGAAACAGGTGTACAAGAGCGAATGGATGAATGTTTGTTGCGTGATGATGGATTTTGGTTGTGAGGAAAGAAAGAGTTCGTATGGAGGAAGTGTTAATGTGGTCGAAACGAGTATCGTGTGTCAGGATGAGAATGTTGACGGGTTCGTGCTACTCCATTTAATGGGATATAACGTCATGTTATGTATGTATGTATGTAAATAGTATAACAAAAAGTGAAACAATTCAGAATTAGTTTTTGTAATAATTAGGATGTTTCACTATCAACTCAGCTTCGAAAGATACAGACAAATTAAATATTATCTTAAGTATATTTTTTGTAAAATTAACTTGACAAAGTTTTGGTTATCAAATTGATTAGTGCATATGTTTGTAATAATTTCAGTATTCTTCGATCATTATTTATCGAGTTTATGGCTTCTCTGAATTGTTGCGCTTGTTAGCTATTATGTGATGACATATCTGGGTAAATTATTAGATGTGTGTTGGTCTGAGATAGCTTTTGATCCTTATATTTCATCTCTTAGAAGCGTCTGGTGTTTTTTTTTATGTAAACTCGAGCATGGAAACAGTTATCTCTAACCAAGTCAACGATTCCACCCTCTTGCCCCTTGTCAGCACATCCCATGGAAAACAACAACAAATAGTCAGTGGTGGTTTAGCTTTTGGATTGGCAAGATGTAGTCTTGCCATACAGTAACTTTAGTTCATATGTTGTTGTTGTTGTTTGCCATCTTTGATAGAAGTTGTTTAAATAGAGATTTAATGTTTTCGTTTAATATCTATCACTTTTGTAATTTAGTAACTTTTCTATTTATTTTTATGTTGTGAATTTTATCTTAATAAACCTTAAAGTTTAAATAGTAATTAACTTATTCGCCCAGCTCTTGCTCGTGTTACACTAAAGACGAGGAATATAAAGCATCCAAAAAGAACGTATTATTCTGCACATACAGCTCGTGCAGCCCTAGCGTATTGTCATGACTAAAGCCCGGATATTTAGGCTCTTAAAAACACCCAAATAAGCAGGCATATAGGCCGGTAATTACTCTAAAATAGGCGGGATTTTAAGCAGCCTAAATGTAAATAATTTGTTTTAAAAAAAATAAACGAAACCTTTTTCTAATATTGGTACTCGTATCTACTCTTCGTTAGAAAAAAATAATTAATTTAAACAAAAATTAACGCAATCTGAAAAATAATAATGTAGGGTTCTCATTTTATTAACTATTATGCAAATTCAAATTACGTAGTATACTTTAATTCACAAAATATTACGAGCAATTGCTCTATGAAATTTTCGGAAAGGGACTGTCTTCGGTCAGTCAGAACTTGCTTGTAAGTTGAAAACTTCATTCGACATCACAAAATGGACAGGAGCGTTCTTATATTTAGCCATATCGTCTAAAGTTACCTCAGCTCCATTGATTAATGGCAAAGACACAATTGAATTAACACGTAAAATTTTGACTAAAAACGTTTTTTCTTTCGGCATTTTAAATTCACACACAAAAATTTGATTAAAGTAAGTACTCTAAATCAGGGTTCGTAAATATCATGATATTTATAATAAATATCAAAATATCTGATATATAGGATATAATATCAGAGAAATATCACTTTTTGGATATTTATTTTTTAATTTTAGTTTTTGTACACATTTAGAAAAACTGAAAAATTCGAAAAATTTCACTTTTCCGGAGGCTATATCTCAAAAACTAAACAAGATATGGAAATGCGCTCAACGGCGTTGAATTCCCCGTGTCCGAATTGACTTGTAAGCAAATTTTCATATAATTTTGGTTTTTTCAGATTTTAATTCAATTTTACCAAAAATCCTTAATCGTAGGATTATTAAAACGAAAATTTACATACATATGTATTTTGACCCACTGAATCCAGTGGTGCAATCTTCAACTGCATATGACTTCTGGTTTTCGAGAAAATGTTAAAAAACCGCTTTTTGCGATTTTTTTGGCGGAAAATTGAAAAAAAATAAAAATCGCTGAAACTATGTTTATAAGTTAACTGAAGCACGAGAAAATTAATGCCGTTGAGCGCGTTTTCATATCACATTTAGTTTTCGAGATATAGCCTCGTAAAAGTAGAAAAACTTAAAAATTCTAAAAAATTCACTTTTCCGGAGGCTATATCTCAAAAACTAAACAAGATATGGAAATGCGCTCAACGGCGTTGAATTCCCCGTGTCCGAATTGACTTATAAGCAAATTTTCATACAATTTTAAGCAATTTAATATTTTTAATTATTTCCTAAGGGGTACCCCTTTGGTTTTTTCAGATTTTAATTCAATTTTACCAAAAATTCTTAATCGTAGGATTATTAAAACGAAAATTTACATACATATGTATTTTGACCCACTGAATCCAGTGGTGCAATCTTCAAATGCATATGACTTCTGGTTTTCGAGAAAATGTTAAAAAACCGCTTTTTGCGATTTTTTTGGCGGAAAATTGAAAAAAAATAAAAATCGCTGAAACTATGTTTATAAGTTAACTGAAGCACGAGAAAATTAATGCCGTTGAGCGCGTTTTAATATCACATTTAGTTTTTGAGATATAGCCTCGGAAAAGTAGAAAAACTGAAAAATTCGAAAAATTTCACTTCTCCGGAGGCTATATCTCAAAAACAATTTGATATTTTTATATAATGGATATATATCATTGCAAAAATATGACGATATATATCAAAATAAATATCATGATATATATCGATCGATATATATCTTCGAACCCTGCTTTAAATATTATAGTTTAGGTTGAAACACTTTGTTGAGTGCTGAATTAGTCAACGAAGTAGATGATAAACCTTGTCTGCTCAATAAAAGTTAGAATAGGCAACAAAAATAGGCAAAATAGGCTGTATAAGTTAAAATAGGCACAATAACCAAAATATAGAAAAAATAGGCTCTAAGCCACGAAAAAAAAACCTTCCATTAGACGTACACATATTACCTATGTATAGAAAAACGAAATTGCCTGAAGTATATTAAAATTTGAATCTAGGCAATTGCCTAAAAATCCGGGCTTTAATCATGACAGTTCTATGAAGTACTGACAGAGGACCGACCTTGTGATTTTGGCACGGATTCAACGCGGCATTCAGTGGAATTTAAAAGCATTATGCGTGTCCATCCATTCGGAGAGGTCAAACGTTCACACACACTCACACACATATGCCAGACCGGATATGGGATGTGTGATGGACATCTACAAGTATAGCACCGAGTGCAGGATGGTTCTTAACACTCTGCAGGAAACCAAAGAGTGTTCAAATGAAGAGTTATGAGATGATTAAGATGACTAATGGACTAATTGAATTGATACGATCATTTCACAGTGTTGTAGAGAGATTTTTTGTTCTTGATAGCTGTAATTATATACAGTTTACATAAAATAAGTAATAACCAATTGAAAATTAATTTATTTCTGTAAACTCTCTTCTTTTTGATAACATTCGCGCACTGTTTTGCACCCTAGTGCGCAAAATAAGTATTTCGCGAACATCCTCAAATTTTTTTTTCACTTTCCTTTGGTTACAACACATCAATAGTTAATATTACTTTTCAATTTACTTGAATAAATCAATAATTATTGTATTTTTTTTTTGACAGTTGAATGTTGTATATTGGCGCGTTCGAATGACTTTGTTCTACGATTGCTATGAAAAGTTGTTAATTACGCTCTCATTTATAATCGTAAAGTTGACGTTTTCTGTGAAACAATCGAAAAATATCTTTTTTGCGCGTCTCCAATGACAACATGTGAAAAAGATGTTAAATACGCGCGTTTCCAATAGCAACGCACGAAAAAGATATTAATTGTGAGCTTATTTCAATAGTTACTAGGGATACAAATAAAACAGAAACTTGTCATATTGACAGTTGACGGAACGAATTTATTTTCAGTACGTATACGTTTTTTAATGATTTTAAGATGCAATCATAGAAAAAATTATGTATCTTTGTTCCTCTTGCACTATTGCAGCTCTCGCCTTCGGCTCGCGCAGCAATTACCGTGTTCGAGTAACAAAGAATCACTTTACGCTCTTAATACACAAATAACTATTTTCAATTTACTTGAATAAATCAATAATTATTGTATTTTTTATTAAGAGTTGTAGAAAAATGTTGTTTTTTGGCGCATTTAAATGACTTTTTTGTCTTGACTAAAAGTAACATTCTCACGTGCAACAAAAAAACTTTCATTTCGAATATTTCATACAAAAAAAAATTATTCTAAGAGTTTTTTGATAAGAAAAACATGGTTTTGGTTAATCTTTTTAAGGGATGTAAATGAGATATTATATAGCCACATACATGCATATTCATAACAATAATTCCTGTTTCTTACATCTGGGGTTGCTAGAATATGACTGCAAGTAACACTACTTATCATTTAACTCTTAAGATCTGCAAATGCTTAAAGTCAAGAACTGTACGATATAACGATATATTTATTTATTTAATGTAATAATTATTTAATTAATATTATTTGTAATGGGGTAGGTGGCTCAGTGGTGGATCTTGAGAACTCTGGTTCGATCCCCACAGTCGACAAACAATTTTCACCAATTTAAATCTACCGTTGTGGCTCCCCCTCCACTAATATCTTTGGGGGCCGTGATTTAACGGCTGGTCGCGAACAAATATATCACTTACCGAGATCTACTTAGGCAGAGTGCAACACCCAGTAATGAGTAAAAGGCGTGATGATATATTTATTTATTTAATGTGATAATTATTTTGGTTTAATGCAAATTCATGACTAGTAAATATATTTATAAACTTTTCAATTTATAAATGAAATATGAAAGTTCGTAATGTGTAACCAAGCATTTGATTGAAAGTACTAATGTCTCAAGTATTTTATAAAATTTGTAAAAACACATTTGACTTTCTCTGCTCTTAATATTAATCTCTTGTGTCATTTTGTGTCTTGTATCAAATGAGATACGCTTGGGGACTAGTTGAGATTATTTTTGCAAGAAATATTGAACGAATTAACAATCTAACACGTTAATAATAACAAGAACATTTCTAAATAAATAAATAAATAAATATATCATCACGCCTTTTACCCATTACTAGGTGTGACACTCTGCCGAAGCAGATTTCAGTAAGTCATATATTTCTTCGCGTGTAGTGCGGTTATCAGCAGTCAAATCATGGCCCAAAAGTTGATTCTATTCAAGTAAAATGTATTTTTTGCAATTTCAAAATGTATCTACCATGACATTCTGTCGAAGCAGATTTCGGTAAGTGATATATTTCTTCGCCTGAAGTGTGGTTACTAACCGTCAAATTGCGACCCCCAAAGCTGTTTCTATTCAAGCAAAATGTATTTCTTGCCATTTCAAAATGTATCTACCGTGACATTCTGTCGAAGCAGATTTCGGTAAGTGATATATTTCTTCACGTGAAGTGCGGTTACTAACCGTCTAATTGCGGCCCCCAAAGCTGTTACTATTCAAGCAAAATGTATTTCTTGCCATTTCAAAATGTATCTACCGTGACATTCTGTCGAAGCAGATTTCGGTAAGTGATATATTTCTTCACGTGAAGTGCGGTTACTAACCGTCTAATCACGGCCCCCAAAGCTGTTTCTATTCAAGCAAAATGTATCTACCGTTTGCCTCTATATTTTAATTTGCCCAAAAAAACTAATTTCATAAAAGACAAATTTACAGTGGCGGAAGTGGGGTTGCAGGGGTTGCAGTTGCAACCCCTGATCATTTTTAGAGATTACGCCGCAACCCCTGTTCAGAACACAAAAAAAATATGTAACTAAAATACGAGTACGAATTCAATTCCAGCTTCAGAATCGTCAGCCGAAAGGTCATTCAGCGGGGTTCGTCGAATTTTGACTTGGAACCGTACTTCAATGTTACAAAAACGACTGTTTCATTTAGTTTTTCTTCACATACACAAAATTAAAATATTGGACATTGATTTAAATAAGGTGATGAAAATATTCATCAATAAAACCGTAGAGCGAATGACAATTTTCGGAGCAATAGAGTAAAATTGTATTTTTCAATTTATACAGATGTAAAAACTTTATAAAACTGTTACATTAATTGACAAAAACAAATTATATTATTAATATAATGTACCTAATTATTCATTTTAATTACCTACATTTATCTGTGTTCTATTTTTACTCCGGTCAACAAATTTTCGCAACCCCTTTCGAAAAAAGATTCCGCGGTCTCTGCAAATTTATTTGTATATTCTTTTCAAATCATTACCAGTTTAATTCAGGGCTGTAGTAAGGAACAAATGAAATGAAGGAAACTAGACAAGGTTTACCTTCATGGATATTCAATGTACAGAGCCGGTATAAATCAATTTAACTGTCAAACAGAAATTTTAAGATGTGTAAAACAGGTGAATAAGAGAACAGGTATTACGCATTGGTGCGCGTCTTAAATGGGCGCCAATTTGCCGGCTAATTGTTAACTTATTCACGAAGAAAATTTGACGTTGATAGATTAGTGAATTAAACCACAATTTTTTATTAATTTTATTTTCTTAAATAATAGCAAAAGTTGTTACGTATTGCATTGTCTTACTGTTATTTGTACGTTTATGACAACCAAAATAATAACGTCATTCTGTTGATACCTGAGTGCAATAAATGATCACTTTCCGCATGCAAATGAGTGCGGAAAGTGCACACGTTCCGTATTGTCATAGAAAATAGTTTATTGTAAATGACGAATGAATTTAATTGAAAATTGGAGCACAAGCGATAGTGCATTTTGCAATGGCCCATTCTCATGTGTGTTACATACTATTTTTTTCAATATTCAACAGGAAATTTGTGTATTAAGAGCGTAAAGTGATTCTTTGTTACTCGAACACGGTAATTGTAGCACGAGCCGAAGGTGAGAGCTGCAATAGTGTAAGGAAAGTTGAAAATCTGATTTTGAAAATTATTTGAAAACAGCAAATCTTCTAGGGGCTATAACTGAAAAAGTAAGCAAGCTATTGATATGCGGTTTGAACGAGTGAATTCCCCGTGTCCGAAACTACTTGTATACAAATTTTTAGCTCATTTAAAGCAAATTAACTTTTTTGAAATTTTTTAATTATTTGTGAAGGGGTACCCCTTAGGATTTTTATGATTTTTAAACAAATTGCTCTAAAACTATTTCTCGTACGAATAATGTAACGAAATTTTACATACATATGTATTTCGATGTGCTGAATCCAATGGTGTAATGTTTATGTCCATAAGTCTTATAGTTTTTGAGATAAAGGTCAAAAACTGTACGAGTAAAAAAATTGGCAAAAATTTTTCATAAAAATAAAAATCGCTAAAAACTTGCCTAGAGGTCAATTGAAACATGGGGAATTCAACCTTTCAGACCGCATCTCAATATCTTGCTTTGTTTTCGAGTTATAGCCTCGGGAAAGTTGAAAATCTTATTTTGAAAATTGTTTGAAAACAGCAAATCTTCTAGAGGCTATAACTCAAAAAGTAAGCAAGCTATTAATATGCGGTTTGAACGAGTGAATTCCCCGTGTCCGAAACTACTTGTATACAAATTTTTAGCTCATTTAAAGCAAATTAACTTTTTTGAAATTTTTTAATTATTTGTCAAGGGGTACCCCTTGGGATTTTTATGATTTTTAAACAATTTGCTCTAAAACTATTTCTCGTACGAATAATGTAACGAAATTTTACATACATATGTATTTCGACGTGCTGAATCCAATGGTGTAATGTTTATGTCCATAAGTCTTACAGTTTTTGAGATAATGCTCAAAAACTGTAGGAAGAAAAAAATTGACGAAAACTTTTTCAAAAAATAAAAATCGCTAAAAACTTGCCTAGAGGTCAATTGAAACACGGGGAATTCAACCTTTCAGGCCGCATCTCAATATCTTGCTTAGTTTTTGAGTTATAGCCTCGGAAAAGTTGAAAATCTGATTTTATATATAATATAGAAAAGAAAACTATGAAGAATCCAAATTTTTAAACAGAATTAAATTATCTTTAACAGTTTTCAAGTTACATCCACTTAAATGTGAAAGACAAAATTATCTCATAAAAAATTAATTTGTTTACATTCAACTTAAACAATGGTAACCATGGTAATGTCATGCAGATTATTCCAACAACCGAAGGATCACAATTACGTAACATAAATGTAGATACGCTAAGATAACGTTAATTAACAATAAATTAATCGTACGTAATCGACAAGAATGCCTGCTTTTGTCGCGAGACTTGATCACCGGAAAATTGACATTTTCTCCAGCTAACAACCTTACAGTGCTACCACATTAACAAACAGGTAAAAGTTTCTCTGTTTTCGTGGTTTTTAATTAAATTAAAACAGTAATTTTAAAAATTACATTTCCTGTGCCAAACACAGTTACAGCAAGTTAGAAAAAATGTAACCAAGGAACGCGCATGTAATAGCATGAAGCATGGCGATTTCATATCCAATTTAATACAATTATTATGATCGTAATACCGGAAATTAAATTGAGCAGAAGATATGTAAAAGAAAAAAAACTAGTACTTTACTTCCACCAAACTTAAAAATATCCTAAATCCTTTCCAAATTTCCGGTGGCTTGTTGTGATAAATATAAAAGTTTCTAGATCTATAAATCTATAAATAATAAACAAAATGACATCAAAATTTATTGGTGTACCTAGCAAATATTTCGTCATAAGTTTCGTTGTTCGTTTGTTCATCATTTAGGTACAGACTAGATTTATAAAACTTACAGATTTACAAAGAATTCTATGAATTGTTAGATCTAAAAATTGTTGAATCACTCACTTGTTTTACTATAGAGAAGAAAATGAGTGACAATTCACTTTAGTTCTTCAGCGATTTAAAACAAAACAAGTGAAGAGTTGCTGCTGTATTTTATGGCCTACTAGATTTGTATAGAAGTCATTCATAACTTTTTATTCGTTGGATTCTATGACAAATGAATAATATAGTTTCTCTCTGCACTTGCAAATAGGGTATAAATGATATGAGAAAGTTGGTGCTTGTTCCTTTTTTCTCTATAGTAATTATGAGTTTGTTAAATTATGATAATTAGAAGTTTTATCCAAGACCGTTACAGTTAAAATCGTGTGATATGCATTTTTATAATGAAAATAATGTACATTATTACGTACATTTTTTTCTTGTATTCTATTCTGCAACACTGTGTCATTGCTTTATAATTTTGGACATCAATTCGTCATACTCTCAATTCAGTTACCTAATTTTGTACTTACTATATTTACTTTGTACTATATTTTTATCCTGTAATTGGGCATTTTGCCTGTTGGGTTCAATATAATAAATAAATAAATAAATTCAAATATTGTTATTGTAAATGTTTAAAATTAAAATGGAATGTCATAAGCTATCAACAAATTAATTTTTCTACGATTGCTATGAAAAGTTGACAATTACGCTCTCATTTGTCATTGTAAAGTTGACGTTTTCTGTGGAACAACCGAAAAATATCTTTTTTGCGAAAAAGACGTTAAATTCGCGCTGCCATCGGAAAAGCGCGAATTTAAAAAGATAATAAATGCGCGCTTATTTCAATATATATACCAGGGATACAAACAAAACAGAAACTTGTCATATTGACAGTTTACAGAATAAATTTATTTTCAATACGTATACGTTTCTATATAATTTTAAGATGCAATCGTAGAAAAAATTATGTGTGTATCACGAGCGTAAAGTGTCTTTGTTCCTCTTGCACTATTGCAGCTCTCGCCTTCGGCTCGCTCTGCAATTACCGTGCTCGAGTAACAAAGAATCACTTTACGCTCTTAATACACAAATAACTATTGAAGCATTGTTATCTTCGATTATAAAAATTGCAGATGTGGATAAGAAAAGAAAAATTGCTAGAAAGGAAATATGGTGTAGGAATTGGCTGAAAATGCACGAAGAATGCAAAAGTGTTTTAAATTTACTATGCAATTGCTGTAACCCAACATGTTCTTTTTCTACTCGGTAGATATTATTAAGATAAAGATTAAGATAAGTATAAATATAAATATTGTTGATATATTTCAATTAGAAGTAGAACTTCATCATAGAGCCAAAACAAATATAAATAAATAAATATATCATCAAGTCTTTTACCCATTACTAGGTGTGGCACTCTGCCAAAGCAGATCTCGGTAAATGATATATTTCTTCGCGTGAAGTGCGGTTACCAACCGCAAGACATTTTCTAATAATTTACGAATATAATAATGGAAAACAAAACTCAAAAATAATATGAAAAAAATCGAGAAAGTCAATATGCATCTATACTGGGCATATTCTGAAGTAAATTTTGCTCAAATTTAGATCCAGTTTTGTATTATTTTATACATTTTTTGTTTAAAATTTTGAAACAAAATATTGTACATAAATTTAAACTAAATAATGCATTGTGTCGAATAAACTTAAGGCAACAATAAAACTAGAAAATTATTCTAAAATAAAATATTTGCAGGTTTTTTGGTTAATAAAATTGACAAAACTAATGATTTTGTCTAAAATCAGAAAGTTAGAAATATAAAATCATTGTACTGTGCCACATAGATATATAACAATAATACATTTATTATTATCAATAGTTAGTTACTAAATTGTGTCATCTGATTAATTCAGCCAAAACTATTGACCTCTTTCCTGACATAAAGCATACAACTAAATTTGTGTGCCTAATTAAAAATTATATTTTTGAAACTCACGTTTGATGGACCTAACAAATACTAAATTATTAAAATATTATAATATTCAGGGTTACCACTGTAACGACTGTAAAGACTGCAACTAAAATATAAAAATTACAAACTTATATTATTTTTCGTATTCTTACTATTTTGGTTAAATATATCGGTTTAAATATATGGTTTTAGAAATAATATGGGTCGGTTACAAAATCAATCGGTTTTTGGTTTTCATATTTTAAAACAAAAATATTGGTTACAGTTTTATAAAAAGATGAATATCGGTGCGTTTTCCTGATTATTATTACTATACTTTTATTGATTTAAATAAATAAATAAATAATTTAAAACAGATAATCTGAATAGGTTTCATATTAAATAATTTGTTGTTATTAAAATGTCATTTAACGTACTGGTTTCCATGGCGCCTAAATAACATCTTAATCACATGTTGACAAGCTGTAGCTTCAAATGTTTTAGTCACGGCACAAGGTGAAGTTAGTTTCAAAAACCTGTCATTGTAATTTAACCCTACTTTTTAAATAAAAAAAATATATCACTTACAGAGATTTGCTTAGGCATAGTGTCACACCCAGTAACGGATAAAATGGGTATATTTTTAAATAATTCATAAAATTGTAAATGTTTTATAAACTCTTTAGATATTCGTTTTTATATAAAAATATTTATAATTTTAGTAATTATTTGATGTGTGCCGTAAGACAAAAAAGATTGAGAAACTCTGATTTAATATATAGTTTACAAGATAATTAAAGAATATAATTTAATAGTGGGCACACTTTTCTCCCACACAAACTAGAACGTGGCTATATATGATGATTATATGATATTTGCAATGTTCGTGTCAAAAATACACGTTACACGTGGACACACGTGTATATGTGTATGTGTGTGTTTGGTTGGGCAGCCAAGCATAACCTTTGACCTCCGCAGGTTTCACA
Source organism: Pterostichus niger (assembly GCA_947425015.1). Lineage (NCBI taxonomy): Eukaryota > Metazoa > Arthropoda > Insecta > Coleoptera > Carabidae > Pterostichus > Pterostichus niger. Next base: position 27,812,355 of record OX380349.1, on the reverse strand, counting down.
CACGGTGTGACCTGCACCTGCCCCTGCCCCTGCCCCTGCCCTCCACTGATCTATATTACCGACAATGAATTATATATAACTGTTAATTGATGACCACTTTTAATTAGTACTAGGGATCGACCGATATGATTTTTTGTGGCCGAACCGATATACTCATATCCGATATCGGCCATAAAATTTTGTCGTAATTTTGTTGCTGTATAAATGAGGTAAAAGTGATTTATAATAATATACTGGAATATTTTTGATGAACTTACTGGTATGACGACAAGTAAATCAGTGCCATATAAGAAAAGTAATGTTGATATGATGAATAAAATTGATGATGAGATTGAATTGTATAAGAAATTAGAAAAAATATTAAGAAATGAAGATCCTTTGACTTGGTGCGCAAAAAAAAGACACTTTTCCATTGATGTACAAAGTTGCAATAATATACAGGGTGTTTCAGGACTAGTGTAACAAACTTTAACAGCTTATTCCTGAGGTAATTTTGAGCCAAAAATGTCATATGAACATAGGTCCTATTCCTTCTAGTTACCAAAATACAAGAGGTTGAAGTTCTATAAATAACACGAAATTTTCAAATTTTTGTAATCAAGATACTTTCGGAAAACAAAAATGCGCGCAAATAGGGGATGGGAAAGTTGGCTTCTATTTGGATATCTGTCTTAGTATTCTCTGGACGCATAACGGGCATTACCATTACATAATCCATAAATAAAAATCATATCTGCATATTCAGCAGTACTATAACCATCCATTATGAAACAATAATACAATCAAAAGTACAACAATTTTTAATTAAGACAAATAAGGTATGACTTTTCAATAAAATTCTTGTTTTCCGAAAGTATCTTGATTACAAAAATTTGAAAATGTCGTGTTATTTATAGAACTTCAACCTCTTGTATTTTGGTAACTAGAAGGAATAGGACCTATGTTTATATGACATTTTTTGCTCAAAATAACCTCAGGAATAAGCTGTTAAAGTTTGTTACACTAGTCCTGAAACACCCTGTTTTTAGCACCGCCGCCAAGTAGTGTTGCTAGTGAACAGCTATTTAACTCCGGAAAGAGCAGGAAGCTTAATTTTGTTACATTACAACTTGCCAAAACTTAACTTTAAATATTAATTTGTTTAACTTAGTGTGTTATAGTAACTTTACTTATACATTTTTAATGACTTTTTGCTAAATTTTGAATAAGAATAAACTTGATTTATTTTTTATTTAGTATTTCTGTCCCTAATTAGTACCAACTTTTAAACTAGTGAGATTAATAATAATAATAAATAATAATATATCATCACACCTTTTACCCATTACTTGGTGTGGCACTCTGCCTAAGCAGATCTCGATAAGTGATATATTTATACGCGTGAACAGACCGTCATATCACAGTCCCCAAAGATGTTAGTGGAGGAAGAGCCACAGGGGTAGATTTAAATTGGTGAAAATTGTTTGTCGGTTGTGGGGATTGAACCAGGGTTCTCAAGATCCACAGGCCGACTCGATACCACTGAGCCACCTACCCCATAGTACCAACTTTTAAACTAGTGAAATTAATAATAATAATAAATAATAATATATCATCACACCTTTTACCCATTACTTGGTGTGTCACTCTACCTAAGCAGATCTCGGTAAGTGATATATTTATACGCGTGAACAGACCGTCATATCACGGTCCCCAAAGATATTAGTGGTGGGAGAGCCACAGGGGTAGATTTAAATTGGTCTAAATTGTTTGTCGGTTGTGGGGATTGAATCAGGGTACTCAAGATCCACAGGCCGACTCGATAATAATAATTGATAATTGATAATTTTGCACTGTAATTAAATGTCTTTGGTTACTAGTAAATAAATGCCATTTTAATAAACATCAAATAAAAAAAATCTATCGAAATGTCTAATTGTCGATGGGGAACTGTTTTTACAGAAGAAATTTTTTGTTGTTAAATTCTCATGCAAAATATAACTCATAATATGATAATTGTCAGATAATATTTAATATAATAAAATAATAAAATTTAGTCCGTACGGTGGTGTGGATAGCAATACGGAATTCGAATCCGAAGCTCCCGAGTTCGAATCGCACTCAAGCTAAAAATTATCTGAACTACTATACTGCGGCTCGGTAAGTGCGGACCCTGTACTGTAATTGGGATTAAGTTCCTGTTGTACAGCGTAACATAAATAAATAAATATGGATTTAAATTCCTTGTTTCCATTTCTATAAAAACTTATAATTCATGTAAAAATATTATCACTTGTTATATTAGTTACAGTTTGTAAGAAATTCTTACTCAACGCATGGTCAATTTTATTGAATTGCGCTAGGGTTATTATGGCCGTTTCATATGTTATTAAAATGCCTAGTTTCAAATTTACAGAGTGGGTACGTCAACTGGCGCCTCTTACGAGACGCATAATAACTAACATAACTTAATCTAATAAAGTAAATAAAATATGTAATTCCATTAAATGTATTTCATTTTATAAAATGATATAAATTTTTAATTCGACTGTTTATAAAATGTGAAAAACCAGACTTTTTTAGATTTCCATCAATTTTATTTTTTATTATTCAATCTACGTTTCGGCTAACACATTCGCCTTCTTCAGGCCTCTATTATAATTAAATAAATTAACAATAATAATAATTAATAATAATAATATTTCCAATGGCTACGCGCGAAAAATATATTAAATGCGCGCTTATTTCAATAGTTACTAGGGATACAAACAAAACAGAAACTTGTCATATTGACAGTTGACAGAACGAATTTACTTTTAGTACGCATACGTTTTTAATAATTTGAAGATGCAATCGTAGAAAAAATTATGTGTGTATCACGAGCGTAAAGCTGCAATTATCGTGCTCGAGTAACAAAGAATCACTTTACGCTCTTAATACACAAATAACTATTGAAGCATTGTTATCTTCGATTATAAAAATTGCATATGTGGACACTTTAACCTTCTTCAGCACCTATTATAATTAAATAAATTAACAATAATAATAAATTAACAATAATAATTAATTAATTAATAATAATAATATTTCAAAAAATGTCTGTCATTATTAATATTTTTCTATGAATGTTATTTATTAATTATTATTATTGTAAGTATTTGATATTTTCTATTAATTATTTATTATTGTTAATTTATTTAATTATAATAGACTCCTGAAGAAGGCTGTTTTTTCGTATTTCATTTTATCACATAAAATTAAATTTTCAAATATTTTAAGATTGTTTTTGTAACTTGATAGCGTGGTTACTTTCATTTAATTGAAATAAAAATCACTAGATGGCATTACTTAAATAAAATAAATAAATATATCATCACGCCTTTTACCCATTACTGGGTGTGGCACTGTGCCTTAAACAGATCTCGGTAAGTGATATATTTTTTCGCGTAAAGTGCGGTTACCAGTATTACTTGACATAACAAATTAGTAAAAAACGACAAATTTATATAATAGCGAAAAGTAGAATGAAACGGCCATAATAAGCGGTAGCGCCATTCAATGACATACATACATACATACATAACATCACGCTATATCCCATTAAATGGGGTAGCACGAACCCGTCAACATTCTCATCCTGACACACGATACTCGTTAATACTTCCTCCATACAAACTCTTTCTTTTCTCACAACCAAAATCCATCAACACACAACAAACATTCATCCATTCGCTAGTGTACACTGCGCTTCTTTCTGAAGATGGTCTCCACACAATTGCAGGTAAACACTCGAAACATCTAACCAATGAATCTAAAATCAAGAATCATACGCTTGTCTTCATTCATCATATTTATCCCGCAATTAATTCCTATCCTGACACACCACTTTTGCTTCAACCACATTCATAATTCTTTTCATACAAGCTCGTTTATTCTTCACGCTCAGAATCTTTCGCTCACGCAACAACCCTTCAATCATATTCATCCACTTGTTCCTAGGCCGTCCACGCAAACTTTCACCCTCAATTTCACCAACATACACCTGTTTCACCAATCTGTCATTCGACATACGTTCTACATGACCAAACCATCTCAACTCACTTATTCCCACTCTTCTTACAACATTCTTCCCAATCTCACATTCATCATACACCAATGTATTCCGGACACGATCTCTTCTAGTATATCCACACACACCCCGCAAATATCTCATTTCCACAGCAGTTATACGCCGTTCATGTTTCTTCATCCATACCCAACATTCACTACCATACATCAACGTAGGCACTAACACACCATTATAAACACTCAATCGAGCATCTCTGGATACATTCACGTTCCGAGTAAAGGTTCCCAGAGCACCCAATATCTTACATCCAGCAGATACTCTTCTTTCAATCTCTCGATCAATACGTCCATCCCTCGAAAACACACTCCCCAAGTATACAAACTCATTTACTTGACCCAATCTCACACCATTCACCGAAACATTGCAATCACTCACCAAATCACTCTTCTCAAACACTAACACTTTACATTTATCAACATTCAGTAATAGATTTAAACCTTTTCCTACTTCATTTATACTTAGAATCAATGTTGACAAAATCTGTCAAATTTACTGACCTAAAATCTGGTAAAAGGTGTTCATAAAATCAAATAACATGCTTAGCACAAATTCACAGCGTTATAACAAGGTTTAAATGTAAATATCTGCCGTGTATATGACTATTATTATTTTATAATGACGTTCGAAATGACGAAATAGCATTCATGACAATGGAATCATTGCAATGACATTTCATAGCTCAGGTTATTGTAATTTGTTGGGATATGGATCTATTTGTTATTATTTCATTATTTGTAGTTGTTAATTTAATTAATAAAATATATAATTTATATTTGCAATTGGGCTCTGACATAACTGTAGTAAATACAAAATAATGCTAGTAGCTAATTTTAAAGTGAAACATAACGGTTTTAGAATCGAAATAATATCGGTACAGTTTTGTTTTCGGTTACAGAATCAATTAAATTTTTGTTTCGATTTTCTATTTTCATATTTTAAAACAGAAACAACAAACAATTTTCACCAATTTAATATCTTTGGGGGCCGTGATTTGACGGCTGGTAACCGCACTTCACGCGAAAAAATATATCACTTACAGAGATCTGCTTAGGTAGAGTGCCACACTCAGTAATGGGTAAAAGGCGTGATGATATATTTATTATTTTATTTCATTTAAAATATCGGTTTTGTTTTTCGGTTATGGTGTTTGAAAAAGGTGAATATCGGTTCGGTTTTGGTTACGGTTTTATTACGGTTCGAGCCTTTGATTCAGTCAAATTTTTGATAGTAATTTTATATGTGTAATAAGATGAATAAAATTGATTGGAAATTGTCAATAAAATTTAAAAAATTGTAATTATTGGTAGTGCAAAAATTACAAAATTTTGCTAGCCTAGCATATACACAATAAATTGTCCCTTTTCTATCCCTTCACAGAGTTCCAAGGGCATAAAGTCCAATATTAAATCCTTCGCTGTTAAACTAACAATAACTCTTGTCAATTTTAAATGAAAATGATGAGTACATAGAAATTGGTTAATTTAAGTATAATTACATAGCATCCATTTAATGTTTGCAATTAGTACAAAATTCAAGTTATTAGGTAATCTGATAATTGCCATTTTGCTAAATATATCCTTTCATTATTATAATTTTTATGTAATGCGCAATTAAAATCATCACAGCCCGCGAACAAACATCAAATTGCAATTAAAACAAATTTGAAAGTGTTTTTTCTTAATATTTATACGTTTCCTCTAAGTTTACATATGTAACATCCATAAATATTACATTACATCATTGAATATGTGTTTGATTTCAGGTTACGGAAGATAATCTGAAGAGTTTATTAACACAAGGAGAATGGAGCGCCATTATGGGGGCTACAGATGCAGGTAACTATATTTGTCACTGTACAGTCTTTCTTAATTATTTTACACAAAAATTCTTCAAATAAACGTGGTAGAAAACTAAATTATGTACCTTTTTTATTTGAAACATTTTTCTCTAAAACAAATGAGCAACGTATAACAGCCCTCTGAATATAGGTGATTCAGGTAATAAAACAAGCAAGAGTGGTTAACTATATTTTTCGCTGTAGACGATTTTAAAATTATTTTACTAAAAAATTCTTCAAATAAAAGCTGGGTTCGTAAATATCATGATATTTATAATAAATATCAAAATATCTGATATATAGGATATATATCAGATAAATATCACTTTTTGGATATTTATTTTTTCATTTTAGTTTTTGTACACATTTAGAAAAACTGAAAAATTTCACTTTTCCGGAGGCTATATCTCAAAAACTAAACAAGATATGGAAATGCGCTCAACGGCGTTGAATTCCCCGTGTCCGAATTGACTTATAAGCAAATTTTCATACAATTTTATGCAATTTAATATTTTTAATTATTTCCTAAGGGGTACCCCTTTGGTTTTTTCAGATTTTAATTCAATTTTCCCAAAAATCCTTAATCGTAGGATTATTAAAACGAAAATTTACATACATATGTATTTTGACCCACTGAATCCAGTGGTGCAATCTACAAATGCATATGACTTCTGGTTTTCGAGAAAATGTTAAAAAACCGCTTTTTGCGATTTTTTTGGCGGAAAATTGAAAAAAAAAAAAATCGCTGAAACTATGTTTATAAGTTAACTGAAGCACGAGAAAATTAATGCCGTTGAGCGCGTTTTCATATCACGTTTAGTTTTCGAGATATAGCCTCGGAAAAGTAGAAAAACTGAAAAATACGAAAAATTTCATTTCTCCGGAGGCTATATCACAAAAACTATTTGATATTTTTATATAATGGATATTTATCATTGCAAAAATATGACGATATATATCAAAATAAATATCATGATATATATCGATCGATATATATCTTCGAACCCTGAATAAAAGTGATAGAAAACTAAATTATCTACCTTTTTTATTTAAAGTATTTTGCTCTAAAACAAATGAGCAACGTATAACAGCCCTCTGAATATAGGTGATTCAGGTAATAAAACAATCAGAGTGGTTAACTATATTTTTCGCTGTAGACGATTTCTAAATTATTTTACTAAAAAATTCTTCAAATAAAAGTGGTAGAAAACTAAATTATCTACCTTTTTTATTTAAAGTATTTTGCTCTAAAACAATTGAACAAGATTTAACAGCCTTCTGAATATTAGTATTTATAATGAAGATTGATAAAAAGCTTTCTTGTTAGTGAAACTTATTCATCGGACTGTAACAATCAGTAATCTCAAACTAATTAAATAAAAATGCTTATTGTTCCATTTCTGGGTACATTTTATGCTCTATCTACTATACATTACTTTCTAACCAACTACAAAGACAAACAAAAACCATAGCAACCTTTTCTCATAAAAATGACAATGAATTAAACTTATCAAAATTAAAATCATGTTTTCTATTTGTTTACGTGGCTAATTTGATGTTGAAGTTCAACAAACTGCACATATGAAGGTGAATCTTTGTTTAAAACTATTTGATTTTATTCTGGATTCATTATAATATGATTATCCAATGATATGTATATAGGAAATTATTTATTTTACCGGAAATTACTTCAAAACTGACCAATCAAAATAAACATACATATCATGACAGCTGTTTTACCTAAAATAAATATAAAATAAATATATCATCACGCCTTTTACCCATTACTGGGTGTGGCACTCTGCTTAAGCAGATCTCGGTAAGTGATATATTTTTTCGCGTGAAGTGCGGTTACCAGCCGTTAAATCATGGCCCTCAAAGATATTAGTAGAGGGGGAGCCACAGGGGTAGATTTTGAAATTGGTGAACATTGTTTGTCGTCTGTGGGGATCGAACCAGGGTTCTCAAGATCCACAGGCCGACTCGATACCACTGAGCCACCTAATATGTATTTATGTACAGATCTGTAATTGTAGATCAAAATCGTAATCACTTCAAATAAAATGAATCATAAAATATATTCAATATTGTTGACTACTAACAAATTAGTGGACTAATTAAAATAAATTAGGCTAAATTAAAAATAAAAACAATGTTTGAATTCTCGGAAAACCACAAAAACAAATAAAATAATCGTCATGGTTACCAGGTAACAAATATACAAAATAACAATAAAAATTACAATTGCAAACTAAAGCAGATCCACTTTTAATTTAACTTTTGCTCTGACTTAAATTAGCACACAATTAAAACCAGAAAACCACAAAGTATAAAGAACATTTCGTAACACTAGGAAGTTTATTCTTTATTCATTTATTCTTGAGAATAGTAAGACACTGTCAAAAAAATATCATATTTTGTTCGTATGTGAAAATGTTACAATTATTAAATAAATAAATATAAAATAAATATATCATCACGCCTTTTACCCATCACTGGGTGTGGCACTCTGCCTAAGCAGATCTCGGTAAGTGACATATTTTTTCGCGTGAAGTGCGGTTACCAGCCGTCAAAGCCTCCAAAGATATTAGTGATGGAGGAGCCACAGAGGTATATTTTTTAAATTGGTGAAAATTGTTTGTTGGCTGTGGGGATCGAACCAAGGTTCTCAAGATCCACAGGTCGACTCGATACCACTGAGCCACCTACCCCATTATTATGATCATTATTAATTTGTAGATTATAATTAAATGTCACCTAAATTTATTATAGTACTAAGTATACCTATAGTAAATGCAATTGTACTTTCTGTTTTAATATCAATTATAAATAACAATATACAGGGCAGTATTCAGTTAGAATTATGTAATTAAAATTGTTCTATAACAAATATTTAATCATATTTCTAGCACAAATTTTACTGGATTTATCAAAATGTATAAGAAATATGAAAATATTTGAGTGAGTCCAGCTCTGATAATATGTGTATAGTGAACGGTTTAAGTCATAAATTATGGCGTTAAATTGTAAAAACCTTGGCCCCGATAAAATGTTTTAAACTGTATGAAAATATAAATGTATGCTACTTGAATTTTATTGTAATATTACTTAATTAGCAATACTCTACTTCTTAATTACATTCACACGGTTTTAACATATGTAAACAATAAGATTCTCAAAGCTTTTTCAGTATTTTCAGTAGCACGTACTTCCTGAAATATACTGGTAAATTATGTGCGATTTTAGCAACGTGATTAGCATTGTGATGAACATGATTTGACTAATTATAGTGTACAATTTAGACACCTGATTTAAATAAGAAAAACAACGCAATGTTAGGCGCATCCTGGATTACCTCACCACTAGACCCGCTAAACCAATTTATAGAAGGCGTTGGATTCACACTAAATGACGACAGATCCGTATTAGGTTCAAATTTAAACTACAAATATTTTCTTTTACTTTAAAGACTTAGAATTTGGAAACGAAAAAAGATAATTTAATTCTAAATAAATATATTATCACGCCTTTTACCCATTACTGGATGTGGCACTCTGCCTAAGCAGGTCACGGTAAGTGATATATTTTTTCGCGACTAGCCGTCAAATCACGGCCCCCAAAGATGTTAGTGGAAGGGGAGCCATAGGGGTAAATTTAATTGTTTGTCGGCGTTGGGGATCGACCCAAGGTTCTCAAGATCCACTGAGCCACCTACCCCATTAATTCTGCTTAAAAAATATAATTTTCTATAGTTTTTTCTATATATAACAATATTTTAAAACTTTTAAAATAAAATATACTTATTTCAAAAAGTTTATTTAAAACTAGACGCAAAAATAATTGTATAATCTTATGTCTAAGGACAGATTATATTTACTTCCATAGTAATTGTATTTAAATGAACAAATTTGAATCAATTTTATAGCATTTATAATATTACTGTCAAAAATTCGACTGTCATTTTAATATAAAAATAGTATTTACTTTGATAGTAAGTAAATTTATCGTATATAAAAATCGGCCATTAGGGTATTAAAGTTACTTTGTTTCAAATAGCTCTAACTCAATTATTAATAAAGATAATTAAAAACAATTTTCACCAATTTAAATCTACCCCTGTGGCTCCCCCAACACTAATATCTTTGGGGGCCGTGATTTGACGGCTGCTAACCGCACAATATATCACTTACCGAGGTCTGCTTAGGCAGAGTGCCACACCCAGTAATGGGTACAAGGCGTGATGATATATTTATTTATTTATCTATATAATTAAAATATATTTGAAAATTTAAATTTATTACTGTCAAAACTTCGACTGTCATTTAAATTAACAAATTTAATTTACTGTAGAAGCAAGTAACTATGTCATTTATAAAACCGATAATTAGTGTTTTAAAATTTCTCGATTTCAAATAGCTCTAACTCAAAGACCAATAAAGATAATTAAATTCTGTTTAAAAATTTGAATTCCCTATAGCTTTTTCTATATAAAACCAAATTTCTACATTTTTTGAATACGGCATATTAATTTTAAAAAATATGTATCTAAAATGTGAGCACAATTTTTGTTCTATTATATTATTCTGGTCAGTACGGTACTGGCGATGTGAGTGAAAGTAAATAGAATAAAGCGATGTTATCTGTAGAGGAAGAGTCGACTAAGACGAAGAAGGAAAGCTACAGACAGTTGAAGGTGTGAGAAACGAATGACTTTGTGATGGACAGAAGCCAAGAGCATCTTCTCTGAAAATCTCGTGCAATTCAAACAGGAAATTTAATTATTTTTTGTATAAATAATTACGAAATATATTTAATAGAACACAGTCTAGTTTCACGCTTTTACCGATTACCGAGCGTAACATCTTTACAATTGCAGATTAGAGATGAAATAGTTGTCGGTATATCAGAGGAGAAAGTGAGGCAGTTCTTTTCAAAAATGCTGATTTATTTCTCGACGATATACAGCACTTTATCACGGAATATACATGTGATTTATTTTGACTACGCCATCAGAAAGTAAACTAAATTTGAAATATAGTTAGCATGATGTCACAGACAACTTAATTTTAATGTGCTACGTTTATTATGGCCGTTTCATATATCATTAAAATTTGTAGTTTCAAATTTAGAAAGTGGGCGTGTTAACTAGCGCCTCTGACGGAATGCGTCGTAACTAACATATCTTAAACTAACGTTTAAATAAAATACCCAATTCCATGAAATTTATTTCATTTTATTACATAAAATAAAAAATGGTTTAGTGATATCTAGTCGGCCTGTGGATCTTGAGAACCCTGGTTCGATCCCACAGCCGACAAAAAATGTTCATCAATTTAAATATACTCCTGTGGCTCCCCCTTTTTAGTTTCTAAAATGTCGATATTTAAATATAAAAATAAGTAATTAATAATGCTCTGTCCACTAATATCTTTGGAGGCCGTGATTTTACGACGTAACCGCACTACACGCGAAAAAATATATCACTTACTGAGATCTGTTTAGGCAGAGTGCCACACCCAGTAATAGGTGAAAAGCGTGATGATATATTTATTTATTTTATAGTTTGAATTTTTCAAATTTTTAAGGTTGTTTTATTTAAATTTTCAATTATTTTAAGGTTATTTTTATAGCCTGACAGCGTGTTCACTTTTATTTAATTCATAAAAAATATTGGATGGCATTACTTGACGTACCAAGACAAATTTTTATATGGCAAAACAATGGAATGAAACGGCCATAATAAGCGTGGCACAATTCAATGAATGCTAATGTTAAAGAATGTCGTTGTTTTTCAGTTGCCATGGATGCAGCTTTACTTTCTTTCTCTATGGAAGAAAAAAATCAGATGTGGACACCACATGACTTCGTTGTACGCGTATTAAACTATAGATATTTTTTTAATTGCACATATTTGATATTAAATCTTTTATTTTCTGTTCTAATTCATAGCAAACTTAATTTTTTTTAAATCAAAAAATATATAATATTTAAATTTAGATATCTCGTTTATGCAAAAAGCTAATTTAAAAATTCTTAATGAGGTAGACGCAGAATTTAATTCTCTAAAACTTTTATTTGCAGCATTTATTTCTAAAATTAAAATAATACCATTTTTTTTCAAGGAAAACTGTTAGCAGCTTCATGTAATGTGTCACTTCCGGTTAGTCTATTTTAACCAAAATCTATTATGTTATTTCCATTGATATAGTAGTCTTATATATCAAATTTGGAAAGTTTTAAATTATATTTGAATATAGTTTTTCATGAAAATCTATTATTCAAGTAAAGTACCACTTCCGGTAGTTGTATAATGACCAAAAAGGAAGGTGCACAACTAGATGTTATAACAGTCCTAAATATAAAGTTTCAATTTTCTATGGTTTACCGTTTTTGAGTTATGCGAGATACATACGTACGTACAGGCGGTACGACGAAATTAGTCAAAATGGATTCAGGGAGGGCTAAAATACCTATTTCCCTTGAAATCTGAGAACCGAAAATTTTCGCGATTACAATACTTCCTTTACTTTGTACAAGGAAGTAAAAAGTATCACATTCTTCTTGTGAAATGAAAGAAGAGAATATTAATTTCAATTCTTTAATTATCTAAACCTATTTAGTATCCGCCTAAATTAACACATTGTCTTTTTTAGTCCCAGCCTACAGCGTGGTATATCCTCTCCACCCACGTAGAACACGTAGAGCAGCTCCAGTCAATCGTCATCTAGAGCTACATGCCCCAGCTCTCCGGAGACATTTTACACTTGAGTTAACCCCCAGTCCAGCACTTACAACTTTAGGATTTCAAGTTGTGGCAACCTGGAGCAACCACTCCGAGGAGTTGCCGACGGAGGTGCACCAAGACCTGGGGTGTTATTATAGAGGAGAAACAAGCGCACTTAGTTTGTGTGGTGGAATTGTGAGTACAAGAATATTTATTTTACTTCGCTTTACATTTTTTAACTATTGTACCAGATATTTTTCAACAATAAATATTTACGTACTTTTAAAGAAACCTATTCTGAAGATAATAGCAACGTTTGCAGGTCAGTATTTAGTCTAGTTTTAGAGAGGTGGGCCCCTAAATAACTCGATAAAGTTTAAGATGTTTACATATGCATTTTATTTATTTTTCTACTCCTGTTATTAAAATGGTTTCCATGACGCTAATATGTTGACTAGTCACGTTTATAGCTATTTATGAAACTAGTAAGGAAATGAAGGTTATTACCTTACGCATGTGAAATTTGCAGAACGAGGCGTAGCCGAGTTATGTAAACACATAAGTAAGGTAATAACCTTCATTTCCTTACTAGTTTCATACAATATTTTGTCTACTTCAGTTCTAATAAATACGAAAGAGCGTTTTTGAAATTATGAAATTTTGACATATTAATGACAGTTATAAATTCAAAAAATAAAAGAATAACACATCAGAATTCTTCTACCAAGATATCTTAATAATGTGTTGCTATGTTACCTCATTATTTCACTAGTTAAATAATGTAGTTTATTACCTAACTCAAATAAGTGAAATAAAACGTCTATTTCTTAACGGAAGTAGAAAAAGATATTAAGGGTGAAGTTAGCTTCGCGCATCTGTTATTGTAACTTAATTTTACTTTTTAAATCATTTATAAAACTATTTTAAAAATGTTGTCTTAATTTTATTTTTTTTATTTTATTTTTTTGTTCTAATCCATAGAAAACTTAATTTAAAAAAAATTCAAAAAATATATAATATTTAAATTTAGATATCTCGTTTATACAAAGAGCTAATTTAAAAATTCTAGACGCAGAATTTAATTCTCTAAAATTTTTATTTGCAGCACTCATTTCTAAAATTAAAATAATACCATTTTTTTCAAGGAAAACTGTTAGCAGCTTCATGTAATGTGTCACTTCCGGTTAGTCTATTTTAACCAAAATCTATTATGTTATTTCCATTGATATAGTAGTCTTATATATCAAATTTGGAAAGTTTTAAATTATATTTGAATATAGTTTTTCATGAAAATCTATTATAGGCTTCAAGTAAAGTACCACTTCCGGTAGTTGTATAATGACCAAAAAGGAAGGTGCACAACTAGATGTTATAACAGTCCTAAATATAAAGTTTCAATTTTCTACGGCTTACCGTTTTTGAGTTATGCGAGATACATACGTACGTACAGAAGGCACGACGAAATTAGTCAAAATGGATTCAGGGAGGGCCAAAACACATATTTCCGTTGAAATCTGAGAACCGAAAATTTTCGCGATTACAATACTTCCTTTACTTCCTACAAGGAAGTAAAAATTGCAACATAATCTTCATCATTATGACAAGAAAATCAATTAGAGTTTGTAGCTATATTATCAGGCAGAAATCGTGCGTTCAAATCTTCGTGTGTTTTGCAATGCTGACTTTAACTTTACTACTTCTTCGCGTACTAAACTAGGTCAAATGGTGAATCCCACACTATCTGACAGCGCCATCGAATCTAGGTATAAAAATCCGCCTGTCATTTGTTTTTGTTTAACTGAAACCGCAACGAAACTCACGCAGAAACAATGAGAATTTTCTATCTATTTATTTGTGTTGTTTGTTATGTTTTTTCAGTGCTATAGTTTTGTTTAGCGGTAAAATGAATTTGTTTAGGATTTGAACAAATTGTTGCGTTTGCGTGGATTTTACCGGATATAGAAAATAATTGAAGGATAGCACGCAAACTAAACAAATGATGACTTGATTTGAAATAAATTTAAATCTAATAAATAAATATATCATCACGACTTTTACCCATTACTGGGTGCTGACACTCTGCTGTAAGCAGATCTCGGTAAGTGATATATTTTTTTGCGTGAAGTCAAATTACGGCCTCCAAAGATATTTGTGGAGAAGGAGTCACAAGGCTAGATTTAAATTGGTGAAAATTGTTTGTCGGCTGTGGGGATCGAACCAGGGTTCTCAAGATAAATAAATATAACATCACGATAAGGCTGGGAGTGGCTCTGCTGTTGCAGATCTAGATACTGGCAACTGTTATTACTAACTGTCAAATACGATTTAATTATTTCAAAATTGGAAAAGTATTATTTCATTTTTTATCTAAATAAATAAACATAAATATATCAACACGACTTTTACCCATTACTGGGTATGGCACTCTGCTGTACGCAGATCTCGGTAAGTGATATATTTTTTCGCGTGAAATCAAATTACGGTCCCCAAAGATATTAGTGAAGAGGGAGACACAAGGCTAGATTTAAATTGGTGAAAATTGTTTGTCGGCTGTGGGAATCGAACCAGGGTTCTCAAGATAAATAAATATAACATCATGACAAGGCTGGGCGTGGCTCTGCTGTTGCAGATCTAGGTACTGGCAACTGTTATTACTAACTGTCAAATACGATTTAATTATTTCAAAATTGGAAAAGTATTATTTTATTTTTTATCTAAATAAATAAACATAAATATATCAACACGACTTTTACCCATTACTGGGTATGGCACTCTGCTGTACGCAGATCTCGGTAAGTGATATATTTTTTCGCGTGAAATCAAATTACGGCCTCCAAAGATATTAGTGGTGAGGGAGCCACAGGGGTAGATTTAAATTGATGAAAATTGTTTGTCTGCTGTGGGGATCGAACCAGGGTTCTCAAGATAAATAAATATAACATCATGACAAGGCTGGGCGTGGCTCTGCTGTAGCAGATCTAGGTACTAGCAACTGTTATTACTAACTGTCAAATACGATTTAATTATTTCAAAATTGGAAAAGTATTATTTTATTTTTTATCTAAATAAATAAATATAAATATATCAACACGACTTTTACCCATTACTGGATGTGGCTCTCTGCTGTAAGCAGATCTCGGTAAGTGATATATTTTTTCGCGTGAAGTCAAATTACGGCCCTCAAAGATATTAGTGGAGAGGAAGACACAGGGGTAGATTTAAATTGGTGAAAATTATTTGTTGACTGTGGGGATCGAACCAGGGTTCTCAAGATAAATAAATATAACATCACGATAAGGCTGGGATACTTTTGTCACAAACTGTGATTATTAGTCCTTAATATCCATAGATATTTAGACTAAAGGACTAAAGAATTTAATTATATTTTGATGCAATTTGATTCTCCATCTAGTTCTAACTGTAACAGATCTAAAATTGCAGATCTGGGTTCTAAGATACTTTTGTTATCAACTGTAATTACTAGACATCAAAATCCATAAATGTTTAGATAGATTTAAATAGATTAAAATAAATAATTTCATTACTAGTTATTTAGTTCTAATGGCAATAGATCTGCAATTTAACATCTTGGCCCTAATATACTTTTAACATAAACTATTATTACTAACTGTCAAATTCGATCACCTACAGATATTAATAAATGTGACATAAAGATCAGAGAATGAATTTAATTATTTCAAAAGTGGAAAAGTATTATTTTATTTTTTATCTAAATATATAAATATAAATATATCATCACGCCTTTTATCCATTACTGGGTGTGACATTCTGCCGAAGCAGATTTCGGTAAGTTATATATTTCTATGCGTGAAGTACGGTTACCAGCCGGCAAATCACGGCCCCAAAGATGTTAATGGAGGGCGAAAATTGTTTGTCGGCTGTGGGGATCGAACCAGGGTTCTCAAGATACATAAGTCGACTTGATACCACTGAGCCACTCAGGCCCGACGAGAGGGGAGGGTAGGTGGGGTAAAATACCCAGGGCCCGTGGAATTCAAAGTGCCCGGATGTGATGCTATTTTATAAATTGCTTTTAATTTTCTACTATTTCACCAATTTTTTATATTCTTTAATAAAACATGTATAACGAAACGTCTGATACACGTTTCCAACAATTTATTACATTGCATAAAGTACAAAATGACGAAATGCTTGATCAAGGGCCCCAGTTGCAAATTTTAAATACATTTATACACTATTCAAAAGTACATTATTACATTGTTGCATTTTTGTTTCTTATATTACTACATTGTATACAACACACATAGGCAAAGGCTCTATACATTTGTGCGTAGTGCTGTTTTGGTATCCCCTGCATTTATCGAATATGCAACTAGATATTAGATAGTCATACAGTGAGTATACAATACACATCGCTGCACCAATTAACTCAGAATTTTGTATTTAATTTTATTTATATTGTTATAACTTTATTTAGATATTAATAATTCTTATTGTTGTCATACATATATTTATAAATATTTTTTTTTTGGTATCTTATATTTAATTAATAAATATTCAAAGTTAAAGGAGGCCCGAATTTTTTTTCCCGGGGCCCGCTTTTTCTCTCGGCGCCCCTGGAGCCACCTACCCAATCATTTTATTATTTATCTAATTCTAACTACCGCTGCTCTATAATTGCAGATCATTATTTTAAGTCTAGCAGCACTACAATTGCAAATACTAATCTATCTCATATTCATGAATATTTTTCAAACAATTTTCTCATTTTTAGAGAGGAATAGTATCAAGTGACGACAACGAATACTTCATCATCCACCCTCTACCACAACGTCTTCAAGAATCCCCCAAGCCTCAACCCCACGTAATAATCCGGCGTCCTGCCGTCAACCCTTTCTTCAACCCTCAATCTACGCCCGTGAGTCCTCCTCAACCAATCTGCGCTCACGAGGAATCCAACACACAACATACCAGTCAGAAGTACTGGTCAAAACATCGCAGGAAAACAAACGATGAGCATGGAAATGATGAGAACAAAGCTGATGATGAAACGAAGAAGAAAAGGAAGAAATATGATGAGAACTTTGCTGAAGAAGGTTGTAAGAAGAAGTATAAATTGAATATGACGAAGAATGCTGAAAAAAGAAGAGTGAAACGAGCGTTGTTGGCTTTAGGGAGTCCTGTATTTGTAGAGACTGCAGTTTTTGTTGATAGGGATTTATTTCAACATATGAGGGCTAACTATCCACTAGATACCGAAAGGGAGTTGGTTAGATTTGTACTAGCTATGATAAACGCTGTAAGTATGCTTTTATTTTCAAAATTTATTTTTTCTACGATTGCTATGAAAAGTTGACAATTACGCTCTCATTTGTTATCGTAAAGTTGACGTTTTCTGTGGAACAATCGAAAAAAATCTTTTTTGCGCGTTTCCGATGGCAACGCAAAGATGTCAAATGCGCGCGTTTCCAATGGCAACGCGCGAAAAAGATATTAAATGTGCGCTTATTTCAATAATTACCAGGGATACAAACAAAATAGAAACTTGTCATATTGCCAGTTAATAGAATAAATTTATTTTCAGTACGCATACGTTTTTTAATAATTTTAAGATGCAATCGTAGAAAAAATTATGTGTGTATCACGAGCGTAAAGTGACTATTGCAACGCGAGCCAAAACAAAGAATCACTTTACGCTCTTAATACACAAATAACTATTTGAGGGGCTGTTACTATAAAAATAAAATAAATCCGGCTCTGACAACTTTACCAATCGATTCATCGTAGTTTTGTTTATTTATTTAAACTAGAGATGGGCGAATATCATCCGCGAATAGTCTAATGCCGCGAATATTGACATTATTCGATATTCGAGATTTTCGAATATTCACGTCAGTTTAGCGAACATTCGAATACCTCGAATATCGCGTTATATGTTTACTTCAATGTTTGATTATGTTTTTCTTTATTATTTGTACATAAACTTAAAGCTATTACAATACTTTGAAGTTATTAATAACAAAGATATTTTGTTTGAAAACCATGAAGACGTACCATATTTCAAATTTGTTTTTCGCCAACATAAGCCCGTACGTTTCAATGAAACGTACGGGCCGAAGAAAAAGACGAAAACTTCAAATTTAAGGTCAAACGGTTTCACCTTAAATTTGAAGTTTTCGTCTTTTTCTTTTCTTTTTTGTTTGTAGTTTTTGTTTTAATTTTATTTTATCTTAACAATTTCATTCAAATAATGAAAAGGACATAATTAAATAATTATTAATAATAAATAAATTAACTTTTAAGAGTATTCGAATATTCGAGTACCTCGAATATTCGCGATCTGATTAATATTCGTATTCGATATTCGAATTCGAGAAATTTGATATTCGCCCATCTCTAATTTAAACTGATTAAAAATGATCTAGAACAATTGAATTTTCATTTAACTTTCTATTAAACAGTAACTATTTTTTTAAGTTTTAAAAGAAACAAAATATGTAGTTATATCATCATCATCACGCCTTTTACTCATTACTGGGTGTGCCTAAGCAGATCTCGGTAAGTGATATATTTTTACGCGTGAAGTGCTGTAACCAGCCATCAAACCACGGCCCCCAAAGATGTTAGTGGAGAGAGATGTTGTTGTATATATAAAAAAGATCTCAAAATTAATTTGTGAAATGTTCAAGTCCCTAACTATTTTAGTTTATAAGATATTGACGAATAAACATAAAAAAATAAGAAAATATTATCGAACTGTAACTATAGATTCATGTTATTATCTTTGAGAAAGATAATCATGCTGAATTCAATGGTGAACACTTTATATTTTTATCTATTTTAATTATTGATTTATTAACATTTGCCGATCAATGTTATTCTTAGTGAAAAAGAAAACTAATTTTATGCTAGATATAGTTGAAGTCTATTTTTTTTTATTTTGCAGATTAAATTAAAATATCTGATGTGGATACCACATGACTTCCTTGTACGCGTATTAAACTATAGATATTTTTTTAATTGCACATATTTGACATTAAATCTTTTATTTTTTGTTCTAATCCATAGCAAACTTAATTAATTTTTAAAATAAAAAAATATGTAATAGCTAATTTAAAAATTCTTAATGTGCTAGACGCAGAATTTAATTCTCTAAAACTTTTATTTGCAGCATTTATTTCTAAAATTAAAATAATACCATTTTTTTCAAGGAAAACTGTTAGCAGCTTCATGTAATGTGCCACTTCCGGTTAGTCTATTTTAACCAAAATCTATTATGTTATTTCCATTGATATAGTAGTCTTATATACCAAATTTGAAAAGTTTTAAATTATATTTGAATATAGTTTTTCATGAAAATCTATTATAGGCTTCAAGTAAAGTACCACTTCCTGTACTTGTATAATGACCAAAAAGGGAGGTGCACAACTAGATGTTATAACAGTCCTAAATATAAAGTTTCAATTTTCTACAGCTTACCGTTTTTGAGTTATACGAGATATGTACGTACGTACTTACGTACGTACAGACGGCACGACGAAATTAGTCAAAATGGATTCAGGGAGGGCCAAAATACCTATTTCCGTTGAAATCTGAGAACCGAAAATTTTCGCGATTACAATACTTCCTTTACTTCGTACAAGGAAGTAAAAATATAAAAAAAAATATATCATCACGCCTTTTTACCTATCACTGGGTGTGGCACTCTGCCTAAGCAGATCTCGATAAGTGATATATTTTTTCGCGATCAGCCGTCAAATCACGGCCCCCAAAGACATTAGTTGGGGGGGAGCCACAGGGGTAGATTTAATTTGTGAAAATTGTTTTCATCAATTTAAATTAAAAAGAGTACAGAAAATTAGCTATCTTTTTGACTAAAATTATTATTATTAATTAGTTATTTTAGAAACTAATAAAAAGACAAAAGCAAAGCTGTATTATTTAGCATTTTTCATATTTAAATCAATATTAACTAACTGCTGACACCGTTCTCCAGGTACAACTTCTATACCACGACCCCTCACTCGGTCGTCCAGTCAACTTCGTCCTCAAGCGTTTAGAGATCCTCCACGAGGAGCCATCAGGCCTCGCTCGTCCTCACGACATAGACAGATTTCTAAGTAGTTTCTGTGGTTGGCAACGTCTACGTAATCCACCAGGTGATCAAGATCCACAACATTGGGACCACGCGCTTATCCTCACAGGGTTGGACCTCTACGTGGTGGGGAAGCGAGGCAAGGTTTCGAGCCAGGTCGTGGGGTTAGCCCCCGTAGCAGGGATGTGTACGATGACAAGCAGTTGTACAGTCAATGAAGGCAGACATTTTGAGAGTGTTTATGTTGTTGCTCATGAAATCGGACATAAGTAAGTTAGGTTAAGAAACGTTTTTGATCTACTTTTGACGTTTGTTACTCTTATTTTAGTTTGGGGATGAGACAT
This sequence comes from Pterostichus niger, assembly GCA_947425015.1. Lineage (NCBI taxonomy): Eukaryota > Metazoa > Arthropoda > Insecta > Coleoptera > Carabidae > Pterostichus > Pterostichus niger. The sequence goes on along the minus strand of OX380349.1, from coordinate 27,791,265 downwards.
GATGGTCCTTTAGCGGACAATGACTGCGACCCAAGTAGCTACATCATGTCACCAACACTAGGAAGTGGTAAAATTACTTGGTCACCGTGTAGCAGAAGATATCTTCAAAAGTTCTTAGAGTACGTACTGTATTTTTATTTATAATTATTTTTTAACACTTCTTTGTACAGAACTTCACAGTCTAGATGTTTGTTAGACCATGGAAGTTCTGCAGGTCAGTTGGACCACAGCGCCGAAGGTGCTTTGCCAGGGGAAAGGTTTGATGCAGATCAACAATGTAAGTGAAGAAAGATACAAAACAAATAATGGTTATATTGTTGTTATAATTATTTTGTAGGTATGTTAAAGTATGGAAGAGGTAGTAAACATTCTGTACAACAACCTCTAGACGATGTTTGTCGAGATCTACACTGTCAGAGAGAAAGATATACCTGGACATCTCATCCAGCACTTGAAGGTACAAATTTCATTGAAAAATACATTAGTTTTACACTTAAACATCTCATACTATTCAGGGACAACATGTGGACACCAGCAATGGTGTCGAGGAGGTCGCTGTATAGCTCGAGGTCTTCCAGTACCTTATACCAGCGGCGGAGTTTCCTCTAGCCGCTCAGGAGCTGTTGTAGCAGCACCAGGTAGCCCTACAGGTACCGTAGACGGTGGTTGGTCTGATTGGAGATCATATAGCGATTGTGCTTCTGGATGTCTGTACGGCGAAGAGGGAAGACTTCGAGCAGGCAGCACCGGGATTATGGTTAGCACTAGGAGGTGCAACAGACCCAGGTAAGTCCATAAAAGTCAATAAAAAGCGTAGGTTTTTAAGAAGATAAATATTCTAGGCCAGAAGGTGGTGGACGACCGTGTCAAGGCCCAGACAGACGTTTCCAGGCCTGCAGTGCTTCCCAGTGCCTCAACGTACCGCGGATGACTGTTCGAGAATTTGCAGTTCAAATCTGTGGACGTGCCCGAGAGGTAGATACAGATTTAACTGGAGCTGGAATACAACGTACCAGTGCTGACCGTAAGTTAAAAATATAATCGTAAATACATAAATAAATAAATTGTGATCTTTCAGCTGAAGAAGCTTGCATGGTATGGTGTCTTAAGAGAAACGGTGACACGAAGAACAGAGGATGGACGTTTCCTGATGGAACTGTGTGTCAGACAAGAAGAGCAAGATTTGGACGACAGAGTTACTGCATTAATGGACGATGCGAGGTACTACTTCAATAAACATTATTAAAAAGAAATACCCAGCCCTTCTAAGATACTAATCTTTATATAAAATATCTGATGTGGACACCACATGACTTCCTTGTACACGTATTAAACTATAGATATTTTTTTAATTGCACATATTTGACATTAAATCTTTTATTTTTTGTTCTAATCTATAGCATACTTAATTTTTTTTAAAATCAAAAAATATATAATATTTAAATTTAGATATCTCGTTTATGCAAAAAGCTAATTTAAAAATTCTTAATGTGCTAGACGCAGAATTTAATTCTCTAAAACTTTTATTTGCAGCATTCATTTCTAAAATTAAAATAATACCATTTTTTTCAAGGAAAACTGTTAGCAGCTTCATGTAATGTGCCACTTCCGGTTAGTCTATTTTAACCAAAATCTATTATGTTATTTCCATTGATATAGTAGTCTTATATACCAAATTTGGAAAGTTTTAAATTATATTTGAATATAGTTTTTCATGAAAATCTATTATAGGCTTCAAGTAAAGTACCACTTCCGGTAGTTGTATAATGACCAAAAAAGGAGGTGCACAACTAGATGTTATAACAGTCCTAAATATAAAGTTTCAATTTTCTACGACATACCGTTTTTGAGTTATGCGAGATACGTACGTACGTACGTACAGACGGCATGACGAAATTAGTCAAAATGGATTCAGGGAGGGCCAAAACACCTATTTCCGTTGAAATCTGAGAACCGAAAATTTTCGCGATTACAATACTTCCTTTACTTCGTACAAGGAAGTAAAAACAACAAAGACAAAATTAATTGTCTTTAAATGCTCACTTGGTGAAACTAGGTTTAATAATAAAATATCAAAATAAACACTTGTCTAAGTCTCACAAAATTCAGCCTCCAAGTCACCTTATGAGGGCATCGTCAGAGGCTGGCCAGCACAGTTGGTAACCATAGACGCGTTCCACTCTTATTAGAGCTTATCAGTATGGTATAACCTACTTCTTCACCTAGAAGAAAGTTCACGTGAAAAAGCTGGTGACGAAGGACTGTGCCAGCAGAGAATAAGATCTCTAAAGAACGGTAAGATGACATGAGAAGTTCTATCGAACCAGTAATGCCATCTACCGAAAAAAGCAAAAGCTACGAAATAGCAATTTAAATGCTGGCACAGTCCTTCGTCACCAGCTTCTTCACATGAACTTTGTTCTAGGTGAAGAAGTAGGTTATACCATACTGATGAGCTCTAATAAGAGCGAAACGCGTCTATGGCTACTAACTGTGCTGGCCAGCCTCTGACGATGCCCTCATAAGGTGACTTGGAGGCTGAATTTTGTGAGACAAGTGTTTATTTTGATATTTTATTATACTAATCTTTGTTATATTTCCTCTAGGAGTTTGAATGTCCTCGTAGCGATACCATAGACTCTGCCTACTTACAACACCCAGATCTGTGTCCTCAAGACGGTGATGACACCAACGAACTAGGCTGGCGAGGAGGCAGCGGCTCTAAACAACGTCGTCGAGACAGTGGAATACACTGGATTCCAGCCAGTGGATGTCACTTTAACTGTATGTCACCTGGGACTGGAGTTCGACTTGTGCTAAGTAAAACTGACAAAAGACGTAGTAGTATTCAGCTCTGCCAACCTGATAAGATGGTAAGAGGACAGTTTAAAATGTCACCATTGGCGAAGAAGAGAAATCAATATTCAAATGAGTGTTTAGAGTATCAAATTTTGCTTTTAAATCAGTCAATGGGGTAGGTGGCTCAGTGGTATCTATGGTTCGATCCCCACAGCCGACAAACAATTTTCACCAATTTAAATCTACCCCTGTAGCTCCCCTCTTTCACTTATATCTTTGGGGGCCGTGATTTGATAATAATAATAATAATTTATTTCCAAAAGACCAAAAAAACATTGGCATATGGTATGTCAAATTACAAAAAAAAATACAATAAATTCAATAAAATAATGATACATATAATATAAAATTACAAAATAGATGAGTCCTGCATATATTCCTCTACCGAGTAATAACATTTATTAATAAATAGATTTTTTAATCGTCTCTTGAAATTATTAAACGAGTTTACATCTTTTATTTCTGATGGTAAAAAATTATATAATCTTATTCCTATTACAAAGGGATTTTTTAGCTGGTAATCGCACGGAAAGAAATATATCACTTACCGAAATCTGCTTCGGCAGAGCAATGTGTAAAAGGCGTGATGATATATTTATTTATTTTTATTTGTAAATATTACATTTTATTTATTTAGTTACTGTTCAAATCAAGTTTAAAATATGTGACAAACTAAACATTATAAACTTGTTCTAGTTTTATAACTAATATAAAATATAAGTAATGATTTGTGTTTATTGATTCAAATGCAGATTTTAATTAACTACAATTTTTATTTGAAATATTTTTCGGTGAAGTAAATAGCTAAGCAAACTAATTTATAATGTAACTCGCCTATTACACAGTTTGATAAACAATTGGAATGTCTTTAGGGTTGTGGAAGAATCAAATCACCTTTTCAGCATGCTACAACAGTTTGCAGCAAATATAAAGAAAGAGTTCGTCGATTATCTGGTTTAGGAATGCAGATTTCAGCGGCTGTTGGTAAATAAAAAATATTCCACCGATTGAAATACATAATATACTATCTAATTTCCTTCAGAGGACCCGGACAGACCATGCCGAGTGGCTTGTCAAGACGAAACAGTCTCCCATAGATTCTACCTTGTCAACGGCGAAGACGGGTGGTTTCCTTTTGGTACTGATTGCTCGAGAGGAGCTGCTGATAAAAAGTCTTACTGTATAAGTGGAAAATGTCTAGTACGTTGATTAATACTCTTAATATATAAGCTATGTTTCACCGAAAAAATGTTTTAAAACAGGAATTCGGACCAGACGAAACACCGTTATCAGAGAATGAGTTTACGCTACCTTTGCTTTCACGATCTAAGAGAAGTTTGGAAACTAATAAGACGAGGGTTATTGCTACTTTACAGCAACAAGATTTGGATTTGCTCATTTCGAGGCTTAATCTTACTTTATCAGGTAAGCAAAACTCAACAAACATGATTTCAAAATAATTTAACTTCATTTAAAAATTATCTAAATGCTACTAGTTCTTTCATGATTATTAAAGATGATCTAGAAGTTTAAAACTGGTTGTATATACTAGTTTTGCAAGGACAGAACGATGTATATGCAATAAAATATACAGTGTGTTTCATAACTTCAAGTACATTCGATAATGGTATATGTTGTTTAATATGCTGATTACGAATCTAAAAGAATTTTTTTTATATTCGAAAAATTAAGGGAATTCAGTGCGGTAGCATTGGATTTGCTTTCCTATTAAATACAAACAATGAAGTAGGTAATCAACTATTTAATTTACATAATACTACTCGTAGTAAAATAAACAATCAAAATTATTTAGAGTTGTTACAAGAGAGAGTAATATTGAGGAAGTGTGGTTCCAACAAAATGTACGAAATTATCTGCACCGGATATTCCCCCAACGATGGATAGGACGAGGTGCAGAAATGGAGTGGCCTGCAAGGTCACCAGATTTTGCGCCAAACGATTTTTTTCTTTGGGGCCACTTAAAAAGTAAATTTTATAATGGTGGTAGAATGAGTGTAGAACAATTAAAACGTAGATTTAGTGTTGCATCGCATGAGATTCCTCCAGAGCAAATAAATAATGCTATAATTTCATTTTATAATCGTTTAGGCTATTGTTTACAGGTAAATGGGAGTAATTTGAACAGTTATTGAATTAAAATTCCTATTTAAACTAAATAAAATTTTCTTTTTTGGTAGTTGTGATTTGACAACTGGTTACTGTACTTCACGGCTTAAAATGTATAGTTTATTAGGATCTGCTATTGCAGAGCTGCCATGTTCATGAATGACCAAATGACATATAAACATGCAGATGTGAATTCCTGGTTGAACCAATTCAAAAATACTAGTAAAATAAACAAACAAAATTTAAAAATTTTTAATGAAACGATAATTATAGTTTATTATGTATTCAAAATAATTGGCATGTTAAAATAAATAAAACACATTCAATCCGAATAATTTTTACAAAAATTGCTCAAAATAGTTGTCATTCTCTGCGATACATAATGCATCACGGTGAATTAAAGACACGCTGCAAGCTTCGTTGAACGAATTATGATGTCTCATAAAATTAGCAGCGTTTTCAACCCGTTCCCTCAGTTGTTCCAGAGTTTCAGGAGCTTCCTGGTTATCATAAACTAATGATTTGAAATAGCCCCAAAAATAAAAATCTAATGGATTTAGATCCGGAGATCTAGGAGGTCATTGTACAGGACCACCACGTCCTATCCACGTATCCTCAAAGGTTTGAGTTAAGTATTGCCGCACCGTCATGCTGGAACCATGCATGCTGCCGTACATTTAAGAGGATACCTTCCAATAACTCCGGCAAATTATTTTGTTCGCAACAAATAACCAATTATTTTACACTGTTATGTATGTATCATTCACAAAAGAAACAATAAATTGACCTACTGACGTACTACGAAAGAATAATTACACAATTCAATAATTAGCAGTTATTTATAATAGAATTTTATTTAATTAATAACTTTAACATAATCATCCACCCAGTGGCAATGGCAACGACAAATTTTGGACTGGGAAACATTTAAAATAATTTTGAGATTTAAAAACAAATCAAATAACATATACCATTAACGTATGTACCTAAAGTTATGAAACAGCCTGTATTTATCTTATTATTTGCATATTTTAGGACCAATCAATGCTGGTAGCATCACTCAAGAACATCCAGAATCATTTGATATAGATCTAACCAACCCTATATTCGTAGAAATGAATATGCCTCCTTATGCAATGCAACCTTACACTTATTACCGAGAAAATGAAGTCAACTTGAGTGAGAAGGAACGCTTTACTGCCAAATAAAAGTTACTATCTAGCTTATACATAATATGTACATATTTCTAGCGAATAATAAGTACAACCCTTAGTAAATGAATGTTATTTATGTGTATGTACATATGTATCAGTATTATATAAGTTAAAGGTTTTTTTAAAACCATATTTAATCATAGATTTACTTCCTATAAGATATTTTTAATTGTAGTCATGAGATATCCTGCCTGTTTATACTCAAAATACATATTTATTTACTTGATAAATGAATAATTGTAAAAATGTATTACTGAAATAAACTGTAAAACAAAATGAAATAATTTGCACTTATCTTATCCGAAGAAGTGCAGCGAATTCAGCAACTAACTGCATGGCATTTCGTGGAATGGATCCCAGCAGAAGACGAACACAAAAATTGCACTAAACACTAAGCACTACTGTATATGAACATTAAAACAACTCCATGTTAACAACGTGTTGATCGATCGATAGTTGCACGATTACTACTTCAAAACAGCGTCATTTCTGGTCTTAACAAGATTATACAACTTCAATACTAATTTAATTAATACAAAATGTACGGTAGACTGCGCAGATACAACCAGACGCGCCAGAAATCAAATATTTTATATATTTAAACATAATAAAATATAATTTTTAATATATATTTAAAAAGGATTCAATAATATGATATTTTAAATTAATGTTCGAAACTTCCAAATAATAAATATTTTTATAAAATATAATATTGGATTCTGAAGCCTTTTATTTATTTAAAATATAAATAATTTTAAAGAAAATTGGATTCTTTATTTTTTTTAAACTTTTTTTTTGTAATTCATTAACAAATCACTAGTTTACTAACTAGTGCATAATAAATAACATTTAATTAATAACAAATTATATACAATAATGTCATGTAAAATGTAGTACCAAAATATTTTAATTATTTATAAATATTCTCTAACACCATTTGCTATTCTACCTATCAGTATATCTTCTCTTTTTTAGTTTGATTCTTTCTGCTGTTTACTGTAACTAAATCAAACATTAATTAAATACTAAATACCTTAGTTGAAAAGTTATACTAACTTATAAGCCCTGTAAAGTTGATATGATTGTGTAATAGCCACGAAGACATTTACACTAAATAAACTATAGTTCTTCGGGATAATAACCATGGAATATCTCGACCAAATCAACCCCGTAGCACACAAAGCTGCTGATTGAGAGATGCTAAGCTGGTCTGCAGATCTAGTCAGGTCTCCAACGCCAGCAATCACCAAGCCCTTCACAATAAAAACAAATGTAAAACACAAAACTAAAGAAAACATTCAAATAATAAATAAAAATACCCATTTAAATAAGGGAGCCCAAAAGAATACAGTCTTGGGACCTAAAAATCATACAACCCAAATGAAAATAAACGAAAACCATGCCACATGTCATAGATACCTGCAGGATGATTCCAGAGTGGTAAAGCTTTTGGAGGCACAAATTTTTCCACAGCGTTGATTGTAACTGTATAAAGTTTGGACATAATGAAGAGAGTCTAATTACACGTGTTTAAGTTCGAAATAATTACAACAACTATGTCCTCAAATATGACCCCCAATTAAAATAAACTCCTTGAATATCAAGGTTAACAAATATCACATATGCTTATCTTCTACGCACTATATATGGCTTAAATCACTACACTAAGATAAATTTTACATAAATTTACTATAAAGTCTTGACACGAGTCACTGTACACAGAAAATTTTAAATGAGTTGGCCATAAAACTGTTTTAAGTATAAATATAACCTATTTCTGTCAGTTTACTTTTGATATGTTTGACGTTCAGTGTTGCCACCAGTATGATAATGAAAACATTTTTCACAACTACTTAAAATTTTATTTCTTACAAAAACCAATCTAAAGTACAAAATATTGATATTAAACCACGTAAAACTTACTCCTAGCTGCAAAATATTAATTTATAACTTAGATTGAAATAATTTCCACTTATTACGAGTATATGGATCACTCGATTCCAAAATTTGCAAAACATTTATATCTGTAAATTAAATATAAACATTGAATTTGTATATAAAAATCTTATAAATAAATACCTTTAGTTTTAATATAATCCATAATAGGTGACAAAATTGCTGAAATAGGAATCGCCATATTTATTTTAGGGTATACAACCAATTCATCTTTCGTGTTAACAGTCGTATGGCATACAATTATGCCTAAAAGTTCACCAGTTTCCTTCAAAATTGCACCGCCACTAGATCCAGCGAGAATACAGCAAGTAGTGTGCAAAATACACTGATCAACTAAAGCTATGTTCCCTTTAGTTATTACAGGAAATATAAAATCTTGAGAATTAAATATTGGGTAGCCTGCTGCCATGACGTTTTCCCCTAAAACTTGTAAATTATAAAAAGTTTTCACAATTTTTTTAAATTACCTTTAGTAGCGGGCTTTGTAGATATTTTAATTGGAATCATTTGATCAGTCTGGTTGATTGCAGATTGAATAACAGCTATATCATAAGGATAATTTTCTGTTTTATATATTAGCGTTCCACAGAATTGTATATTTCTCCATTTTAGTGTAATTTCATCTATTTTCCCCTAAAATTTAACATTTTTTTAAAGGGATTAAATATATTTTACTGTACTTACAGACTTGACAACATGTGAGCCTGTTAGAAAAAGCCCTAATTTTTTGTCAATTAATACTCCGGTACCCCAGCCGTTTCCACAAAATACTTGAACGATGGATTTTTCGGCTGTACCTATTAATAATAATTTTAATATTTTGTTGAAATTCAATACTTATTTGCATATTAAGGTAAAAAAGTGAGACTTTTTCTAAAGATGCCGTTTCATTTTAATATAAACTATTTGCAGGAAAAGTAATACTTTCTTTCCGAGGTATATAAAATAAAATAAATAAATATATCATCACGCCTTTTATCCATTACTGGGTGTGACACACTGCCTAAGCAGATCTCGGTAAATGACACATTTTTTCAGCCGTCAAATAACGCCCTCCAAAGATATTTATATATACCGGGAATTTTTTTTTATCAGTAAACATAGGGATATGGCATTACCATAGTTACAGTTACAAAGTTTGACAGCAATGCATTAGAGAGTTTATTTTAAAAGTAAACATAGGGAAAATAACATTGCTGTCATCTATAGTTGTCAAAGTAATAAAACTGTCCCCTTTCAAAATCAGACCGGGTTAATAGAGGATCAAATAGTGGGGCGTTTTTATATAAATGGAAATTTAAATGGGGAAAATTATTTAGAGTTGTGATCTGACAACTGGTTACTGTACTTAACGGCTTAAAATGTGTAGTTTATTAGGATCTGCTATTGCAGAACTGCCATGGCCAAGAATGACCAGAATTTTGACATATAAACATGCAGATGTGAATTTCTGGTTGAACCAGTTCAAAAAGTCAAAATTTTTATTATATGTTTCTATATAGTTCAGAGCACGAGAAATGCACTCGTTCAAACCGCGTTTTAATATTTCTTTTAGTTTTTGAGTTACAGCGATTTTTGACTTTTTTTAAAGCTCAACTTTGAAAGCCTATAACTCAAAAACTAAAAGAGATATTGAAATGCGGCTTGAACGAGTGTATTTCTCGTGCACTACTTAACTTGTACATGTATTTTGAAAATTTTTCAATTTTTCAATTTTTTTTTAAATTTTCTTTTGTCGATATTTCAAAAAGTTGAAGAGATAATGTAAATATGAAAACACCAGTGAATTCCTCGCGTGAAAATACATAGGTATGCAAATTTTCAGAAGAAAATTCGAACGGATACATTTTTTATTACAAAAAATCGAAAATGGCCGTTTTTTTAAAATTTCTTAAGGGGTACCCCTTGGTGTTTTTACGGATTTTAGCCATTTTTCGTTTTTTTGTAATAAAAAATTTATCCGTGCGAATTTTATTGTGAAAATTTGCATACTTATGTATTTTCACGCCAGAAATTCACTGGTGTTTTCAGATTTTCATTATCTTTTCAAGTTTTTGAAATATTGAGGAAGAAAAATTTTGAAAAAAATTGAAAAATTTTCAAAATTTTCAAAATACCTGTACAAGTTAAGTAGCCCACGAGAAATACACTCGTTCAAGCCGCATTTCAATATCTCTTTTCGTTTTTGAGTTATGGGCTTTCAAAGTTGAGCTTAAAAAAAGTCTAAAATCGCTGTAACTTAAAAACTAAAAGAGATATGAAGATGCGCTTTGCGCCATTCGATTTCTCGTGGTCTGAATTATATAGAACCACATTTTAATAATTTTCGATTATTGAACTGGATCAACCCAAAATTCTCATGATTTGTATGTACGAGCTCTTAAACGAAGAATTTGCGAACAAACCTCTACACAAAAGAACTTTTGCATTGTTTTGAGGTTCTAAATTTATACCTAACGTTTAGTTAATGTAATTTAAAGTAATTCAAATTCATTTAATTTGTGTCAACTTAAAATGTTTCTTTTATACTATATACATATCAATACATTGCTGAAAATATGATTTTCCCTATGTTTACTTTTAAAATAAACGCTCTAATGCATTGCTGTCAAACTTTTTAACTGTAACTATGGTAATGATATATCCCTATGTTTACTGATAATACAAACTCCCGGTGTATTTCAGAAATAAATTAGAAATTTATAAAAGATTTATTATTCTCTCAACAGATGTCACCTAGATACCACTAATATAATGGTCAGCTTAATTGAATTACGCTAACGTTTATTATGGCCGTTTCATTCCATTGTTTTGCCATATAAAAATTAGACTTGAATTTTTTTTTACAGATTTGATACGTCAAATTTGAAACTAGGAATTTTAATGACATATGAAATGGCCATAAAAAGCAATTCAATGTAGCTGGCTATGTACCAAATCTGAAAAGTATTTTTCGTAACACATGCACAAGAAACACGTTCTTATTCCCTAATTTTAAAGAGAGAAACACTGCTTTTCTCTTCTAGGGAGAGAAACATAATGTTTTTCTCCCTAGGTAGGATGTTTCTCTCCCGAGAGACTACGATTATTAGCTGTTTTCGGCGTTTCCTAGGTAACTAGTTACGCAACCCATATTTGACATTTCTCCCGATAAGACAGTAATTTTTGTGCATTTGTTACGAAAAGTATAATATGCTTCACGGGAGGGCGCGATTATCCCTTGTGTGAAGTTGGCATATCTCGACTTCAGCTCGAGCCTTCGACCCTCGCTTACGTCTCGGTTTGGCAACTTCACACGCGAGAATAATCGCTTGTTTCCCTCCCTTGATGCATAACGTACTAATTTTGCTCTCTAAATTGAGGGGAGAAAAAATAACTTCATACTTATAACCGAATTCTTGTTGGAAAACAAAAAATTCTTGATACTCCATTTTTTGGGTAAAAGTTCAGTCAACAATGGTGCCAACAAAACACCTAAAGTTAACCCTGTATGTTCACCCCTCCACCAATTAAGGGATGAAATCACCATGCCAATAGGTATTTTTCTTGAGTTTCTACAATTAACCAATGTAATATAAATAAAATTAAATCTACGAGTATTTGAAAATTGACTTACTTGTTATCATTTTTAAAGGCGAAAATAGGGGCGCCTTCAGATCCTGGGGCAGTTGGAGCATCGGTCAAGACAAAAATATTATTCTTTCCAACAGTGTTACAAATAATACCTTGAGAAAAAGATGACAACAGTTCTCTAACACCGAATGGAGAACTTTCAATAGAAACAGTATAACCTCTCCATAAATTTACAGCACTGGAAACTTTAACTAATTCGTTAATATTATCAAACAATTGGTTTTCTTTGAAAATTTCCTGCATTTGCACATCAAAAATTATAAATAAAGACAATAAAGAATTGAAATCTAATTCACTGTTATTGTAATCAGCGCAAGCTAAAGGAAAATCTGTAGATTCTTTAATATTTCTACATGAAAATATTCCTACATATTTAGCAAGAAGAAATTTAAAAATTTTCAAAGAGGTTGATGGAAGAATGATTTTTATATTTTCTGTAGCAAGGTTTAAATAGTTTTTTTGAAACAATTTAGATGTTTCCATGGTGTCCAGATTATCAGGAATTGTTTTTTTATTGCTAAGCGATGAAATAAAAGATGCAGCTGGGAGAAACACCCATCTATTACTCAATAAAATGGCTGATGATGTAAACAATAAATCTTCTTCTGTATATTCCAAAAGCACGCTTTGAACTGACATTGCGAAGTGTCTGAAATACAAAAAATAAATAAATATATCATCACGCCTTTTACCCATTACTGGGTGTAGCACTTTGCTTAAGCAGATCTCGGTAAGTGATATATTTCTTCGCGAGAACAGCCGTCAAATTACGGCCCGCAAAGATATTAGTGAAGGGAGAGTCACAGGGGTAGATTTAATTGTTTGTCGGCTGTGGGGATCGAACCAGGGTACTCAAGATCCACCACTGAGCCACCTACCCCATACAATTATTATAATTCATTTCTCACTAGAGCTCTGTTTTTTGAAGAATTTATTTAAACAATATTTACACTCTACTTATAAGAAATTTTATGGTTATTGTTTTATCCATTACTGGGTGTGGCACTCTGTCTAAACAGATCTCGGTAAGTGATATATTTTTTCGCGAGAACAGCCGTCAAATTACGGCCCGCAAAGATATTAGTGGAGGGGAGCCACAGGGGTAGATTTAATTGTTTGTCGAGTGTGGGATCGAACCAGGGTTCTCAAGATCCACCACTGAGCCACCTACCCCATACAATTATTATAATAAAATATAAACTAAACACTTGGCAAAGTCTCACAAAATTCAGCCTCCAAGTCACCTTAAGAGGGCATCGTCAGAGGCTGGTCAGCACAGTTAGTAACCATAGACGCGTTTCGCTCTTATTAGAGCTCATCAGTATGGTATAACTCACTTCTTCACCTAGAACAAAGTTCACGTAAAGAAGCTGTGTGACGAAGAACTGTGCCAGCAGAGAATAAGATCTCTAACAAACGGTAAGATGACATGAGAAGTTCTGTGGAACAGGCCATGCCATCTACCGAAAAAAGGGAAAAACTACGCAATAGTAATTTAAATAACAACAAAGACAAAATTAATTGTCGTCCATACACTTGGTGAAACTAGGTTTAATAAAATATAAACTAAACACTTGGCTAAGTCTCACAAAATTCAGCCTCCAAGTCACCTTATGAGGACATCGTCAGAGATTTAGCCAAGTGTTTAGTTTATATTTTATTAAACCTAGTTTCACCAAGTGTATGGATGACAATTAATTTTGTCTTTGTAATTATTATAATTCATTTCTCCCTAGAGCTCTGTTTTTTGAAGGTTTTATTTGAATAATATTTACATTCTACTTATAAGAAATGTTATGGTTATTATTGGAAACTACGTTAGGGAATTACAATTCGTTGCAAATATAAACCACGCAAACGAGATTGGAGTAAAAACCAGCTACGTAGTCAGTAATTATTCAAATGAGGTTCTTGTTACTTCATTTTTAGGTGTAAGAGCATCTGGGTGGCCCAAACTGGATGTCTTCTTTACCATGTCTTTATTTTTATTTGCAGACACGAACAGTTAATGTTAATATCAAGTTGCTTTTGATTGGAGAGATATTTAGTCCTCTGCTGTTTCGTCCAAAGCAGAGCTTTATATTTCAATAACAAGACAAAATTAATTGTCATCCAACACTTGGCGAAACAAGGTTTAATAAAAAATAAAAATAAACACTTGGCTATGTTTCACAAAATTCAGCCTCCAAGTCGCCTTATGAGGGCATCGTCAGAGGCTGGCCAGCACAGTTAGTTTCGCTCTTATTAGAGCTCATCAGTATGGTATAACTCACTTCTTCACCTAGAACAAAGTTCACGTGAAGAAGCTGGTGACGAAGAACTGTGCTGGTTACTAACTGTGCTGCTAGCCTCTGACGATGCCCTCATAAGATGAATTGGAGGCTGAATTTTGTGAAACATAGCCAAGTGTTTATTTTTATTTTTATATTTAAGTTTATTTAAATTGTCTTAGAATAAAATGTTTCAAATAAAATAAAATTTTGTGTTACTGTAAATTTTCTGAGTACTGCCCGGTAAAAACAGACGTAATAGTCTAAAAATAACATCAGTCAGGTAGAAAGGTAGTTACTGTAATATATAATTATTTATTTTGTTTTTTTGTTACCGTAGCAACGGATGTAGAACATAAACTTTAAAGTGATACAAGTTCTCTGTTACAAATATTGTACAAAATATTTTATATTTTTGATTATATTACTTTTAAATGTAAGCTAAAAGTTATATTTGTTCATTTTAATTCAATAATTAAGTAAAAATGACACAAATAATTAAAGTAATTTTTAACTAAACAAAATAAATAGGTACAGCCCTGGCGATATCATCATTTGATTCAACACAATTTCAGCTATACACAACCAAAATTGCAGTTAAATCAACCAAAGTTATTAAGTAAGTAATTTTGCTCAAAAACCCCGGAATTTTCAGCTTTCCGGGAATCGGCGTGATCAGCAATTTTTATTTTTTTCTATAAAATAAATACGAACTTGTAGTTTTTACCATTGGATTTACAGTACTTTAAGCAGTATATTTTATAAATTTTATTCAGTAGTACCAAAATGAGAACAAGAACATAATTTTTGTAATAAAATAATTGATCTAATTTTTAACTTAAAAAAATGAATAAGTACAGCCCTGGATATATCATTATTCCATTCAATACACTTTTAACTATACATAACCAAAATTACAATTAAATCGGCCAAGTAGTACCAAAGTTATTAAATAAATAGTTTTGCTCAAAAATCCCGGAATTGTCAGGTTTTTCCGGGCTCCGGGAATCGGCTTAACAAACAAATTTTTATTTTGTCTATAACTCAAGAACTAAAATAAATACGAACTTGCGGTTTTCACTATTGAATTTATTGTACTTTGAGCTATGTGTTTACATAAAATTTTATTCAGTAATACCAATATGAGAACAAAAAAAATATATTTTTGCGTTTATTTAGTTTTTTTATTCTAGAAAATGTATTTGTTGACTTATATAAATAAAAATATACATACGAATGTAAAAAATAATTTCAAATCGATTAGTAAAGTTTTCAGGACTGTAACTATTCTGTTATTTCTGTAATAGAATATTTAATTTAAGTGTGCATTTAAGTTTTTCAAAAACTATGTAACATTAGAAAATGCGGTCAACGGCACTTGTTTGAGCCATGTATAATTTGTAAACAGAATATAAACTTTTGCTGAATAAAGTAAATATTTATGTAGTAAATTATTAACAGATTTTACTTTGTTTATACTAAACTACTTGAGTATAAGATTTTAATTATTACAAAATAATTCTATTCTAACATACATACATACATATTTGTATAGAGTAAATTGAGGTCTATATATGAAAGATGAAAATTAATATTGATTTAGGAAAATTAATTAAGCAAACGTAAAGGTTCAAAAAGGCTGAATATGTTTTTGACTCAACTCTGTATATCTGCTCTACAATTGCAGATCTTACAAGTTATATATTTTTATCGTACAACCACCACCCGTCAAATTAAATCACCCATCGATATTACAGCCGACAAACAATTTTCACCAATTTAAATCTACAATCCACTAATATCTTTGGGAGCCGTGATTTGACGGCTGATTTACGCGAAGAAATACATCACTTACCGAGATCTGCTATGACAGAGTGCCACACCCAGAAATGGGTAAAAGGCGTGATGATATATTTATAAAAAAATATATATGTATATCATCACGCTTTTTACCCATTACTGAGTGTGGCACTCTCCCGAAGCAGATTTCGGTAAGTGATATATTTTTTCGCGTGAAGTGCGGTTACCAGCCGTCAAATCACGGCCCCCAAAGATGTTAGTGGAGGGGGAGCCACAGGGGTAGATTTAAATTGGTGAAAATTGTTTGTCGGCTGTGGGAATCGAACCAGGGTTCTCAAGATCCACAGACCGACTCGATACCACTGTGCCACCTACCCCATATATATATATATTTATATATATTTTATATATTTATTTATTATTTCTATTATAAGGCTGAATACATTCATACCACAACAAAAAACTAAATCTAAATAAAAAATCTCGTTTCAATTGCATGGTGTAATAGCTTTAGATAAAATTAAACAAGATTTTAATTAAATGAAAAAGGCGTGGTTCAATTCAAACAGGTGTGTAGTACAGGTGGAACACATAATGTGTAAAGACAAGCCAGAAAAAAACTGTTGGATACAGTCACTAGTAAAAGTTAACATATTGTTGTTTTTTACAATTAAATCACGATTTAACGATAAAAATAAAGTGCTCGACAAATAAATAAATATATCATCACGCCTTTTACCCATTACTAGATGTGGCACTCTGCTTAAACAGATCTCGGTAAGTGATATATTTTTCGCGTGAAGTGCGGTTACCAGCCGTCAAATCACGGTCCTTAAAGATGTTAGTGGAGAGGGAGCCACAGGGGTAGATTTATAAATTGGTGAAAATTGTTTGTCGGCTGTGGGGATCGAACCAGGGTTCTCAAAATCCACAGGCCGACTAGATACCACTGAGCCATCTACCCCATTACCCATTACTGGATGTGGCACTCTGCCTAAGTAGATCTCGGTAAGTGATATATTTTTCGCGTGAAGTGCGGTTACCAGCCGTCAAATCACGACCCCCCAATAAGTTTGTTCTGCATCTTATGCGCAAAATAGATAAATCATCTCATCAGTATATATAACATTGTTTGTTTTATAATGACGTAGTTTTAGTTTTTTACTGTTTTTTTTTTGTTTCTTCGGCTCGTTAACTTCAAATTGGCATGATTACAGATTTGCGTAACATTATTTGATGGGAAATTCATGTGAAAGTATTCTTTGTAACTATAGAATGTAGATAATTAACTAGAAACCGCAGGAGCAGGATGTATTTCTTTCATATTTTAAATATTTATAATTTGTTTGAAATATTTGTAAAACAGGTACAGGAAAAATTGAAGGTGAAAAATTACATAAACTAGAATTCCTATAAATATATGGATTTATTTATTTTATTTATCCCCACAGCCGACAAACAATTTTCACCAATTTAAATCTACTGATGTGGCTCCCTCTCCACTAATATCTTTGAGGGCCGTGATTTGACGGCTGGTAACCGCATTTCACGCGACAAAATATATCACTTACCGAGATCTGCTTAGGCAGAGTGCCACACTCAGCAATGGGTAAAAGGCGTGAAGATATATTTATTTTTTATTTTATTTATTTATTTATTTATGTTACGCTGTACAACAGGAATTTAATCCCAATTACAGTACAGGGTCCGCAGTGTGGTAGTTTTATATCATTTTTAGCACTTAATAAAAATCCAAAAACAGTTCTTAAGCAGCACGTTTAGATTTCGTTAAAAAAAATCTTGAAAATGATCCCTTTTTTTCCTTGTCTAGAGTGGCCTTACCCCTTAATATGGAAACAAGAATATAAACAATAGTTAAAGTGGTGTGTCAGAATAGGTATTAATTGCGGGATAAATATGATGAATAAGGACAAGCGTATGATTCTTGATTTTAGATTCATTGGTTAGATTTTTCGAGTGTTCCTTCCTCATATTTTTTACTTCATTTTCAGTTTTTACTATACAGTGTGTAACTGCAATTGTGTTAAATGTATTTTTAAACAAGCGCAGGCGATGCTGCCTTCATTTCTTATAGATTCGTTGTTAGAGAAGTGGGCGTAAGTAAAGATTTACGAAACTGGTGTACAGGAGCGAATGGATGAATGTTTGTTGTGTGTTGATGGATTTTGGTTGTGAGAAAAGAAAGAGTTTGTATGGAGGAAGTATTAACGAGTATCGTGTGTCAGGATGAGAATGTTGACGGGTTCGTGCTACCCCATTTCATGGGATATAGCGTCATGTTATGTATGTATGTATCTAAAGAAAAATTGATAACATCCAATAATTTTGAGAGCTGCAATCACAGAACAGCCAAGTGACTTAAGTTGCATTTTACAAAAATATTTAGAGCAGATTTTCTACAATTTTCCGTGTTTACGCGATAAATTTAATATCTCACGATTCACAGAATTTTTCTATACGTCATTTACTGACGTCATAACCTACAGATGATTTATAAAATGACTTGCAATCCTCACATGATCATAATTAGTATCATCTTGAGACATTTTTTAAGTTGTAAATTAAATACGTCCTGATTCCAGGAAATAATTAAATGCTGTGACTAAACATGAAATCTTACATCGTTAAGATCTGCAATTGAAGAACTGAATTTTTTTTAAATCGCAAAAATAAGGGTTGTTAACCTAAAACATTTTTTGTAGTACTACACTGGATTCGCTTTTCTATTATACACAAACAATGAAGTAGGTATTAACTACGAAAGAATAATTACACAATTCCATTATTAGCATTTATTTATAATAGAATTTTATTTAATTAATAACTTTAACATAATCATCCACCCAGTGGCAGTGGCAACGACAAATTTTGGACTGGGAAACATGGAAAATAGTTTTGCGATTTAAAAAAAAATATTTTTGTTTCATGATCAGGACGTCGTACAGAATATACCCTTTAATTTTTTGCTCTAAGTTGTGAAACACCCTGTATATAAATAAAATAAATATTTACTTTTTTTAGTATTTGTTTTTATTTTAAATCGAAGTAAATGACATGTTTTTAAAGTTAAATGTGTTTAACAGTCGTCAAAAGATGCTCCCCTTATTATCATATTTGTTAATGCAGAAATAACTCTTTCGGATAGCCCTCACTCTCAACATTCTAGGACCAGTAGGAGGAGGGGGAGGGGAGCCATGATCTTTTAAAATTCGTGCGTCTACCGCGGGTCACCCTGTAGATATTATGTGCGAAGTTTCAAAAAAAAACGTAATTTTTTACTTTGTAATATAATATTTCTTGCAAAAAATTCGATGATATCATAATTAAAAAATGCGTCAATCATAATATAAATTATACCAGTTATAACAAAAACGTACCTAACAGATGATACATTATTACTTCCTTGTACGAAGTAAAGGAAGTATTGTAATCGCGAAAATTTTCGGTTCTCAGATTTCAACGGAAATAGGTGTTTTGGCCCTCCCTGAATCCATTTTCACTAATTTCGTCATGCCGTCTGTACGTACGTATCTCGCATAACTCAAAAACGGTAAGCCGTAGAAAATTGAAACTATATTTAGGACTGTTATAACATCTAGTTGTGCACCTCCCTTTTTGGTCATTATACAACTACCGGAAGTGGTACTTTACTTGAAGCCTATAATAGATTTTCATGAAAAACTATATTCAAATATAATTTAAAACTTTCCAAATTTGGTATATAAGACTACTATACCAATGGAAATAACATAATAGATTTTGGTTAAAATAGACTAACCGGAAGTGACACATTACATGAAGCTGCTAACAGTTTTCCTTGAAAAAAATGGTATTATTTTAATTTTAGAAATAAATGCTGCAAATAAAAGTTTTAGAGAATTAAATTCTGCGTCTAGCACATTGAGAATTTTTAAATTAGCTTTTTGCATAAACGAGATATCTAAATTTAAATATTATATATTTTTTGATAAAAAATTAAGTTTGCTATGGATTAGAACAAAAAATAAAAGATTTAATGTGAAATATGTGCAATTAAAAAAATATCTATAGTTTAATACGGATACAAGGAAGTCATGTGTTGTCCACATCAGATTTTTTTTTTTTATTGTGTTCCTCTAGTGATGACTATGACAAATATAAATTTTCCATTGCATTGTAAAGATTGTAAATTGTAAGAATTGCATTAATTAACACAGTTATAAATGCGCTCAAGTCATTAGAAACTTACATAAAGTTCTTTTGAAATTACGTAGAAGAAATAATGTTTTTTTACTGACATTAACAATTTTATAAATGCAAGTACTTCACTGCAATTATTATATAATATAAAAATCTGATGCAATTCTCGATATTTTGCAAGCACAATTGCACATATTTCATAGCAATTATCTATAATAGTTATTGCACATTACATATTATGCTTATGAGTCACCTTGGTATATGATGGAAAATAATGAAGTTAATTTTATTTACTTGTTTGTGGCTATATAAATTAGCATTTAAAAATAAATAACGATATTTTTGATATAACTACTAGGCATTCAAATAATTTAAGATTATTCAAATGTAATACCTTTAAAGCATACCAGTCAATATACAACAACTGTATTTTAGAATACAACAGATTAAATGGTGTTCTAAGGCAGTGGTTCCCAACCTTTTTTTAATCGTGACCCTTTTTAGTTTTTTTTAAATGTTCGCGACCCCCCTTTCGCATATTTGATCAATAAAACAAAAAACAAAAGGTTTGACAAAATATATTTTAGGACTTAGTGATTATATTTTTTTCCCTCAAAAAAGTCAAGGCGACCCCCCAAAAAAGCTAAGGCGACCCCCCAAAAAAGCTAAGGCGACCCCCTTGTTGGGAACCGCTGTTCTAAGGGGTATAATTCCGGTAAAAAGCTTTAAAAAAGCATTGATAAAGTATATAAAACGAGCTGACGACTTGTGATAGTATTAGTCTATTACTATTAGAAGCTTTGTTCATTTGTTTGTAAATTTTTTATTTTCTTGTTTTAATTTCCTGAATTATGTTATTATGATTATGTTAATTAATTTTATATTTTCTTGTGATATACTAAATAAGCAATAGTTACTGCAATAATTTATTATTTAACAAAAATTAAACTGTTATTTTTTGTAATGTAATTATTAAGGACCTGGGTACCAGTGCTTGCACTGTTTACAGGATCCCAAAATGAGTGAATAAATAATAATAATAATAATAATAACTATGAGCGAGGTGGCTCAGTGGTATCGAGTCGGCCTGTGGATCTTGAGAACCGTGGTTCGATCCCCACAGCCGACAAACAATTTTCACCAATTTAAAAAATATACCTCTGTGGCTCCTCCACCACTAATATCTGTAGGGGCCGTGATTTGACGGCTGGTAACCGCAGTTCACGCGAAAAAATATATCACTTACCGAGATCTGCGTAGGCAGAGTTCCACACCCAGTGATGGGTAAAAGGCGTGATGATATATTTATTTTATTTTATTTATTTAAAAACTGAATAATTAAGTTTCTGCTTGTGACAGATCTGCGACCACAGACCTTCATAACATAAATTAATGCCAATCACGTATTTATGCAATCACAAATTGTCGCTTGTGAACCGACTGCGTAACTATCGAGCTACAACTGTCTGTATTATACATTTTAATCTTTCCAGGGGAGTACATCAGACAAAAAACCTTTCCGAATAAAAGTTTGATGGTTTGGAGGGGGACGTTCGATGCTATAACAAATTTCACCCCCTAACCCCCCAGGGGGTGGATAAGAGGTGTGACTTTGAAATCTTAAATGGAACCCCCTATTTTAAAGGGTTAAAAGAGAGCTCATTTGAAGCGATCTTGACAGTTTTTTAATTGTAAATTGACATAAAAACCTTAATCTTACGTTTCACGAAAAAAAAACAAGTTTTAGCGTTTACAGCGCCAGCTGTTGCAAAAAATAAAAAAGTTCCCGGATAAAACCTACATAGTTTTTTATGCTCTTTTCGAATCTGCAATAAAAAATAGGGGGTTCCATTTAAGATTTCAAAGTAACTCTCCTTATCCACCCCCTGGGGGGTTGGGGGGTAAAATTTGTTATAGCATAGAACGTCCCCCTCCAAACCATCAAACTTTTATTCGGAAAGTTTTTTTGTCTGATGTACTCGTTGAGAGAAATTCCCCTGGATAGATTAAAATGGGACAGCCTGTATAGGATGATTCAAAATAATTGTAATTAAATTAAAAGGTATTATTTGATGTACAACGCAAAAAGATTTTTTCTGAAATTCGCAAAAATAATTGCACATTACTTGAAACAAACATTTTCGTCCTAATTTTTTGTTACAATAATTTTGAAACACTCGGTAAGCTTTAAGATCAAAGTATAGGGTTAGTTGAACAATTAATAAAATTTGGATATAATTGGTGAAGTTTTACAACCAAAAACTCTTGCTTGTAAAGTAACAGGGCAACCATATCACCACAACTAAATATATATTGTCCGTCAGTACGGTGGTGTGGATAGCATTACGGAATTCGAATCCGGAGATCCCGAGTTCGAATCGCACTCAAGCTAAATATTATGCGGCTCGGTGAGTGCGGACCCTGTACTGTAATTGGGATTAAATTCCTGTTGTACAGCGTAGCATAAATAAATAAATAAATATATGCGCCCCTAAATAGCTCAACTACGTTTTAACAAAAATACAGGCTGTCCCGATTTTATGCGTAATACAAAAAAAACATTGAGAAATGTACAAGTTCTTGTTGAATGTGCTGTCGTCACAAGTTTTTGTCGCTGATCACGCGATGTGAGATCAAGGCGGCTTGTCGACTTGAGAAAGGCTTGCCTGGGGCCCTGAGTACACCTTAGACCCCCTGTAGCCCCCCGGGGCCCAACAGGCCGCCGAGGCAGACTGCTTGGCTACGAGAGACCGGTTACAATTAAGTATTTCTTATAGTATATAATCACTTTAGCTTGTTCGTATTTATTAGCTACTAGAAAAGTTAGTTGCAGGCTAATAGAACGCTATTCTTATTAATATATAAAGTTGTTTAAAGTAGATGAAAATGCAATTCAATTTTTTTTCCATTCCAGTTTTAGGCACGACGTTTTTTTCACTTATAATCACCTTAAAGCAGGGTTCGAAGATATATATCGATCGATATATATCATGATATTTATTTTGATATATATCGTCATATTTTTGCAATGATATATATCCATTATATAAAAATATCAAATAGTTTTTGTGATATAGCCTCCGGAGAAGTGAAATTTTTCGAATTTTTCAGTTTTTCTACTTTTCCGAGGCTATATCTCAAAAACTAAATGTGATATGAAAACGCGGTCAACGGCATTAATTTTCTCGTGCTTCAGTTAACTTGTAAACATAGTTTCAGCGATTTTTATTTTTTTTCAATTTTCCGCCAAAAAATCGCAAAAAGCGGTTTTTTAACATTTTCTCGAAAACCAGAAGTCATATGCATTTGAAGATTGCACCACTGGATTCAGTGGGTCAAAATACATATGTATGTAAATTTTCGTTTTAATAATCCTACGATTAAGGATTTTTGGGAAAATTTAATTAAAATCTGAAAAAACCAAAGGGGTACCCCTTAGGAAATAATTAAAAATATTAAATTGCTTTAAATTGTATGAAAATTTGCTTATAAGTCAATTCGGACACGGGGAATTCAACGCCGTTGAGCGCATTTCCATATCTTGTTTAGTTTTTGAGATATAGCCTCCGGAAAGTGAAATTTTTCGAATTTTTCAGTTTTTCTACTTTTCCGAGGCTATATCTCGAAAACTAAATGTGATATGAAAACGCGGTCAACGGCATTAATTTTCTCGTGCTTCAGTTAACTTATAAACATAGTTTCAGCGATTTTTATTTTTTTTCTATTTTCCGCCAAAAAAATCGCAAAAAGCGGTTTTTTAACATTTTCTCGAAAACCAGAAGTCATATGCATTTGAAGATTGCACCACTGGATTCAGTGGGTCAAAATACATATGTATGTAAATTTTCGTTTTAATAATCCTACGATTAAGGACTTTTGGGAAAATTGAATTAAAATCTGAAAAAACCAAAGGGGTACCCCTTAGGAAATAATTAAAAATATTAAATTGCATAAAATTGTATGAAAATGTGCTTATAAGTCAATTCGGACACGGGGAATTCAACGCCGTTGAGCGCATATCCATATCTTGTTTACTTTTTGAGATATAGCCTCCGAAAAAGTGAAATTTTTCGAATTTTTCAGTTTTTCTAAATGTGTACAAAAACTAAAATTAAAAAATAAATATCCAAAAAGTGATATTTATCTGATATATATCCTATATATCAGATATTTTGATATTTATTATAAATATCATGATATTTACGAACCCTGCCTTAAAGCATAGATTCTTTACCGGATTTTTTGTCAAACACATTTCAATAATGTATTAATCTGCATGAGTAGAACACGAGTGCAGAATACGTTGTTGGATGCACGATAACAAATATGAATTAATTCTCAAGGATAGGTTCAGTTAGAAAATCGTAACGACGAAGTAAAAATAATCTTGGTTTAATAAAAATATAAAGTAAACACTTGGCTATGTTCCACAAAATTCAGCCTCCAAGTCACCTTATGAGGGCATCATCAGAGGCTGGCCAGCACAGTTAGTAACCATAGACGCGTTTCGCTCTTATTAGAGCTCATCAGTATGGTATAACTCACTTCTTCACCTAGAACAAAGTTCACGTGAAGAAGCTGGTGACGAAGAACTGTGCCAACAGAGAAAAAGCCAAGTGTTTACTTTATATTTTTATTAAACCTTGTTTCACCAAGTGTTGGATGACAATTAATTTTGTCTTTGTTGTTATTTAATCTAGGTTTTATATTTTATTTAAATTAATAATGTATCGAGTAAATAAAATTGACAATAAAAAATAAATTTTTCGAAAACTGTCATATAAAGTTAAAATTTACATGACAACTATCAACACGTGAAATGAGTGTTTTTTGTCTACAGAACGCAAAAGACTTTTGCATGCAGGATGCAAAAGTTTTTTGCATCCTGCAATTTTTTGATAGAAGCAAGGCTCACAATTTAATAAAATTTGTCACTTTATTTTTTTGCTTAGAAACAATACTTCTATTCTTTAACAAAATTTATATTTAATGTTCCAATTGAGCAATTATTCATATTTATCCCGCTTGAGGAAGCTAACTGGTGTACTGGAATAGTTTCTTGAGAAATGCAATGCGAAATGCAATGCGAATCCCACTAAATCGCAGAAAAAAATTAGAACGTTTGTTTGGTTTCTATTGTCAACCAGCTGTCAATTGCTGATTTGATAGCAATTATATTACATACATTGTTGTCATGGAGACATTAGATGTCACATTACTTAATCCTAAACGTCAACATTTTCTCATTACATTATTACTAATTTTGGGACATAGTTTTCGAAAAAACGTTGTTTGATACTCGATTGCAAAATGCTTTTGCAAAACTCGAATGCAAAAGTCACATTTCGCAATCTAGAATCAAAAATAACTATTTGCTATAACTCAAGTCTAAAATGTTACGTTTTGACACCAAATCGTTAGAAAATGTAGATAAAATAGAGGAAGGTAAAGTCTGGTAATATAGAAAAAGAAGTAAATCTGATTTATAGGGGCCACTTTTTAACATTTTGTAAAGAAAAAAAAGTTGGTTGCGTTAACTTCAAAACAAATTGATGGACATATTAAAGGACCGAGAGTTTAATATGAAACACAAAAATTATAATAGTATATTATTCAATGTGTAAGTAATATAAGCTATTACTCAAGAGAATGAAGTTTGCAACACGAGCCGAAGGTGAGTGTTGTAAATCATTCGAGTGAGTAATAGCTATTACTTGCGAATAGAATACTATACTTTATCTACGACTATATGGTATTATGTAATAAAATTTTACAATTATTTTTTTTAATGTTACATTATGAATAAGGCACTACTTAACATGGAATAAGTAGCCCATAATGACGATGATTTATATTTATCAGAAAGTTCGCCAAAATATACTATAAGAACATTTTCCGAAAAGGAATTTACATTTTTGCGTATTCGCCAATCCATAAAAGCTTTATAAACTTGTTCATACTTTTTTTTTCGGGCAGTAAATTTAAGAAACGTACGTGTGCGGCGTCTACAATATCTGGTGGAGTACAAATTTCACATAACTCACATGTATAATCACACAAATTACAGTATTATTGTAAACAAAAACGTTTTAAACAAATTTTGACAGATAATTAACAATAGCGCGCTTCACTGTTTCATAGCATACTTAACGCGTGGCAATTATCGTTATTTTTTGATTGGCTATTAAAGTGTTAAGTAATGAAAATTCAGACGTGTGATTGGTCGTGAAGTGTTGAGTAATGAATTATTACTTGACACTGTCAATAATGATTAGTATTTGTTATCATAAATTTCATAAGTAATGAATACATTATTTAATAAGAGTAGATAAAGATTATTATTATTTATGTTTTATTCAATTCCAGTTATTAATTTTGCTTAGTTAGTTAAAGTAATGAAAAATGTGTAACAAATGTTTGTATTATCATGGTAACCATATATCTATTGGCTGTTAATATTCAATCAAATAATCGAATACAAAGTAATATGCTTCACCTACATTTCCTCATCGAAACCAATTCCATCAGTTAGTACCAACCTTTCAATAAAAATCCCTAACAAGCTAAATTAACTTGGAGAGTCATATCAATAATGGATAACAAGGATTGTCGTATTGTCTCGCCTGTTAATAAGTGTGATTATTGCCCTAGTTGAGACGGCAATGACAGGCCGTCGTGACGTTGTGACGTCACCAGACGCTAGTCAAAGCACACGTGGATATAATATCATGATGCTCATTTGATATGATGTGTGGTATGAAAATGACAACTTGTTGATTGTGGCTATTCACAACGACAGTTTCTTATTTCTTTCATTAGAGTAGGGGTTGTTTTCTTTTTTCTGGGGGGTGGAGCAAACATTGGATTAAGGGGTTGGAACAGAGGTACAAATATTATTCATATATCTATATTTTATTTTATATTTTTTAGCAGGAAAAAACTAGATTTAAAGCTCTTAGCATACTTGAATTAATTGTTATTGTTATTATAACGTTGAAAACAAAAGAAAATTATCTATATAATGGACAAAATAATTATATAAATAAAAAGTAAATATGTCATCACGCCTTTTACCCATTACTGGGTGTGGCACTCTGCCGGAGCAGATTTCGATAAGTGATGTTTTTTCGCGTGCAGTGCGGTTACCAGCCGTCAACTCACGGCCTCCAAAGATATTAGTGGAGAAGGAGCCACAGGGGTAGATTTTTTAAATTGGCGAAAATTGTTTGTCGACTGTGGGGATCGAACCAGAGTTCTCAAAGATCCACAGGCCAACTCGATACCACTGAGCCACCTACCCCATAATGAACAAAATAATTATATATATTACCATTTAAACAAAACAATTTTATTCTACAGTTTGAGAATCATTGGTTGAATATACCATATTTTGTTAATATGATAGTTATTATTTCCGTAATTAAATTAGACCAAAATTGTAAATACAAAAAATGTTAAGTATTAAAAACTACATCTAATAAGTATCTCCATGTTGCCCAATTTTTTTTATGCAAGATTAATTAATAAAGAAAATTATAGCTTTAATTTGACAACTAACACTAACTTCTTTGAGGGCCGTGATTTGACGGCTGGTAACCGCATTTCACGCGAATAAATATATTACTTACCGAGATCTGCTACGGCAGAGTGCCACACCCAGTAATGGGTAAAAGGCGTGATGATATATTTATTTAATTTGACAAGTAAATAAAATTGCTTAACCGAAATTAATAATAAATTATACTTGAACGTGTATTGTTATATTTTATTCAAAAAATAATAACAATAATAATAAAAATTATTTTGTTTCGTTTTCGTTTGCTTGTTTGCATAAAAAAAAATAACAACAAGTAGATACTTATAAGATGCAATTTTTAATATTTAACATAATTTGTATGTACACTTTTGGTCTAATTTAATTAGGGAAACAATAATCATCATATTAACAAAATACAATCATTATATTTCCTGTTACATATTTAAATTCTAAAGTAAAGTTATTACTTCGCCTAAAAAAGTACTAGTTATTTTAAAGGAAACACCCTGTATGTAATTCATATTTAATTAAAGTCAAAACTGAATATTTGTTCCAATATTTCTGTTTATAATTTAAATTTTGTTTAGTCAAATATAGATCATAGTTAACTTATATCTTAAAGGGTTTACAATTTGACAGATAGTACTAATTATTTCATATCTAAGATCTACAATTTCAAAGCTTTTATCTCCAAAATTAATCAAAGTAAATAATAAGCACTCTTTAGAAATATTTATAGCTTACTAACACATGTACATGTGACGTATGTATGTGTGAATGGTTAGGGGTGATTTACCCCTGCAGGAGGTCCAAGGAAGACGCCGGCGTCGCGGTCATATAAAGGGACGTTCCTGCCAGAATCGTCACTTGTCTGGACGTCATCTTGAGACGATCCTCTTCTACTGTTCCTGCTTCTGTAGTAGACTGTATCTTACATCACAGTAAGTTTAATGTTTACTATTTATTCATTCATATTTGCTGCTATTATTATAATTAGATTAAAAAATAGTTGTGTTAGTTTTTGTTTGAAATTAAAGAGTAGTTAAAAAAAAGGTAAAATTTGTTTCCGCCCGGGATCGAACCGGGGACCTTGTGCGTGTGAAGCACACGTGATAACCACTACACTACGGAAACTGATAGTAATACGTCATATATTTTCGTATCATATAGTTTCTTCTGTCATATACTAATTTAAGATAAAAAAAAACACTAAATTTTTTAATAATTTTGTTTCAAGTAATGTATAAAAGTTTTGGCAACAAAATATATAATGTGTACAACAAGATAATAGAGATATTTGTATTGTTATTAAACAGTAACTATATATGACAGCTATTCAATTGATAAATTTCAACAAAATTTTTGTTACAAATCTAGATACAAAATCGCTTTGTATTCAGAAAGTTTCAATAATAACGTTTGGCAAAAGTTTAGATATATTATTGCCCGACAGAATAAATATTATAGCAAATATATTTAATTTAACAAATTCGAATTAATTTTATTTATTTTATATATAACATTTCTGTCAAAAGTGCGATTATAATTTAAATAAATAAACTTTGGAAATAGGAGCAAATAAATTTTTCGTTTATAAAACCGACCAATAAATAATTAAAAAATAAAGTTTGATTCGGGAATTAATTAACTTTTCTCTCAAAACTTTCATTATTTACTACTTTTTCTTTCAGCTTAAAGTTATGTACACAAGTATCAAATTAATAATTATAATTAGCAATTACAATTAGCAGTTAATGGAAACATCTTAAAATTTGTGAAGAGAATTAATGAGAAATTAAATTTGTAAAGAAGTTTGAAAAACAATTATTTTAAAAGAATGTATTGCAGCTCCACGTCTTTTCTATATTATGTACTGTATTTTTTTGTATAACTCTAGTTGACATTTATAAATTGTCACTGTCAAAACAATTGAATATCCTACATGACAACTGACGATACAGACAAAATTATATTACTAACATTATTTGATATTTGGACTTAGACACTTGATACGGGGCCCTTTATAAGTCGAGATATTTTATATCAGTTCCACTTGCTCACTCGGACAATTTTGGGGGCCCCCAAAAAGTGGGGGCCCTAAGCTATAGCTTGGTAATTACTAATTGGGTAGATATGGACACAGCTAAAAATAATTGCGCAAATTTGAGAGGCATTATTAATTATAAATAAACTAGTATCCCCCTGTTTATAACGAGAAAATAATTGGCAAAACAAAACAAATGATAAACCGTTATTACGTCAAATCGTACTTCATTTTACTTTCACCCATTTAAGTCAGGCAATTTTAGCATTCTACTAATCTAGGACATTTTAGACGTCAACTAATAAAAGAAATAATTAACCTACGTCCGTAAAACCAATTCCTGCTACAAATATACCGACCTAGGTTTGCTATTGGTCGGTTTTTAACAGCTGATAGTGTGTTTTCGTTTTTCATTTGTTATTGAGAGACTGATGATGCAGATTACAAAATATTTCATAGGTTTTTTAACCTTTTTTTAGAGCTATTAACTACAGTTATAACAAATAAATTGTTAGGCGCTAGGTACTCAAATAGGTCAGATTTTTATAAAAAATAAATAAATAAATATATCATCACGCCTTTTACCCATTACTGGGTGTGGCACTCTACCTAAACAGATCTCGGTAAGTGATATATTTTGTCGCGTGAATTGCGGTTACCAGCCGTCAAATCACGGCCCTCAAAGATATTAGTGGAGAGGGAGCCACAGGGGTAAATTTAAATTGGTGAAAATTGTTTGTCGGCTGTGGGGATCGAACCAGGGTTCTCAAGATCCACAGACCGACTCGATACCACTGAGCCATCTACCCCATATTTTTTTTGTAATATTATATAAAATTAACTCAAAATTTTTATTCATTTTATTGTTCAGAAGGAAATATTTAAACTTCTATTCAACATGTACACTAATTTGACGGCTTAATGACCATGAAAAGATCTGCAATTGCATGGTAGGTATGTGCAGCAACGCACACTAAACCCAGTAAAATTTATTTCATTCATTTACAACAATTATTAGGGGCGTAATTAATTTTTAAAATTCACATATGTTTTTGAAACAGATAGTAGTATTTTGTATCGATAAAATAAAATTTATTTCAATTCTAATCGCGACGTGAAACTTATATAATTACAACAGATAGTACAAGATGATCCGCAAGGTCTAAAAGTAACAAGTTCGGACAGAGCCGTGGCTTCACTCTACGTTGCTATTCGATGATTATCTGCCTTGAAATCACAAATCTAATGTGATATTAATTAGGAGTTTATTTAATTTTATAAATAAAAAATCTGATGTGGACACCACATGACTTCCTTGTACGCGTATTAAACTATAGATATTTTTTTAATTGCACATATTTGACATTAAATCTTTTATTTTTTGTTCTAATCCATAGCAAACTTAATTTAAAAAAAATATATATATATAATATTTAAATTTAGATATCTCGCTTATGCAAAAGGCTAATTTAAAAATTCTTAATGTGCTAGACGCAGAATTTAATTCTCTAAAACTTTTATTTGCAGCATTTATTTCTAAAATTAAAATAATACCATTTTTTTGAAGAAAAACTGTTAGTAGCTTCATGTAATGTGCCACTTCCGGTTAGTCTATTTTAACCAAAATCTATTATGTTATTTCCATTGATATAGTAGTCTTATATACCAAATTTGGAAAGTTTTAAATTATATTTGAATATAGTTTTTCATGAAAATCTATTATTCAAGTAAAGTACCACTTCCGGAAGTTATATAATGACCAAAAAGGGAGGTGCACAACTAGATGTTATAACAGTCCTAAATATAAAATTTCAATTTTCTATGGCTTACCGTTTTTGAGTTATACGAGATACATTAGTCAAAATGGACTCAGAGAGGGCCAAAAATGTGTATTTCCACTTAAATCTGAGAACCGAAAATTTTCGCGATTACAATACTTCCTTTACTTCGTACAAAGAAGTAAAAAGTTATTTATTATAGTAATGACAAATAAAAACAATAACTTTTAATTAATACATGTGTTTTGTTATTTCAAGGTAATGATGATTACTTCTAAATATTTCCATCATTTTTTCGGTCCCAGGTAGAATAAAATTATAAATATTAATATCAAAAATTGTAGAAGTTTTTCGTGTACAATAAACTATTTAACTTTTTTGATCTAAAATAATTAGGGAAGGCAATAATTGAACATTTCAATCACCCTGTATCATCTCAAGTAAATTAAACCCATTCTCTTAAGGGGTAAGACCACTCTAGACAAGGAAAAAAAAGGGTCATTTTCAAGATTTTTTTTAACGAAATCTAAACGTGCTGCTTAAGAACTGTTTTTGGATCTTTATTTAGTGCTCTCTAAACTTTATTTAAATTTGTTTTTTAAAGAAAATATTCAAAATTGTCGTCAGAAAAAAATGGTGACTCCTCTCGGCGCGTAGGGCAAATCGGGCGAAAACATTCCGGGAACAGCAATAGACCTGGATCAAAAAGGGATATGTTTTCTTAATCTCTGATGTATACTCTAAAAAACTACGGGCTGGATTTTGAAAATTTTTATTTTTAACAAAATGGCGCACGTTTGAAAAAAAGTTAATTATTCAAGACTAAATTTCTGTATAAAAACGACCATAAAAACACGAATGAAGCACTTTAAAACAAAAGCTCCCGTAGTTTTTGAGTATTTTATATCTAGAATAAGAAATAAACAGATTCAGCACGATCCATCAATTAGTATTTCAGATTTCTTTTCGTCCGATTTTGAAAATATGATTTCGAGAAAAACGCGTTTAAAGTTTCGAGTCATACATATATATAAATACTAGTACTAACAGATATATGCTTTTTTCCCTCTGAAATACTTCCGCGCGGCATTTAAATTAATTGTCCCTTATTCCTAAAGGTTTAAACTATAATTTAAGAAAATAAAAAAAAATGCATTTAAAAAAATTTTAGTGGCCCCTTAAATCAATGTATTTCGAAGCTGATATCTGAATCTATATATTTGTGAATGTATGTATATATATATACCTGCATGAATAAACCAAGTTACTAAAGTAAAAAGTACACGAAGAATGTCTACAGGTAACATTAACAATTATTTAAACTTACTCTTAACCGGATATCCTTGTCGTTTCTAGTTAATTATCTCTGATAATTATGCAAATAACAACAACACAAGAACAGATGAATGTTCTGTGTTGTGGATGTGAATCGACAGACTAATGTGTCCGCCATTTTGTGTTATGATATCCGGGAGTACATTGCATTGCAGGTGGCTGTGACAGAAGAACAAGCAACTCTGTACCAAAACAAATGGACAATATGATTTGAAACTGTTTTATTCTGTACATCATTTGTTTGCGAGCTTTTGTTACTCAGAAAATAGTCGGTAAAGGGAAGAGGAAGGGTAGTTATTTTATGAATGCCATATTATTTATTAGTTACTCTAGACAACAGGAATTTAAACACATGTGAAATACGAGTAGTAAGAAATGACATTTGGGGAGAAGTTTAAAATGAAACAAATTAGAAAAAGTAAAATTAATTCGCAAATTTGCTAAAATTATTTGTATTCCTGTTTTTACGTCAGCAATAGTGTCGATTTTGCTTTCATATTATCATTCATATCCAGTGTTACCAACCATATTGCGACTATAATATAAAAACAAATAACTTATATTCTATAACAACAAAGACAAAATTAATTGTCATCCAGCACTTGGTGAAACCAGGTTTAATAAAAATATAAAGTAAACACTTGGCTATGTTTCACAAAATTCAGCCTCCAAGTCACCTTATGAGGGCATCGTCAGAGGCTGGCCAGCACAGTTAGTAACCATAGACGCGTTTAACTCTTATTACAGCTCATCAGTATGGTATAACTCACTTCTTCACCTAGAACAAAGTTCACGTGAAGAAGCTGTGTGACGAAGAACTGTGCTAGCAGCATTCTTCTTTGTATTTTTACTATTTTCGGTTTAGTAAGTTATTTATATTGGTTTAAATTTACGGTTTTAGAACCAAAATAATACCGGTTCGGTTACGTTTTCGGTTACAGAATCAATTAATTTTTCGATTCGGTTTTCGGTTCACATACTTTAAAACAAAACATATCGGTTTCCGGTTTTGGTTGTAACATAAAAAGGTGAATATCGGTGAGATTTTCGATTTGTGTTTATAACTGCTCTGCAATTGCAGATCTTGTTCACATATTTTTATAGCAAACGCTAAAATTACATACATACATTTTAGGAAAGACAATGATTTTTTTTGAGTTAAATTTCTGATTAATTTCGAGCTCATAAAAATGCATCATTTACAAAATCTGCCACATAGCTACATGGTTCATTGCAGGTGTTCACCACTATCGCATGTGTATCTCGGTCACGTGACTGCGTAAACAAATGAACACCCGCACATTGCGTCAATTACATAATTAATTACACGTATTCGAACAGGTGGTTTTAGTTCTGTTGAATTATTGCTGAATTTATTTAAGCAGGCTTTGTTACTCCTAAAACTAGAACGGAAATAATTGTTATGCGCTCGTCGAATTTTTAAACAGGGAACGCATAAAACATATGCAAATTGGTGATTTATTATAAATAAATATAAATATATCATCACGCCTTTTACCCATTACTAGCTGTGGCACTCTGACGTAGCAGATCTCAGTAAGTGAAATATTTTTGCGGTTACCAGCCGTCAAATCACGGCCCTCAAAGAAATTAGTGGAGGGAGAGACACAGGGGGAGATTTAAATTGGTGAACCAGGGTTCTCAAGATACCACTGAGCCACCTACCCCATTAACTAAATTAAATTAAATTATAAAGAGAAAAATTGAACCTGGGACCTTAAGAGTCTGATCATATGCTTTAACCACCTAAGCCACAGTCGACTATGATTCAATTATAATTTTGTTTCAATTTTTCTTATGTACTCGTATGTTAGGAAGTCTAAATCGTATGAGTCTTTCATACAAATCTAATTTAAATCATAGGCAACCGTATAATTAACAAAGTATAATTTAATTTAATTTACATTAATTGAATATTTACTAATTAAATATTTGGTATGAGGTACGTGACTCAGTGGTGGATCTTGCAAACCCTGGTTCGATCCCCACAGCCGACAAACAATTTTCACCAATTTAAATCTACCCTTGTGACTCCCTCTCCACTAATATCTTTGCGGGCCGTGATTTGACGGCTGGTAACCGCATTTAACGCAGAGTGCCACATCCAGTAATGGATAAAAGGCGTGATGATATATTTATATTTATTTATAAATATTTGGTGATTAATTACTTTATTCTAAGAATGTTTGTAAGCAGAAAAAAACAAAATGCTTATATTTATTTAATACTTCTCAAAATTTGAAGGTGTCAAGTGCCTAATAATATGACCAATCTATTTTTTTATGTTTACTCTACGTGAGTATTTGCATGTATCATTTTAAACCATGCTGGAAAAATGTGTTATATTCTCTTCTGGGTATAAATAGATATTTCTGAGAATATCACACCACTTGCTTTAAGTAATGAACTACTTACGTCAATTGCAATCGTAAATTAGATCTGTGTTGATATTCTTAATGTTTGGAAAAAATTGAAGGAAAATTTTGTACAAAAATAAATATTTAGTCAACTTTGAGTAGCCGTATCGTCAAAACTATGAAAGATAATTAAAATCTTATTTAAAAATTGGAATCTACGTAGTTTTGTTAGTAAATAAAGTAAGTTTCATTATTATTGCATGATTAATAACAATTTTATAGATAATTATATGATCAAAGGTATTTGGATACAATTAGCAAAACATGAATTCAAGAAACTGTGCGACTATAACTATAAATATCTGTATGTAATAGTTAAAGATAAAGATGAAGAGTAAAGGGTGGTGTACAAGGGTGGTTTTTTATTTAATTATGTCAACTGCTGAAACATGTCGGCAAAATAGGTTGCATATTATTATATAATGTCAATTATTAAATTTTAATAATGCCATCACATGCAAACAACT
The DNA here is from genome assembly GCA_947425015.1 of Pterostichus niger. Lineage (NCBI taxonomy): Eukaryota > Metazoa > Arthropoda > Insecta > Coleoptera > Carabidae > Pterostichus > Pterostichus niger. The sequence goes on along the minus strand of OX380349.1, from coordinate 27,755,607 downwards.
TAAAATAAAATAAATATATCATCACGCCTTTTACCCATTACTGGGTGTGGCACTCTGCTTAAGTAAATCTCGGTAAGTGATATATTTGTTCGCGACCAGCCGTTAAATCACGGCCCCCAAAGATATTAGTGGAGAGGGAGCCACAGGGGTAGATTTAATTTGGTGAAAATTGTTTGTCGTCTGTGGGGATCGAACCAGGGTTCTCAAGATCCACAGGCCGATTTAATTAATAATAATCATTTTAAGTATATTTTAATTGTTTATTTAATCAAAACCCAAGCTTTATGACTACATTTAGTAAAACAAATTAAAAGTTAAAAAAACTGACAATATTGAGTTTCCGGTAAAAAAATACTAAAAGAAAAAAACAATCCAAGCTCAGGCAAGTGCGAAGAGTCTGTTAAGGTCATCTACAGACAAACAGCTACCGGAACTAGATACAAACCGGATCTTAATTACAGACTAATCAAATGTCAATTGTTTAACATGGACACGTCACGAAATCATATATATCAGCCATCAGCGATTCGTGATTGTTTAACCATGGCCTTCTTGAGGTTTCTCAGGGTTGTATTCCTACTAATTTAATTAGTTCCCTTTATGAATATCATACAGGGCCGGACTATATTTTAAACTACAAATTGTTTTTTTTTAACATATGACTTCGACTGAACGTACAGTAATGAAGATAATTTTAAAGTTGTCGCTGTAGACGAAACCCGTTGTCAATGCCTATCATAGATATAGGAGTCTTTGGGATCGATGCTACGTTAGACACTATGAAAGAAGAATTCGGTTGAAGCCATACGTCGGACACAGGTGACGTGGTATAGCGGTTAACATCTCTGCCCGGCAAGCGGAGGGTCCCTGGTTCGAATCCAGGCGTCATCCGAATTTTTCTTTCATAAAAATTTAACTTTAAAAATACAAATTGTTTCCCATTCAAATCCAGGACTTATTTCCTAAATATAGGATTATGTTTGAACAGTTCGGATGCCACTGCAACTAACTGCAATTCCTGTTGTACAGGATGTGTATAAAATTATGATTTTCATTGAGTCTAATTCATATGATTCTGTTACGACTCTGTCTGCAATTATGATAATACATCATCGAATGTCAAGGTGTATGTACAGCATTTATTCCCCTTAAAGGTTGTACCGAGGTTAGGCAATTGTTTTGAGGTTTATTCAACTCTTTTGTTTGCCCTTTCAACAGTAATTGCCAACTGGAACACTAGGTTTTTGCCTGAAGTCAACAGCACGTTTTTATTATACAATTTATGAAGAAATCAAATAGAATTTTGCATCATTTTAACACTGAATTGTTGTTCTATAAAGTTTCTTTGTTTTTTTAGAGGTATTAATTAAATTTTTAATTATGTTTCAATTGTTTTTCTAAGTTTAAATTAGTTTTAAACTTGTTCTAACTGCGCAATAGATTTTTTAGAACATTCTCAGAATTGTTGTTACTACTTTTTATTATATATATCCTGGATACGAACATACTTTTTTGGTGGGCTAGGGTTTAAGCTCTGCAATTGCAGATTTTAATAGGTAGATTATTTTAACTGGAAATGCGCTCAACGGCGTTGAATTCCCCGTGTCCGAAATGACTTATAAGCAAATTTTCATACAATTTTAAGCAATTTAATATTTTTAATTATTTCCTAAGGGGTACCCCTTTGGTTTTTTCAGATTTTAATTCAATTTTCCCAAAAATCCTTAATCGTAGGATTATTAAAAAGAAAATTTACATACATATGTATTTTGACCCACTGAATCCAGTGGTGCAATCTTCAAATGCATATGACTTCTGGTTTTCGAGAAAATGTTAAAAAAACCGCTTTTTGCGATTTTTTTGGCGGAAAATTGAAAAAAAATAAAAACCGCTGAAACTATGTTTATAAGTTAACTGAAGCACGAGAAAATTAATGCCGTTGCCCGCGTTTTCATATCACATTTAGTTTTCGAGATATAGCCTCGTAAAAGTAGAAAAACTGAAAAATTCGAAAAATTTCACTTTTCCGGAGGCTATATCTCAAAAACTAAACAAGATATGGAAATGCGCTCAACGGCGTTGAATTCCCCGAGTCCAAATTGACTTATAAGCAAATTTTCATACAATTTTAAGCAATTTAATATTTTTAATTATTTCCTAAGGGGTACCCCTTTGGTTTTTTCAGATTTTAATTCAATTTTCCCAAAAATCCTTAATCGTAGGATTATTAAAACGAAAATTTACATACATATGAATTTTGACCCACTGAATCCAGTGGTGCAATCTTCAAATGCATATGACTTCTGGTTTTCGAGAAAATGTTAAAAAACCGCTTTTTGCGATTTTTTTGGCGGAAAATTGAAAAAAAATAAAAATCGCTGAAACTATGTTTATAAGTTAACTGAAGCACGAGAAAATTAATGCCGTTGACCGCGTTTTCATATCACATTTAGTTTTCGAGATATAGCCTCGTAAAAGTAGAAAAACTGAAAAATTCGAAAAATTTCACTTTTCCGGAGGCTATATCTCAAAAACTAAACATGATATGGAAATGCGCTCAACGGCGTTAAATTCCCCGAGTCCGAATTAACTTATAAGCAAATTTGAGGCTATATCTCAAAAACTATTTGATATTTTTATATAATGGATATATATCATTGCAAAAATATGACGATATATATCAAAATAAATATCATGATATATATCGATCGATATATATCTTCGAACCCTGATTTATACAGATGTAAAAACTTTATAAAACTGTTACATTAATTGACAAAAACAAATTATATTATTAATATAATGTATCTCACCTAATTATTCATTTTAATTACCTACATTTATCTGTGTTCTATTTTTACTCTGGTCAAAAAAATTTCGCAACCCCTTTCGAAAAAAGGTTCCGCGGTCGCTGGATAGTTAACATATGCATAATAACATCACATGATAATAACAATAGTAAATGTCAAATAAAAGATTGAATTTGGTTTATATTCTAACTAACTATCCTCACAGCACCCATGTAGTAACGAAAGATTTAAACGAATCAATTAAGGGTAATTGAGGTCGACACCAACGCAAATTCAGTTGGAGACGTGGGTCGTAACCGTCACTATCCTCACAATAATACCGTTGAAAGTACATTTATATAAGTGAAGTCATATACAAGTGTCAAAAACCAAAATAAATATTCCTAGTTCAGTGCGTCAGAATGGTGAAAAATCTAAAAAATACAGTTGAAATTCAAAACCTAATCCGCAAAATATAGTTAGAACAATGAAAAAACTGTACTGTGGCGACGTTACCATGAAACAATCCTCAGGAATGCAGTTTTGTTGGTAAAAATATAAAATTAGTGTAAAATTTACGTCAGTAAATCTAAAACTGTCGAACTGACGAATTGCCGAAATATTTAACTATAATCAAGTGTGAAGAATTCGTTGCGTGGTACAGGAATTAACATTTGGTGTGTATAACTTTAACCGGATGCAGTTAAGACGCAGGACCGCCATTTTGGTTGTGAATAAAATGTGTGAATATCTTAAAATACGAAAAAAGAACGTTATAAGAACATTTCCACTTCACTAACAAGTAGAGTAACTATAATATTTTAGTTTGTTGAACGTCTTCTCGTGAACATTTGTCTGTCGTGGGAACCTTCTAAACGTCTCCGAGATGCACAGAGCTTGATATCGGATATAATGATCTGTATCCTGTGTCTATATACTCATACCAATACACATACAAGCTTTGTATGCGATAGAAGTGAAATAAACTTACTGGTCAAGATTGTAATGCATAACATGTGACTGTGAGTATATCGGCTGGTATCAACAGAAAATCGCAAGGAGGAACTTTTTAGGAGAGTGTACTTTGTAGGACTGAATAAGATGGGTATTTAAAGTAAGGTAGGTAAGTGAATATAAACAGAATTACATTTTTATTTTCATTATTGTTATATTCGTATGTACCGGGTGGAACATCATACCTGTGTACATAGGCGATTAACATGAAAAAACAGTTTTTCCGTGCGCATTGCTCCCCAAATTATTTTAGGCAAAAATGCTTCAAATAAATGTTGTAGAGCATAAAATTCTGCATCTAAATCAATAAACAGAATTACATTTACATGCGTTGTAACGACAGAAATTAAATAAAAAAATATTAAAAATTACGTTCAAAATATCAAATAGCCATGGAAGTGAAACAAAAATAGATAAATGCATGACGTTTTTCTGTTTATTTGATATTTTACCCTCGACAAATTAATCATTCAATAAAATTCATACAAAAAACTCCATACCTATGATTGCAATTTAATAATAAATAAACAATTGTACATTTCAATGAAACGTTTATTTCTTATAGGGTTGGTCATGTAAAAATTATAACTTATCTATTATAATTCAAATATCAAACAATAATTCTCTCATTAAAATAAGCACTACAATGTATTATTACAATAAATATTCAAATAAACCTCCATTTTCAGCCAAGCAATAACAAAGTCTATTGTAGAAGGAATGTCGTACATTAGCGAGCTGCCTATTTGTGATTAAAGCGCACTTATCCACGATAGCTTCTCTCAAAGAATTAATATTTGGTTGGCGTTGCTTATAAATTTTACATTTAAGATGACCCCATAAAAAAAATCGCTAGGTATTAAATCAGGAGATCTGTCAAACGTCAAGCATCTATCTATTTTTGTTTCACTTCCATGGCTATTTGATATTTTGAACGTAATTTTTAATATTTTTTTATTTAATTTCTGTCGTTATAACGCATGTAAATGTAATTAATTCTGTTTATTGATTTAGATGCAGAATTTTATGCTCTACAACATTTATTTGAAGTATTTTTGTCTAAAATAATTTGGGGAGCAATGCGCACAGAAAAACTGTTTTTTCATGTTAACAGGTATGATGTTCCACCCGGTATATCAAAATCTAATAATATATCATCACGCCATTTACCCATCACTGGGTGTGGCACTCTGCCTAAGCAGATCTCGGTAAGTGATATATTTATGCGCGTGAACAGACCGTCAAATCACGACCCCCAAAGATATTAGTGGAGGAGAAGCCACAGAGGTAGATTTTAATTTGGTGAAAATTGTTTGTCGGCTGTGGGAATCGAACCAGGGTTTTTAAGATCCACCACTGAGCCACCTACCCCATATAATTAAACTTTGCTTGAAAATTTTAAATTCTCAGAGTTTTGTACATATACAGGGTGATGAAACGAATGACGCACCATAACTTTTTCAATGTTATTTATAAAATGTTCCCTAATTATTTCTCATCAAATAAATTAATTAGTTTATTGTAGAGGAAAAATGACTGGAACGGGAAAATGTTTATTGTTCTTCAGTGCCTTGAAATATCAAAACAAATGAACTAATAAAAAGTCATTATCATATAAATAAGTTTTTTAAGTTTTAAATAAAATAAATTTCTAATTAATATCATATGTAATTTGTTATTTCATTTTAGAACATTACCAATAAACATGCCAGTAATTTTCCCGGTTCCAAGTAGAGTAAAATTATAAATATTTGTAGAAAAAGAATGTCAACATTGCTTGACATTTTACTCACCCCTGGAACCAGAAAAATAACAGAAATATTTATTGATAATTTTATTAAAATCATTAGTGTCATGATATAATAAAATAAATATGATGTTAATTAAGAGTTTATTTAATAAATGAAATTAATTATAATAATGATAAATAAAAACAATAACTTTTAATTAGTAACAACAAAGACAAAACTAATTGTCATCCATACACTTTTTAAAACTAGGTTTAATAAAAAATATTAAATAAACACTTGGGCTAAGTCTCATATAATTCAGCCTTCAAGTCACCTTATGAGGGCATAGTCAGAGGCTGGCCAGCACAGTTAGTAACCATAGACGCGATTTGTAATTAGTGGATTTGTTTTGTTATTTCGTGGCACTGATGATTTTAAGATCATTTTTCCGGTTTCAGGTAGAATAAAAAATATATATATCATCACGCCTTTTACCCATTATTGGGTGTGGCACTCTGCCTAAGCAGATCTCGGTAAGTGATATATTTTTTCGCGTGAAATGCGGTTACCAGCCGTCAAATCACGGTGCCCAAAGATGTTAGTGGAGGGGGAGCCACAGGGGTAGATTTAAATTGGTGAAAATTGTTTGTCGGCTGTGGGATCGAACCAGGGTTCTCAAGATCCACAGGCCGACTCGATACCACTGAGCCACATAAATGTTAGTGTTTATTTTTTTCTCAAGTTTTAGTTAGCCAGCAATACTGATTGAAAAAAACTCACCTAAATTATGCAACTTCAAAATTAGAAAAGATAATAAAGTTCTGTTTAAAAATTTTTTCATATTTTTTTCTATATATTTGGATATTATTAAGTTTATTTCATAAAGTATATTATTTTGAGAAAACTTTCGGTTGTTGAAATCGTTAAAAGTAGAGATGGGCGAATATCAAATTTCTCGAATTCGAATATCGAATACGAATATTAATCAGATCGCGAATATTCGAATACTCCTAAAAGTTAATTTATTTATTATTAATAATTATTTAATTATGTCCTTTTCATTATTTGAATGAAATGGTTAAGATAAAAAAAATTAAAACAAAAAGTACAAACAAAAAAGAAAAGAAAAAGACGAAAACATCAAATTTAAGATGAAACCGTTTCACCTTAAATTTGAAGTTTTCGTCTTTTTCTTCAGCCCGTACGTTTCATTGAAACGTACGGGCTGATGTTGGCGAAAAACTAATTTGAAATATGGTACGTCTTCATGGTTTTCAAACAAAATATCTTTGTTATTAATAACTTCAAAGTATTGTAATAGCTTTAAGTTTATGTACAAATGATAAAGAAAAACATAATCAAAAATTGAGGTCAACATATAACGCGATATACGAGGTATTCGAATGTTCGCTATACTAACGTTAATATTCGAAAATCTCGAATATCGAATAATGTCAATATTCGCGGCATTCGTCTATTCGCGGATGATATTCGCCCATCTCTACTTAAAAGTTTTTAATAAGGTGCGTAGAACATTCCTTCACGTGTTCAAACTCTTCTAAGATAAGAAACCAGCATCCTCGTAGGAGTAAACATTGTCTTTTGCATCTGTTTGTCAAAGACACATACGTGAAAGTCAGTCATTGGAAATGAATTCGCAAGTAGACAACTCGCACATGTTTCTGTGAAGAGCTATCAATGTTACAAGAAATGTTTGTCATTGAAGTGGTCAACAAATTAACAGGAAAGGCGAACGTCTTAAGATAGTCGAATCTGCTAACTTGCATTCGTGTTATGTAGTACAACAGGAAATAATTGTCAGCTGCAGACGCTCATTTATTTATTTATTTCTGTACAACAGGAACTTAATCCCTATTACAGTCTAGAATACTACACCCAGTTATGGGTAAAAGGCGTGATGATATATTTATTTATACCACGAAAAAATGTTTTAAATTTTATTTCAATTTGTTAATGGGGTAGGTGGCTCAGTGGTAGATCTTGAGAACCCTGGTTCGATTCCCACAGTCCACAAACAATTAAATCTACACCTCCACTAACACCTTTGGAGGCCGTGATTTGACGGCTGGTCGCGAAGAAATATATCACTTACCGAGATTTGCTTACAGCAGAATGCCACACCCAGTAATGGGTAAAAGGCGTGATGATATATTTATTTATACAACGAAAAAATGTTTTAAATTTTACATAAGTTTGTTAATGGGGTAGGTTTCTCAGTGGTAGATCTTGAGAACCCTGGTTCGATTCCCACAGTCCACAAACAATTAAATCTACACCTCCACTAACACCTTTGGAGGCCGTGATTTGACGGCTGGTCGCGAAGAAATATATCACTTACCAAGATGTGCTTACAGCAGAGTGCCACACCCAGTAATGGTAAAAGCCGTGCTGATATATTTATTTATACCACGAAAAAATGTTTTAAATTTTATATCAATTTGTTAATGGGGTAGGTGGCTCAGTGGTGGAATCCTGGTTCGATCCCCACAGTCCACAAACAATTAAATCAACACCTCAACTAACACCTTTGGAGACCGTGATTTGACGGCTGGTCGCGAAGAAATTTACCGAGATCTGCTTACAGCAGAGTGCCACACCCAGTAATGGGTAAAAGGCGTGATGATATATTTATTTATACCACGAAAAAAATGTGTTAAATTTTACATAAATTTGTTAATGGGGTAGGTGGCTCAGTGGTAGATCTGGAGAACCCTGGTTCGATTCCCACAGTCCACAAACAATTAAATCAACACCTCAACTAACACCTTTGGAGACCGTGATTTGACGGCTGGTCGCGAAGAAATATATTACTTACCGAGATCTGCTTACAGCAGAGTGCCACACCCAGTAATGGTAAAAGGCGTGCTGATATATTTATTTATACCACGAAAAAAATGTGTTAAATTTTACATAAATTTGTTAATGCGGTAGGTGACTCAGTGGTGGATTTTGAGAACCCTGGTTCGATCCCCACTGTCGACAAACAATTAAATCTACACCTGTGGCTCCCCCTCCTCTAACACCTTTGATGGTCGTGATTTGACGGCTGGTAACCGCACTTCACGCGAAGAAATTTGCCACACCCAGTAATGGTAAAAAGCGTGATGATATATTTATTTTATTTATAAATTTGTCAATTTAAAAATTCCTCTTCCCGTTGATAGAATCACACAACAGGAAATTACACATTATAATTGCCCCTCCCTCCCCCCTAAAATAAAATTGCAGTCATACTTACTTCATTTTCCTCCTTCAATGGTGCCTTAAAGTTATTAAAATCTTATGATTCGTAATTCTTTCCAAGTAAAAAGATTTCAATATTAATATACCAATACACGTCAATTGCAAAATATGTATTATACTCGCGTCTATATTTAAGAATGTAGTACGGAAAGTTAGAAGAGGAAAGACTCACTATGACTTGTGACTTATGTCGTTCAAGGTAACCAACCGTCTGTGTGGTCTTATAATTGTTTAATTAAAAACAGACTTGTTTAATTAAACAGGCATGTGTTGTATTGGATAGTGTATTATCACTGGTCCAACATAGGGATTTCAATGTAAAAATTGAAATATTTAATTCTTGGCTACTCTAATTATTTCTTAGCAAAACAGTTAAATACTTTTTTGGAAAACTGTCATATAAAATTAAAATTTACATGACAACTATCAACACGCGAAATGAGTGTTTTTTTGTCTACAGAACGTAATAGTTATTTGTGTATTAAGAGCGTAAAGTGATTCGCGCGAGCCGAAGGCGAGAGCTGCAATAGTGCAAGAGGAACAAAGACACTTTACGCTCGTGATACACACATAATTTTTTCTACGATTGCATCTTAAAGTTATTAAAAAACGTAGGTATACGTCTAAAACTAAATTCGTTTTGTTAACTGTCAATATGACAAGTTTCTGTTTTGTTTGTATTCCTGGTAACTATTGAAATAATCTTTTTCGCGCGTTGCCATTGGAGACGCGCAAAAAAGATATTTTTCGATTGTTCCACAGAAAACATCAACTTTACGATGATAAATGAGAGCGTAATTGTCATCTTTTCATAGCAATCGTAGAAAAAATACTTTTTTCTACAACCATTAAAAAAAGTAGACGTTTTTGAACTTATTTTTATTATGAAAGTAGCAGATTTTTGCACTAGTGCAAAATATGTGAATTATTTCTGCACTAGTGCAGAAAAGTAATTTCATATAAATAAACTCTATACAGTATACTTTCTTGAATTTGTTTGTCATTGTCAGTTGTCATGGATACATTAAACCAGGTATGTTTTTAAAGTTTCTAAATTAATACAAAATTTCAGTTACAATTACTGAAATTTGTTTTATTATTTTTATCAAAATTTGGTTTATGGTTGTAGAAAAAATAGTGTACGCAACTCGTGCAGAAAGGGGTTTTTTTGAACTCGCGGTCTTGCAGCATTCGCTTCGCTCATGCAGCAACGGACCACTCATTCAAAAAAACCCATCTTTCTGCATAAACAGGGTTCGAAGATATATATCGATCGATATATATCATGATATTTATTTTGATATATATCGTCATATTTTTGCAATGATATATATCCATTATATAAAAATATCAAATAGTTTTTGAGATATAGCCTCCGGAGAAGTGAAATTTTTCGAATTTTTCAATTTTTCTAGTTTTCCGAGGCTATATCTCAAAAACTAAATGTGATATGAAAACGCGCTCAACGGCATTAATTTTCTCGTGCTTCAGTTAACTTATAAACATAGTTTCAGCGATTTTTATTTTTTTCAATTTTCCGCCAAAAAAATCGCAAAAAGCGGTTTTTTAACATTTTCTCGAAAACCAGAAGTCATATGCATTTGAAGATTGCACCACTGGATTCAGTGGGTCAAAATACATATGTATGTAAATTTTCGTTTTAATAATCCTACGATTAAGGATTTTTGGGATAATTGAATTAAAATCTGAAAAAACCAAAGGGGTACCCCTTAGGAAATAATTAAAAATATTAAATTGCATAAAATTGTATGAAAATTTGCTTATAAGTCAATTCGGACACGGGGAATTCAACGCCGTTGAGCGCATTTCCATATCTTGTTTAGTTTTTGAGATATAGCCTCCGGAAAAGTGAAATTTTTCGAATTTTTCAATTTTTCTACTTTTCCGAGGCTATATCTCAAAAACTAAATGTGATATGAAAACGCGCTTAACGGCATTAATTTTCTCGTGCTTCAGTTAACTTATAAACATAGTTTCAGCGATTTTTATTTTTTTTCAATTTTCCGCCAAAAAAATTACAAAAAGCGGTTTTTTAACATTTTCTCGAAAACCAGAAGTCATATGCATTTATAGATTGCACCACTGGATTCAGTGGGTCAAAATACATTTGTATGGAAATTTTCGTTTTAATAATCCTACGGTTAAGGATTTTTGGGAAAATTGAATTAAAATCTGAAAAAACCTTAGGAAATAATTAAAAATATTAAATTTCATAAAATTGTATAAAAATTTGCTACAAGTCAATTCGGACACGGGGAATTCAACGCCGTTGAGCGCATTTCCATATCTTGTTTAGTTTTTGAGATATAGCCTCCGGAAAAGTTAAATTTTTCGAATTTTTCAGTTTTTCTAAATGTGTACAAAAACTAAAATTAAAAAATAAATATCCAAAAAGTGATATTTATCTGATATATATCCTATATATCAGATATTTTGATATTTATTATAAATATCATGATATTTACGAACCCTGTGCGTAAATAACTATTGCATGCAGGATGAAAAAGTTTTTTGCATCCTGCTATTTTTTGATAGAAGAAAGGCTCACAATTTAATAAAATTTGTCACTATTTTTTTGTTTAGAAACAATACTTCTATTATATTGAATGTACCAATTAAGCAATTATTGATATTTATCCCGCTTGAGGAAGCTAACTGGTGTGTGTACTGGAATAGTTTCTTAAGAAATGCAATGCGAATCCCAATAAATCGCAGAAAAAAATTAGAACGTTTGTTTGGTTTCTATTGCCAACCAGCTGTCAATTGCTGGTCAGAGAATACCAGATTTGATAGCAATTATATTACATACATTGTTGTCATAGAGACATTAGATGTCACATTAATAAGTTATGTAAATAGTTACGGTTGTTAGAAAAATAGATTTACTGTCAAAAAAATTAAATCATTTAAATTAATCTTTTCATTATTCTTTATTAAACTAAATTAATTATAAAATATATATGCAAAATTATGGAGATTCCAGAGTTGTATCTTGAAAGTTCTGGGAACCGTTTTGCTCGGGGTCTTATTCATGTTTCCTAACACTTTTCTACTCATCTAGGCGCAGTTTAATTTATCAAATTATCTCATAGTCTAGACAGAACACTCCAAAGATTAATCGTAATTCTTCGAAACTAATTGTCCTGTCAGTAGATCCTTTTCTATATCCGGAAATATTTCAATGAATTGATTAGTTTAATTGTATGTTGGTATTTGAATAATTTCCTTAATACTTTTTTTACGAGGATAGGACTGAATAGTATGTTATGCATCAAGGGAGGGAAACAAACGATTATTCCCGTGTGTGAAGTTGACAAACCAAGACGTAAGCGAGGGCTGAAGATGCAGCTTCTGCAACTGTTTTTATTTGTTTTACTGTATTTTACATAGTATATTTGCCAGCTGAAATGTCAAAATAATATAAACCTCATAGAGGAATAATGTGTGTAATATTTCCCTAGGGATCGGTTTTACTTTTGTCCCGATTTTCGTATCATAGAAACGGTCAAAAATTCCCGGTTTAAAATTGTATGTTATGCAACAAGGGAGGGAAACAAGCGACGGCCCTCGCTTAGGTCTCGGTTTGCCAACTTCACAGAAGGGATAATCGCGCCCTCCCGTGAAGCATATTATACTTTTCGTAACAAGTGCACAAAAATTACTGTCTTATCGGGACAAATGTCAAATATGGGTTGCGTAACTAGTTACCTAGGAAACACCGCAAACAGCTAGTAATCGTAGTCTCTAGGGAGAGATACATGCTACCTAGGGAGAAAAACATAATGTTTCTCTCCCTAGGGGAGAAAAGTAATGTTTCTCTCTCTAAAATTAGGGAATAAGAACCTATTTCTTGTTTATTATAAGTTAATAGAAACACGAGAAAATCAATGTCATTGAGCGCATCTCAATAGCTTGCTTAGTTTTTGAGATATAGTCTACCTTTTCGTAAACTACAATTAAATTAATTTTACTTAATTTCCATATTTCCAATTTACTATTGACATGAAATTGTTAATAACTATAACTAGTTGATGAGTCAATCGCTAATACAGCACGCAATAAAACATGTCCTTATTCATAATCTATAATTAAAGCTATGTAAAATAGGTTTTCATATTTTCTGGTAATCCCTAGAAAAATAATTGTAAAGTCGCAGAAAAAATCAGGAAATGACACTCTATGTTTACATTGTACTTAATGCTTCTATATAGTTATTATAATAATGTGAGTGTCATTATAATAATACGGAAAATATAATTTATTAATTGTAATTTTCGTGAATTAAAATGACTAAACATATATGAATTTTAATAACATAATATATTTTATTCTATTCACTCATAATCGCTGTACATTGTTTTTCTTTTTAGTTTCAACCAATGAGGGTTTAACATATTTTAAGATCTAAAACGATACATGTTTTGAGACCCTTGCCCTTTCAATTAATATGTTATTCGTAAAAAAGATATCAGCTTTCAATGTTAATAAGTCAAAATTAACTGTAACTCGGAATTTAAACAAGATATGAAGATGCACTCAAAGGTAATTTAACTTAGTGCTTCTTAACTGAGGCTTCGCGGACTCCTGGAGGTTCGTGAAAGGGTCTCAAAGCGCCCGTGAAACTTACTAAGAGTTTTTGTCTGTAATTTATTTTATTATATATTTTATAAGCAGATAATTGTATTTTAACATTTGTTAGTGAAATATTATTTGTGGATTTTTTGTAATGTTTTTTTATGGTTATGTAATAAAAATTATAAATATATCATTTACTGAGATCTGCTACGATAGAATGCCACACCCAGTAATGGATAAAATTAACTTTAGTTTTAATGCAATTTTTATTATAATTCACAAAAAAAGCTAATAACTACCAAAATCTTTTTATTTCATGGTAAGATTTAAAGAATCTGCAATTGCAGAGATATCACTACATAAATTAGTCATAAATTCTGGTTTATTCTTATTTTATGATAATATTTAGCAAATACAGGATGGCCCGTAAATATGTTCAGTAGTTTTAAAATAAAATGGATAGATTGCGTTAGTATCTATCAGCTACTAGACAGTTTTGACATTTTGGACTTAAATTCTAGCATTCAATTGTTTGCCAAATTGTGACGTACAGCCTCATACGATACCATAATAAAAATATAGGGGAAAGTTATGTCAATTGTAAAGTGTTATATATTTAAAATATAATTTATTTATATTTTTTTGGCGTTTATTAATTTTTAAATCATTAGTAGCCTTTGACAGAAAAATAACATTCTTTGACAACAGCGACAATTAATATACACAAGTTTGTTTAAGTCAAATTACATGATATTTCTAAATTAGAATAACAAGAATACAGTGACAAAGCTTCGGAACAAATATAAAATAAATAAATATATCATCACGCCTTTTATCCATTACTGGGTGTGGCACTCTGCCTAAGCAGATTTCGGTAAGTGATATATTCGCGTGAAGTGCATTTACCAGCCGTTAAATCACGGCCCCTAAAGATGTTAGTGGAGGGGAAGCCACAGAGGTAGATTTAAATTGGTGAAAATTGTTTGTCGGCTGTGGGATCGAACCAGGGTTCTCAAAATCCATCACTGAGCCCCCTACCCCATAAGCCACGGAATAATCTCAAGAAATTGTTGATGCAGGTTCTGCAACTGTTTTAATTTGTTTTATTGTATTTTACATATATTTGCCAGCTGCAATTTCAAAATAATATAAATTCCATACAGGAATAATGTGTTCAATATTTCCCTAGGGACTGATTTTACTTTTGTCCCGATTTTCGTATCATAGAAAACAAAATATATCATCACGCCTTTTACCCATTACTGGATGTGGCACTCTGTCTAAGCAGATCTTGGTAAGTGATATATTTTTTCGCTTTCAGCAGTCAAATCACGGCCCGCAAAGATATTAGTGGAGAGGGAGCCACAGGGGTAGATTTAAATTGCTGAAAATTGTTGGTAAAAAATTCCCGGTTTAAAAAAATATATATTTTTTTCTAACAACAAAGACAAAATTAATTGTCATCCATACACTTGGTGAAACTAGGTTTAATAAAATATAAACTAAACACTTGGCTAAGTCTCACAAAATTCAGCCTCCAAGTCACCTTATGAGGGCATCGTCAAAGGCTGGCCAGCACAGTTAGTATAATTTTGTGAGACTTAGCCAAGTGTTTAGTTTATATTTTATATTTTTTTCTGTACAAATACTAAAATTGAAAAGTATCAATTTCTTTTCTAAACTGAAAGATACACATTTTACGTTAAAAAAAATCTCGTTGTCATTAGCCTAAAAGTGTTATGTCTCTCCCTGATTTCCCCTACAAAGTTCATAGCCAACTGAAACTTACGACCAAATGCAAATAAGTATGATGTGTGAATGTATAACAATTAACTTGTCCGTCTCGTATTTTGATAACATCTTCATGACATTGTGTGAGCTTGACACCTCCTCAGCATTTAAATTGAGTGACTTCACTCTTTGGGAGGCTCTCCAGACCTCAACATTCAATAATACGTAGTAAGGAAAATTTCATTTTCAAGATTTTTTTAGTGATGATGTATTAGTTTGTAAAAGCGATTAAAATGCAGAGTTGAAGTGTTTTATTTGAATTAGTTATGCAAGTGACTCGTTTGTTTCTGGTTCTGTGATTTGATTGGCGAATGGAACGAATTGTTTTTTGTTTATTTTACTTTGAAATTTAACTATTAGGGTCAGATACGTTATTATACTTTGTATGTTAAAATAATAAAACTAATTAATAAATTACAACATACTACTCACGCTAGTAAAGCAGACTGTGAATTTGAGAAGCTGGGATCGATCCCCACAGTCGCCAAACAATTTTTACCACATTAAACAGTTAAAAAGTTTGACAGCAATACATAAGAGCGTTTATTTTAAAAGTAAACATAGGGAAAATAATATTTTCAGCAATGCATTGAAGTGTAATAGTCTATAGTCTAAAAGAAACATTTTAAGTTTAAACAAATTAAATGAATTTGAATTAGTTTAAATTACATTAACTAAACGTTAGGTATAAATTTAGAACCTCAAAACAATCCAAAAGTTCTTTTATGTAGAGGTTTGTTCGCAAATTCTTCGTTTAAGAGCTCGTACATACAAATAATGAGAATTTTGGGCTGAACCAGTTCAAAAATCGAAAATTATTAAAATGTGGTTCTATATAATTCAGACCACGAGAAATCGAATGGCGCAAAGCGCATCTTCATATCTTTTTCAGTTTTTAAGTTACAGCGATTTTTGACTTTTTTTTAAGCTCAACTTTGAAAGCCCATAACTCAAAAATTAAAAGAAATATTGAAATGAAATTGAACGAGTGTATTTCTCGTGCGCTACTTAACTTGTACAGGTACTTTGAAAATTTTGTAAAATTTTCAATTTTTTTCAAAATTTTTCTTCCTCAATATTTCAAAAACTTGAAAAGATAATGAAAATCTGAAAACACCAGTGAATTTCTGGCGTGAAAATACATAAGTATGCAAATTTTCACAATAAAATTCGCACGGATAAATTTTTTATTACAAAAAAACGAAAAATGGCTAAAGACCGTAAAAACACCAAGGGGTACCCCTTAAGAAATTTTCAAAAAACGGCCATTTTCGATTTTTTGTAATAAAAAATGTATCCGTTCGAATTTTCTTCTGAAAATTTGCATACCTATGTATTTTCACGCGAGGAATTCACTGGTGTTTTCATATTTACATTATCTCTTCAACTTTTTGAAATATCGACTAAAAAATTTTTAGAAAAAATTGAAAAATTTTCAAAATTTTCAAAATATCGGTACAAGTTAAGTAGCGCACGAGAAATACACTCGTTCAAACCGCATTTCAATATCTCTATTAGTTTTTGAGTTATGGGCTTTCAAAGTTGAGCTTTAAAAAAAGTCAAAAATCGCTGTAACTCAAAAACTAAAAAAGATATTGAAACGCGGTTTGAACGAGTGTATTTCTCGTGCTCTGAACTATATAGAACCATATAATAAAAATTTTGACTTTTTGAACTGGTTCAACCACACTTCCTCAATATTTACTCAATATTACTCTCTCTTGTAACAACTCTAAATAATTTTCCCCATTTAAATTTCCATTTATATAAAAACGCCCCACTATTTGATCCGCTATTAACCCGGTCTGATTTTGAAAGAGGACAGTTTTATTACTTTGACAACTATAGATGACAGCAATGTTATTTTCCCTATGTTTACTTTTAAAATAAACGCTCTAATGTATTGCTGTCAAACTTTGTAACTGTAACTATGATAATGGCATATCCCTATGTTTACTGATATATATATAGATCATCTTCAGTGAAATCTAGATTGTTTTTACAACCAGTCAATAAAAATAAACAATAAATATATAAATAAATAAATTCTTGTTCTTTCTGTTATACAACAGAAAACAAAAAACAAATAAATCAAACATCCTGGTAAAAAAAACATAAGAACCATGGCAGTAATTAAAACAATTACAAAGCAGTTCAGATACAATTTGCGTCAAAACACTGAGCGTTCCAACCAAATAAAACAATAAAAAATCGTCTGGGCAGAGGTTAAACTTCATACCAATAAAAAAACTAAACCAAATATACATACAACATACACACAAACATTTATGATGTAAGTGTAAAGTTCTTGAAAAATAATTGTCAAAATTTGCTTAATCATGCCGGCAAATACACATCATGCATAAAGGAGGTTATACGTTATATCAAATGACACACCCAATATTATTAGAGCAAGAAAAAACAATTATTTTTTTGTCAAAATCGTTCATGTTCCCGGCAATATATCTGAAGGCTTTCAAATTAAATGACAAGCCATTTTTTTGGTTACCTCGTAACTTTATAAAAAAATGTTTCAAATAAAAGTTGTAAAATATTTAACTATCTTTATTTTTTATTTGAAGCACTTTTTTCTAAAATGATTCATGTGCATTTGACAGCAGAAATTATACAAACAGTTTCAATATTTTGTTAAATATATATGTAGATGTGATCTTAATACTGCTAACTGGTGCTTATTATGACTGTTTTATATGTCTAGTTTCAAATTTGTCGAGATACGTAGTAACTAACAAAATCTAATCTAGCCTAATAAAATTTAATGTATAAATACAATACGCAATTCCATTAAATGTATTTAATTTTATCACATAAACTTCAATTTTCACCGCTCCTCCTCCACTAATATCTTTGAGGGCCGTGATTCGACGGCTGGTAACCACACTTCAGGTAACAAAATATATCACTTACCGAGATCTGCTTAGACAGAGCACCACATCAAGTAATGGGTAAAAGGCGTGATGATATATTTATTTATTTATTTTAAACTTAAATTTTCAAATATTTTAAGGATGTTTTATTTTAATTTTCAAGTATTCTATGGTTGTTTTTGTAACTTGACAGCGTGGCCCCTTTCTTTTAATTGAAATAAAAATCACTAGATGGCATTACTTGTACCAAATACAGGGTGTTTCAGGACTAGTGTAACAAACTTTAACAGCTTATTCCTGAGGTCATTTTGAGCCAAAAATGTCATATGTACATAGGTCCTATTCCTTCTAGTTACCAAAATACAAGAGGTTGAAGTTTTATAAATAACACGAAATGTTCAAATTTTTGTAATCAAGATACTTTTGGAAAACAAAAATGCGCGCAAATAGGGGATGGGAAAGTTGTCTTCTATTTGGATATCTGTCTTGGTATTCTCTGGACGCATAACGGGCATTACCATTACATAATCCATAAATAAAAATCATATCTGCATATTCAGCAGTACTATAACCATCCATTATGAAACAATAATACAATCAAAAGTACAACAATTTTTAATTAAGACAAATAAGGTATGACTTTTTAATAAAATTCTTGTTTTCCGAAAGTATCTTGATTACAAAAATTTGAAAATGTCGTGTTATTTATAGAACTTCAACCTCTTGTATTTTGGTAACTAGAAGGAATAGGACCTATGTTTATATGACATTTTTTGCTCAAAATAGCCTCAGGAATAAGCTGTTAAAGTTTGTTACACTAGTCCTGAAACACCTTGTATGTAAAAAACTCACGACAAATTTGTATATGTCAAAATGGTAGACTGAAACGGCCATAATAAGCGCAATTCAATAAAGTTGATCATGATAGGTAGTAGTCAGTACACCCATCTTTTAATTAAATAAACAACTACACCTAAATTAGTACCGTATCTTTAAATTTGTGAGAAAAAAAAACCGCAAACATAAATGTTTATTGAAGGTGATATATTGCAATTATTAACAAAACAAGTAAAAGCTCTTACACATTATACATGATGTGTACTATTAATGAGAATATATGTGCATTTGCATAGATCAGGGGCGGATCCAGCGGGGGGGATCATGGGGATCATGATTCCCCCTAAGCATGGACTTTTTTTTTAATGTTGGTCCTAATACATAATAATGATGCCATTATTTACGATAACTCAATTTGTTAAACAAATTAAATACAAAATATTATCTAACTTAAAATTCTAAGATAATTAAGAACTATTGTTTGATTTATTATTCTAATAAATGGTCAAAAACCAATATTTTGTGAGGATATTATTTCGACCCGCAGATGGGAGAGGTATTCTATTTAAGACCTAGTCAAGTATGTGACTACCGACATTTGCACTTAGAAAATCAACTTCTAATTCAATAATTTTTGTATTCTATCGAAGAACCGTTTAGATATTGAAACTTTATGATTTAAAAAGTGTTGGCGTTCTTAGGGGAAATTTTTGAGGTGAAAAAAAATTTGTTATCTAAGTATATTCTAAAGATGATTTAATGTGATTCAATGTGAATTAATGTGATTCCAAAGATGATTTTATGTGATTTAATGCGATTCCAAAGACGATTTAATGTGATTTAATGTGTAAAAATTATTTAAAGGAATATAATATGAGCAAATACAAATGTTTTTTATATTTAGAAAATGGGTAATACCCCCTCCACACCCCGAGACAAAATTCACTCTATGACCCCCCCTAATTCGAAGTCTGGATCCGCCTCTGGCATAGATGGTAGTTTAGAAAATTGTAAAAAAATATTACGTTGAAATTGCTGTTGTTCCCAGAAATAATTATTTATTATACTTTTAGCCCAAAAAATAAATAATAATAAATAATGTTAAAATGTACAGTTAATGACTAATATTTAAAATAAATATAATAAATATTTAGTTAATGAGTATACGTAGGAATATGTTAAATAATAGAAAATTTTCGAGGAAAATAAAAAAGTGTAACAAAGTTATATTTATAGAAATGTATCATGCATCAAATAAATCATGAATAAAGATAATTTAAATCAAGTTAATTAAGCCATAACTTACCGCTAAAACAAATACATTCAACAGGCAAATTCGCTTCTTGCTATAAGCAACAGGTAGTCAGTCATTATAAAAGTGTTTTTGCCTTGACATTGTTAATTATATTTTGTGTATTTTTTGCAGACATATTTGAATAATTTTTATAGCAAATTGATAGCCAATAATTATGTTTATCAAAGTAAGAAACCAGTTTTTCATTAACGAATTGCAAACAAAAACAAAATTAGTATAATTAACTAAATAAATTGGCAAATTATTTTTATAGTTATATTTACCGTCTGAAATTTTGCTGGTAGAATTCTGCAAACCACAAACCACTCTCTACCAACAAAACCAATTAAAATACTCAGTGTCAGGTGATCTTTTTTTGTTACCGCAAGAAACAATCGACAATCGTATTACTTCTAAAAATATCCACAGTCGGCTATTTATACCTACTGCAATAAAACAAATGACGAACAAGTGTGCTGGACTCCGGGACCTTAAGTATTATACGGTTACTATACTCACTAGATTTATACAAGAACAATCAATATATAACGTATATATAGCTAGACACTTGTACAAATGAAAACCACTGTTTGAAAAATACTGGAATATGACTTACCGGATGCTGACTTTTGAATCCGGAAGACAAAATCTGTAACAAAAAAAAAAATTGAATAAGAGTTGTTAAATTAAAATAAAAAATAAATAAATAAATATATCATCACGCCTTTTACCCATTACTAAGTGTGGCACTCTGCCTAAACAGATCTCGGTAAGTGATATATTTTTTCGCGACCAGCCGTCAAATCACGGCCCTCAAAGATGCTAGAGGAGGGAGAGCCACAGGGATAGATTTAATTTGGTGAAAATTGTTTATCGGCTGTGGGGATCGAACCAGGGTTCTCAAGATTCACAGGCCGACTCGATACCACTGAGTCACCTACCCCATTAAATTAAAACAAAACAAATTATATCATTGCAGTATTACTTATTGCTAATATCGTAACCACATTATTTATTTATTATTTTCACCAATTTAAAGTTTACCCCTGTGGCTTAACCTCCACTAACATCTATGGGGGCCGTAATTTTACGGCTGGTAACAGCACTTCACGTGAAGAAATATATCAATTACCGAAATTAGCTACGGCAGGGTGCCACACCGAGTAATGGGTAAAAGGCGTGATGATATATTTATTTTAATTCATTTAATTAATTAATTAATTAAATTTATTTTAATGGGGTAGGTGGCTCAGAGGTGGATCTTAAGAACCCTGGTTCGATCCCTACAGCCGACAAACAATTAAATCTACCCCTGTAGCTCCCCCCTAACTAACATCTTTGAGGGCCGTGATTTGACGGCACTTCATGCGAAAAAATATATCACTTACCGAGATCTGCTTACGGCAGAGTGCCACACACAGTAATGGGTAAAAGGCGTGATGATATATTTATTTTATTTATTTTATATTATTTATTTTAATTAAATTAATTAATTAATTAAATTTATTTTAATGGGGTAGGTGGCTCAGAGGTGGATCTTGAGAACCCTGGTTCGATCCCTACAGCCGACAAACAATTAAATCTACCCCTGTGGCTCCCCCCCACTAACATCTTTGAGGGCCGTGATTTGACGACACTTCATGCGAAAAAATATATCACTTACCGAGATCTGCTACGGCAGAGTGCCACACACAGTAATGGGTAAAAGGCGTGATGATATATTTATTTTATTTATTTTATATTATTTATTTTAATTAATTTAATCAATTAATTAAATTTATTTTAATGGGGTAGGTGGCTCAGTGGTGGATCTTAAGAACCCTGGTTCGATCCCTACAGCCGACAAACAATTAAATCTACCCCTGTGGCTCACCCTCTACTAATATCTTTGAGGGTCGTAAATTGACGGCACTTCATGCGAAACAATATATCACTTACCGAGATCTGCTTAGGTAGAGTGCCACACCCAGTAATGGGTAAAAGGCGTGATGATATATTTATTTATTTATTTATATCAATAAAATGATCTTTCATACTACTATGTGCGCACGTCAGCATTACGTATTATGAGTAGTAGTATTTTCCATGTACTCTTCCTATAATTCGAACAGAGCATTATTATTATGTACAAGGTGGAAAGAAAGATGCAAATCTTTTAATATAAAGTTATTTATTCTTTATAAGTATGACGTAATTAGGAAACATTTAGATTTGTGATAAACGGAACTAAGAACTAGAAGATGATTTATTATTGCACCATATTGCATGAGGACTTTTCCCCTTTTCTAGGGAATCAAACTGCAATTCGTAAAAAACATTTTATTTTTTATTTTTAACCATTTTGATTAAATTAATAAATATATCATCACTCCTCTTTACCCATTACTGGATGTGGCACTCTGTCGTAAGCAGATCTTGGTAAGTGATATATTTCTTCGCGTGAAGTGCGGTTACCAGCCGTCAAATCATACCCTTCAAGATGTTAATGGAGAGGAGCCACAGGGGTAGATTTAACATGATGAAATTTGAGTGTCGTATTTTTGACTGTGGCAAGTAAAATATTAAAATTATAAAAAAAATATGAAATAAACACTTGGCTATGTTTCACAAAATTCAGCCTTCAAGTCACCTTATTTTTCACCAAGTGTTGGATGACAATTAATTTTGTCTTTGTTGTTATTAAAATTATAGTTATAAATTAATATATTTTATATTTTAAAAGACGCCTAGAAGCTGTATAAATATTTAAATGATAATTGTAACCAATAAAATGAAGATTCCAATTATTAGATAACATTTTATTTGACGACAAATAAAAATAAAGTAAGTTATCGTGTTCCTGACCAATAAAATCACAACTATAGATAAATAGCACCGCCCATATTTACTATAACCAATCCATATTATCTTACAAAACCACACAATTTATTATAAATGTAATTTTTTTTATATATATTAATCATGAAAGCCATATTTTTGAAAGAAAAATCGTTTAGAAATTAATATGTTTTTAATTGTTTTAAATATCGTTTAAAACAAGAAAATTGTGAAAAAGAAACAAGGAAATTTACAATTTTATTGAGTTTTCTCTATTTTTATTTATTTTTCTACTTCCGTTAGGATTATTTGAGTTAGGTAATGACCTGCATTATTTAACTAGTGAAATAATGAGGTAACATAGCAACAGATATCTTGGTAGACGAATTCTGATGTGTTATTCTTTTATTTTTTGAATTTATAACTGTCATTAATATATCAAAATTTCATAATTTCAAAAACGCTCTTTCGTATTTATTAGAACGGAAGTAGAAAAAATGATATAATACTTTTTCTCTTTAAGAAAGTATCTAAATTTCTAATTGATTTTACTTTTCTATAGGGTGGAAAAAAATGTATATCTCAAAATAAAAATAAATATATCATCATGCATTTTACCCATTACTAAGTGTGGCATTCTGCCGTAACAGATCTCGGCAAGTGATATATTTTTTCGCGAGAAGTGCGGTTACCAGCCGTCAAATCACGGTCCCCAAAGATATTAGTGGAGGGAGAGCCACAGGGGTAAATTTAAATTGGTGAAAATTGTTTGTCGGCTGTGGGGATCGAACCAGGGTTCTCAAGATCCACAGGCCGACTCAATACCACTCAACCACCTACCCCATCTAATATATCCGGTGCAGAAAGTATCATATTTTCGTTGGAAAATGAAAAGGAACCTTCAAGAAAAAAATGTTACACTTTCTTTCATAGATACACAAATCATTTTCTACCAGCCGTCAATTCCTAGTGTAATAACTAACTAATTTCTACCGGAAATAATTGAGAGCTACTTTCTTCTATCATAATTTAAACGCAATCATCTCATCATGAGCAAAATATTTCAGCAATTTATATTGCAAAAAATCATACGATTCGATGGTGTCAAAATATTAAATAATTCTGTCTGTTAAAAGAACTATTACTTTCTCTTTGGTCTTTAGTTAAGAACGATAAACAGTTGCTAGCGTGAAATGTAGGAGGGGATACCTGCTGAGTACCTGTGCCACCCCAGAAGGGAAATTTGTATTTTTACCTGGGGAAGAGTTCTTAGTATCACTAGGTAGACTACAAGAAAAATAAACCCAAAAAGAAATATTAATAATTCAGCAGAAAAGATTTTTAAGTCGACCCCCTTTCCAGCCCCCCTAGGGGTGCGGGGGGCATCTTGTCAGAATCTGATGTCCCTCCCAAAACTATGAAGGTTTTGATTCGGCACACTTGTTGTTAAGATGCATTCTTTTCGAAATATTCAAATATATATATATAGGGTGTTATATTTTAATAGACCCAGCAAATATCTCGCTTCTTTATCAACTTAGCAATGTCTTTCATATAAAATGATTTATACAGCAACATGTAAGCTAGTTGATGACGGATGTACATTCATGATATCACTTCCGGTTTATTAGTAATTAATAGCAACTTTGAAATTTCAAATTGAACATACTATATTTTTTTACAAATTTGAAAAGTGCATCAAATTTGCTTTATAATCATGTAAAATAATCCATATGTTACATTATTAAAAAGTAAAATGGCGGGCTCTTTATTATACACTTAATCGGAAAGAGAATAGTGAGCCATGACTGTGGCTTGAAATAAAACAATTAACTAAAACAATTGTATTTATTATTATAAAGGAAATAATATTTTTTTATCATAATAATACAGAAAATAAGAATAAGGAACACTTAATAACAACAAAATGATTATTTCGTTTAATATATATATACAGGGTGTAGAATTAAAATGTGGCGTATAGAGATTTCAATGTTATTTTTTAAATATTGCTGTATCTCTTTACCTATTCTTACTATATTCTTCAAAAACTTGTTCAAGAAATATTACAACACTGTAACAAACAAATGTCAAACTCTTTTACAATATGTCAAATATTCAGTTCATTTGTTTAATTTTCCAACGCAATCTACAAAAAATGTGAATAAATTTTGAATGTCATTTAATTAATATCTCGTGAACTATTCACATTTATGTAATGAAATTTACTTTATAGGAAGCGTTTTTAATTTCTGAACAATTTTTGTTTTTGTTTTGCTCTAAAGCAGGGTTCGAAGATATATATCGATCGATATATATCATGATATTTATTTTGATATATATCGTCATATATTTGCAATAATATATATCCATTATATAAAAATATCAAATAGTTTTTGAGATATAGCCTCCGGAGAAGTGAAATTTTCTCGTGCTTCAGTTAACTTATAAACATAGTTTCAGCGATTTTTATTTTTTTTCAATTTTCCGCCAAAAAAATCGCAAAAAGCGGTTTTTTAACATTTTCTCGAAAACCAGAAGTCATATGCATTTGAAGATTGCACCACTGGATTCAGTGGGTCAAAATACATATGTATGTAAATTTTCGTTTTAATAATCCTACGATTAAGGATTTTTGGTAAAATTGAATTAAAATCTGAAAAACCCTTAGGAAATAATTAAAAATATTAAATTGCATAAAATTGTATGAAAATTTGCTTATAAGTCAATTCGGACACGGGGAATTCAACGCCGTTGAGCGCATTTCCATATCTTGTTTAGTTTTTGAGATATAGCCTCCGGAAAAGTGAAATTTTTCGAATTTTTCAGTTTTTCTACTTTTCTGAGGCTATATCTCAAAAACTAAATGTGATATGAAAACGCGCTCAACGGCATTAATTTTCTCGTGCTTCAGTTAACTTATAAACATAGTTTCAGCGATTTTTATTTTTTTTCAATTTTCCGCTAAAAAAATCGCAAAAAGCGGTTTTTTAACATTTTCTCGAAAACCAGAAGTCATATGCATTTGAAGATTGCACCACTGGATTCAGTGGGTCAAAATACATATGTATGTAAATTTTCGTTTTAATAATCCTACGATTAAGGATTTTTGGGAAAATTGAATTAAAATCTGAAAAAACCAAAGGGGTACCCCTTAGGAAATAATTAAAAATATTAAATTGCATAAAATTGTATGAAAATTTGCTTATAAGTCAATTCGGACACGGGGAATTCAACGCCGTTGAGCGCATTTCCATATCTTGTTTAGTTTTTGAGATATAGCCTCCGAAAAAGTGAAATTTTTCGAATTTTTCAGTTTTTCTAAATGTGTACAAAAACTAAAATTAAAAAATAAATATCCAAAAAGTGATATTTATCTGATATATATCCTATATATCAGATATTTTGATATTTATTATAAATATCATGATATTTACGAACCCTGCTCTAAAGTGAATAGGTAAAGAGATACAGCAATATTTAAAAAATAACATTGAAATCCCTATACGCCACATTTCAATTCTACACCCTGTATATATATATATATATATACTTAATCCCAATTACAGTACAGGTTCCGCACTCACCGAGCCGCGGTGTGGTAGTTCATATAATTTTGAGCTTGAGTGAGATTCGAATTCCATATTGCTATCCACACCACCGTACTGACGGACAAGAATATGTATATATATATATATGTATATATATATATATATATATATATATATATATATATATATATATATATATATATATATATATATATACTTTGCTGTCAACAGTATTTTATAAAAAAAATACTTGAAATAAAAGAAAAATAAATTTTCTAAAATAATTTAGAACTGTTCGACAACGGATAATATACAAGGATAATTTCAAAAACAAGTTAATTACAATACTCCAATAAATATCCCATGATGTATCGGATTTAAAGACTGAATATCGAAGCTGGCTTACTCCTACACACATTTATTAAACGACAATTATCCAACATTTCTAAATCTCGTCATTAAAATAAATATGTATTAAAGACAATAATTCTGATAAATTGGCACTGATATTTTTATTAAAACGTTTAAGCGTTAAATTTCGCTGACTTCAGTTTGTGCTTGGGAAGTTCCAATTGCAAAAGCAATAATTCCTTACAAACTAAATGCTTCTTGCAGGAGTGGAAAAAACCATTTGTTGTTTTATTAAAAATAAATTACTAAATGGAGTAAAAGTTATTTCACTATTTATATGAAAAATTCCTTTTAAAATATGTAGTTTCGACGATATTGCACATTAATTCACATTAATTTCTTAAACTATATGTTCGACTAGACGTGTTTATAACTTGGATGGCCATATTAATAAATAAGTCAGTACAGTGGTGTGGATAGCATTATGGAATTCGAATCTGAAAAGCCCGAGTTCGAATCGCATTCAAGCTAAAAATTATATAAACTATCACACTGCGGCTCGGTGAGTGTGGACCCTGTAATGTAATTGGGATTAAGTTCCTGTTGTACAGCGTAACATAAATAAATAAATAAATTAGGAAAATTGGTATTTCTGTTCAAATATTATAACTGAAAAACAACTAACCAATAATTGAAAGATAAATAAGAATGACATTTTTAATAAGAATGTATGATTTAGTTTTTTTATGATTCCATTAAATAGATATTATTTTGTTTAATGTTGAAAATTATTTTGTCTGTTTTACAAAAAGTCTTAAAACTGTTTTGTTCTGTACCAGAAATAATAAAATAAATAATAATAATAAATGGGGTAGGTGGCTCAGTGGTATCGAGTCGGACTGTGGATCTTGAGAACCCTAGTTTGATCCCCACAGCCGACAAACAATTTTCACCAATTTAAATCTACCCCTGTGGCTCCCTCTCCACTGATATCTTTGAGGGCAGTGATTTGACGGCTGGTAGCCGCATTTTCACGCGAAAAATATATCACTTACCGAGATCTGCTTAGGCACTCAGCAATGGGTAAAAGGCGTGATGATATATTTATTATTTATTTTTATTCAGAAATTAAATTAAACTAATACAAAATTTTAGAAAATATAAAAAATGATTTTGTTTTAAACATTACACTGATTTAAATCAGGCCAACCCTGTGTTGTGTCTATTTTCTTGCAGTGTACAAAGATATTCTTAAATCTTAACAGTTGTCTTGGCTGATGCAATATTCTTCAGCAGTCACTCAGATATACAACAGAGCGATGTAGTAATCAGGGCACTTTTTATTTTTAAATGAAGGACCTAATCCGACATGCTTGATTTTCTTGCGGCTAAATTAAATTACTGTAAACAGCAGCAATTTTCTGTACGGATTGAATCAGCCAGATTAATTATTTATTAATTATTTTATAATATGAAAGTTTTATTATGTTTTTGCAAAGATTATTAATTTGTTTTTTTTTGTTTTAACGTGGAATAATGTAGCTTTTAAAGATCGATAATTGTTAAGCATTTAGAAATAGATAAAAAATTTGTACTTTATTTGGCAGCGAAATAAAATGGAACTAATTACAAGCAACAGTTGCAAAACTGTAAAGAAGAGGTGATGATGATTTACAAAATAAACCGAAAACTACACAAAACGAACTTAATTCGAATTAAAATTCGAACGAATCAGTTTATTTTTATATAAAATGCAAGCAAAATTAAAATAAAATAAATAAATAAATATATCATCACGCCTTTTACACATTACTGAATGTGGCACTCTGCCTAATCAAATCTCGGTAAGTGATATATTTCTTCGCGTGAACTAATATTACCAAAAAACTAAATAAATGTATGAAATTCAAAATATAATGGCTTGCATGTACGAAGTATTTGATTTACAAATTTAGTATTTGTTTATTAAAATAGTCTCACCCAGAACAACTTAAATAAATAAATATATCATCACGCCTTTTACCCATCACTGGGTGTGGCACTCTGCCCAAGCAGATCTAGGTAAACAACTTCTAATACAAAAAAATAATTGGTACCTAATAGAATTTTGTACATTGCCTAAGTAATTTTTATCAATTTTTGGTGCTATTCTGTAATTTTCTATAACGCTACAGATCTATAAATATTAACAAAAGCGCATCATATTTAATTGTCAAATGGCATTATATGTATGTATTTGTCAATAAATATCTATGCGCTTTTGTTCAACAGAACTGTAGTGTTATAGAAAATTAATTATGGAACTGAAATACAATCTTATCGAGCCGCAAAATGATACTTTTTTAGTAGGATTCAAACATGGAATCGCCGTCATGTTAACCACACCACCGTACAGCTGGATTCTATATTTTGTTGGTATCAAATATAAATTGAAATCAACGATATTTGAGTAGATAAAAAATCTGATGTGGACACCACATGACTTCCTTGTACGCGTATTATACTATACCTACATTTTTTTAATGCACATATTTGACGTAATTTGACATTGACATGAAATTTTTAAATTTATTCTTATTTTTTGTTCTAATCCATAGCAAACTTAATTACAAAAAATTTTCGCGATTACAATACTTCCTTTACTTCGTACAAGGAAGTAAAAACAAGAAATATATAATTTTTAAATTTAGATATCTCGCTTATACAAAAGGCTAATTTAATAATTCTTAATGTGCTAGACGCAGAATTTAATTCTCTAAAACTTTTATTTGCTGCATTCATTTCTAAAATTAAAATAATACCATTTTTCTCAAGGAAAACTGTTAGCAGCTTCATGTAATGTGCCACTTCCGGTTAGTCTATTTTAACCAAAATCTATTATGTTATTTCCATTGATATAGTAGTCTTATATACCAAATTTGGAAAGTTTTAAATTTTATTTAAATATAGTTTTTCATGAAAATCTATTATAGGCTTCAAGTAAAGTACCACTTCCGCTAGTTGTATAATGACCAAAAAGGGAGGTGCACAACTAGATGTTATAACAGTCCTAAATATAAAGTTTCAATTTTCTACGGCTTACCGTTTTTGAGTTATGCGAGATACGTACGTACGTACGTACGTACGTACAGACGACATGACGAAATTAGTCAAAATGGATTCAGGGAGGGCCAAAATACCTATTTCCGTTGAAATCTGAGATCCGAAAATTTTCGCGATTACAATACTTCCTTTACTTCGTACAAGGAAGTAAAAATAATTGCAGCTCAAATGAAATGGGATTCAGTACCTGTTGTATCAATTCTTCATGTAGTTGATGTCTCTTCTTCAACAGTCGGTAAGCAACTGCGAGTCTTAACCATCAACAACGCCGAGCGCTTAAACCAAGCAGACATCAAGAGCCTCGAAGTCTGGCGGAGAGAGACCCAAGCGGTTATAAGCACCACACAAACCCAGTACATTTCAGTTCACTCGTATCTCGCGCTCAGAGCTGATCATACTACGACCACAACTAACGACTAATCGAATACTATCAATAACCGAGTTATCAAATACATTGATTATCTTCCGTGTGGTAGAATTGTGCGTGAGTGAAGTGCTATATTGTTCTAGTGTGTTCAAGTCGTTGAGGATTGATTGAAAACACATCTCGTGTGATGAAAGTAAGAAAACTTACACTTATTTATTATTAACTGATAAGTTCTAACATAAATTATAAAATAAATAATTGCATATCGAGTGTCACTTAAATAAACAAGTAAATATTTGAACCATGTTTCAAAGAAGAATGCAGATGAAAAGTGGTTCTTTATTTACAAAACACAACACTTTTCTTGTTAGAATTTACTACGTTCACAACTATTCAATACATTTAGCAATTAGTGGAAGTTACTTAAAACTTATGATTATATTTATATTTAATAACATCGTAAATGAAAATCTACTAAACCGTTTTAATTATCGTTGATATATGACAAACACTAATTGAATCTCTATGAACTTGCTATCTTGTTATATATATATATATATATATACAGGGTGTTTCAGGACAAGTGTAACAAACTTTAACAGCTTATTCCTGAGGTCATTTTGAGCCAAAAATGTCATATGAACATAAGTCCTATTCCTTCTAGTTACCAAAATACAAGAGGTTGAAGTTCTATAAATAACACGACATTTTCAAATTTTTGTAATCAAGATAATTTCGGAAAACAAGAGTTTTATTGAAAACTCATACCTTATTTGTCTTAATTAATTTTATTTATTAATAACAACATGCATACGAGTTCAAGGCGCTCATTTTGAACACTTGCTGTAATTTTTTTAAAATTTGTTATCTTATTTCATATTGTGTTAACCTATTCCATGTTTGGTTATGTTGTTCTGTGTCTATTTAATTGTGTCATTTTATGTTTTGTTCTCTAAATGGTATTCGTTAATATTAATAAATAAAATTAATTATGACAAATAAGGTATGACTTTTCAATAAAACTCTTGTTTTCCGAAATTATCTTGATTACAAAAATGTAAAAATTTCGTGTTATTTATAGAACTTCAATTTCTTGTATTTTGGTAACTAGAAGGAATAGGACCTATGTTCATATGACATTTTTGGCTCAAAATGACTTCAGGAATAAGCTGTTAAAGTTTGTTACACTAGTCCTGAAACACGCTGTATATATATATATATACAGGGTATTTCACAACTTAGAGCAAAAAATAAAAGAATATATTCTGTACGACGTGCTGCTCATGAAACAAAAAGAATTTTTTTTCTATTCTAAAAATTAAGGGTTGTTAACCTAAAACATATTTTGTAGTACTGCACTGGATTCGATTTCCTATTAAACACAAACAATGAAGTAGGTATCAACTACGAAAGAATATTTACACAATTCAAGTATTAGCAGTTATTTATAATAGAATTTTATTTAATTAATAACTTAAACATAATCATCCACCCAGTGGCAGTGGCAACGAAAAATGTTAGACTGGGAAACATGGAAAATAGTTTTGCGATTTAAAAAAAAATTATTTTTGTTCCATGATCAGCACGTCGTACAGAATATACCCTTTAATTTTTTGCTCTAAGTTGTGAAACACCCTGTATATATATATATATATATATATATATATATATATATATATATATATATATATATATATATATATATATATATATATATAGGTAAAGTTTATCCAAAATGATGTGCAGTTTAGTAAGCAATTTCAAGATTGTATTCTACTATAATCAAACAAACTTATTTAATTTTCTGTCTTAAAAATAAAGATCTTTTAAAAACATAAACACTTTTAAATATCATTAAATATTTGCGGTCTTTATTAATCAATTTAAAAAACAAAATAATATTCGTTATTTCAGTAAAAATGAGGGGTTGTGCAAAATATTTGACAAAGAGCTTAAGAATCGCTTTGGATTTAATAATGGATAGATTAATTAAAATAAGCCTCCACTAATATCTTTGTGGCCAGTAATTTTAGTTTACATGTCACTGTCAAAAAAATACATTAATTGTAATTGTAAAGAGTAACTGCACTTCACGCGAAAAAATATATCACTTACCGAGATCTGTTTAGGCAGAGTGCCACACCTAGTGATGGGTAAAAGGCGTGATGATATATTTATTTATTTATTTAATAATTTAAGATATAACAAACAGAGAATATTTGCTAATTAAATTGCTGTGAACTTAGTATATTAATGTTATTATAAAAGTTTATCCAAAACTATGTCCAGTTTAGTAGCGGTTCAAAGAATCCATAAAATATATGAAAATAGCTTTATTCTGATTTCATTAATAACTGTTAAAATGGTTTATATTTCTGACGCATCCATTTTTTATAACTTAATCGTTAAACAAATGGTAGAAAAATTAGTATAGCACGTTTTACGACTAACTGAGTGGTCATTTTAAAAGTACAAACTCAGTAAGAAGCAATTATATATTAGGTTTTAAATCGTGTACTCTTGCTTTTGAAGCGGTAGGTCTACCAAGATGCTATTGTAATAATCATCAAACACAAATATTGTTTCTGTAACTGTCAAAATATGTTAACATTTTTTCACTAATATCTATACGAGAAGTATTTTATTTTTTTATCAATTATATCAATATGTCAATGCGTATTTTGCGCACTGTTTTACACCCTAGTACGCAAAATTAGTCTTTCACGCACGCTCCATTTGTTAAAACACGTAATTAGTACCAAATTTATATTATTGTTTTCCTTCATTTTACTTAAATAAATCAATAATTGTTGTATTAGTCTTTTTTGACAGATGTAGAAAAAATATTTCGTGGGCAAAATTCTTGTTTATTGGCGCATTCGAATGACTTTTTTTGTTGAAATTGAAATATGTGGGTGTCACTTTAGCAACAATTGTTATTCCTCTAAAGCTATAGAATATTTATTGTCCTCCTAAGTACTGTCCTGTAGCCTTACGAAACAAGTGTTGTGCTATCAACATCTTTTGATAAATTATCTAAAATATTTTATACGTAAGGAAAATGAAAGATTACAAGTTATATTTATAAATACAAGCATTGCGTATAGATGTAATATGTCTTATAATTTCATTACTATCTCGTCATATGTGAATTTAATTACAAATTATGTATAATAAATAGCATACAATCTAGTATCGCAGAATGTTATAAATCTTATATAAATTAAATAAATAGAGCAAGTGTATTTATAGCATTGCAATCGTTTAATCTTATGTGACTAGGATTTTAAATTTTGAACAGTATTTAAGTTCTTATCTGATGACGTCATAAATATGTGCAGTAGTTCATTCACATTATTATATTTACAAATATTACAACGAACATTTCGGATCTCTCGCTTTTTAAGCCAGAACGCAACTACTAAGCTACAACTGTTACATTTCTAATGTCCGTCAGTACGGTGGTGTGGATAGCAATATGGAATTCGAGTCCGAAGATCCCGAGTTCGAATCTCACTCACGCTAAAAATTATATAAACTTCCACATTACGGCTCGGTGAGTGCGAACCCTGTACTGTAATTGGGATTAAGTTCCTGTTGTACAGCGTAACATAAATAAATAAATAAATAATTTCCAAGATTTACTTAAGGCTCTATTTTTCAACACATACGAACAAATTTAGATTGAAATCAAATCAAAATTCAATGTTTATTAATTGAGATTGATGCTGATTTCATAGTTTGTTTTTTTTAATAATAAAAACATTTCGGATTTATGGTCGGTTCATCCTCAAGTCGAAAAAAGTACAAAAAATGACATCACATATTTTTATGGGGTAGGTGGCTCAGTGGTATCGAG
Source organism: Pterostichus niger (assembly GCA_947425015.1). NCBI lineage: Eukaryota > Metazoa > Arthropoda > Insecta > Coleoptera > Carabidae > Pterostichus > Pterostichus niger. Next base: position 27,721,357 of record OX380349.1, on the reverse strand, counting down.
TCGGCCTGTGGATCTTGAGAACCTTAGTTCGATCCCCACAGCCGACAAACAATTTTCACCAATTTAAATCTACCCCTGTGGCTCCTCCTTCACTAATGTCTTTGGAGGCCGTGATTTGACGGCTGATAACCGCACTTCACGTGAAAAAATATATCACTTACCGAGATCTGCTTAGGCAGAGTGCCACACTCAGTGATGGGTAAAAGGCGTGATGATATATTTATATTTATTTTATTTATTTACATATTTTGCGTATTGATATTTTTTTGACATTTAAAAATATATTTTTTTAATAATCTGCTACTGCAGTTTTCCGTGTTATTTTGTGCATTACCAGCTGTCAAATCAAGACCTCTAAAGCTGTTAGTAGAAGGATAACTACTGGAAAGCTATACAAAAGTAACTAATGTTTGAAAGTACGATTTTACAAACTTATTATCTGTCACTAAACTGTTTAACTTATCAGTTTCTAAATATAGTTTAGTGTTACCTATATATGTATTCTTTGTCACTTAGATAACATAGCTTTTTCTAGTATTTTTATGTTTAAAGCAAGTCATGCAAAGTAATGTATATAAAAAACTTTTCATTAGATAATAGCATAAAGAATAAATTTTCTAATTAAATATTACTGTTTTCTTTGATAGCAAAACAAGTATACGTAAATCGACTTTAAACAGAAAATAACAGCGCGTAAATTATAAACAAACCTTTATCTATTTTATTTATTTATTTATTACTCTGTATACCAGTGATTCTTAACCGGGGGTCCGTGAAACTTACAATAATATACAGAGTGAGTCTGGGAAGACGCCCCCCCCTTTAACTTTTTTATTATGAGTAATAGAAAAAAATGGTTCATATGAAAGTTTTATTATTTTAAATATACTATTTGATGGCAGATGTAGATATTTTTTATAAAGTCAGGTTTACAAGATACGACTATCAACTTTTATTTTTTAAATAGCAACCTATAATTATTTTACTAAAATAAAAACCGCCATTTTTTTCTCTTTTCAACGGTGTATTAGTTTTTATTAATGTATATGAAAAAATTCGAGAAAAATAAGAAAATTGAGAAATACTAGAAATAATTTTTATACAAATATTATAGGTGGCTATGTGAAAATAATTTGTTTTAAGTTGTTTTTGTTACTGAATTTGTTGCTTTAGTTTGTTAAGTTGTATAACACTGTTACATTTTGTTTATTTTCACGGTTTTTATTTTAGTAAAATAATTATAGGTTGCTATTTAAAAAATAAAAGTTGATAGTCGTATCTTGTAAACCTGACTTTATAAAAAATATCTACATCTGCCATCAAATAGTATATTTAAAATAATAAAACTTTCATATGAACCATTTTTTTCTATTACTCATAATAAAAAAGTTAAAGGGGGGGGGGCGTCTTCCCAGACTCACCCTGTATAATAAAACTTGTTATTATTATCAGAATGAGAAATTAACTCTTTTTTTAATTTTCTCTCTTAAAAATAAAAATATTTAAAAAGCACTTCTATACGTCATTAAATTTATTATATCAATCCTTATTTCAAATAAATATATCATCACGTCGTTTACCCATTACTGGGTGTGGCACTCTGTCTAAACAGATCTCAGTAAATGATATATTTTTGCGCGTGAACTGCGGTTACCAGTCGTCAAAGATATTAGTGGAGGGGGAGACACAGAGCTAGATATAAATTGGTAAAAATTTCAAAATCAATATAATATTCAGAATATCAGAATAAACTATGGGGGTTGCGAATAATATTTGGAAAATTTGGGGATCCGCAATGACAAATTAAATATGAAACAGAAACTAAATCCTTCACCGAGCCGTATTATGGAAGTTTTTAGCTTGAGTAGGATTTGAACTCGGGATCTTTTGTTTCGAATGCCGTGACGCTAACCCCCTCCCCCCCATTTTACTACGGTTAATCTTAATTCCAATTAGAGTAGCTTTTAGTGGAATTTGAACTATTAAGACAAAATAAGATTTGTTTGTAATAAAAAATAATTTACAGTGAAACGTTTCAAATAAAAGTAATTCGGAAACGAAGTACAGTAGAAATGATAAAAACAAAGCAATACTTAAAACTAGAGATGGGCGAATATCGAATTTCTCGAATTCGAATATCGAATACGAATATTCGAAAACTCCTAAAAGTTAATTTATTTATTATTAATAATTATTTAATTATGTCCTTTTCATTATTTGAATGAAATAGTTAAGATAAAATAAAATTAAAACAAAAAGTACAAACAAAAAAGAAAAGAAAAAGACGAAAACTTCAAATTTAAGGTGAAACGTACGGGCTGATGTTGGCGAAAAACAAATTTGAAATATGGTACGTCTTCATGGTTTTGAAACAAAATATCTTTGTTATTAATAACTTCAAAGTATTGTAATAGCTTTAAGTTTATGTACAAATAATAAAGAAAAACATAATCAAAAATTGAGGTCAACATATAACGCGATATTCGAGGTATTCGAATGTTCGCTAAACTGACGTTAATATTCGAAAATCTCGAATATCGAATAATGTCAATATTCGCGGCATTCGACTATTCGCGGATGATATTCGCCCATCTCTACTTAAAACATTAAACTCTGATATGGCAAGATTGCTGTCGGAGTGATTCCTGCAGGAGTTCGCATGCGACGGCTGCAGGCGTCGCATGCAAGTGACGCAACAAGTCACTTGCCAGATGGAGTGAAAGCGTAGAAATGTGAAATATGCATGTTGTGCCGTGATTGTTAATGACTTGGCGGACAACAGATGTCTGGCGTGGCACGCAGCACACACAGAAGGAAATGACATGACAGAGTAAATTTAGACACCAGGTTTTAACTTTATACCACAGCAAGTTCAACTGCAAAGAAGAAAGAATGCTCATGGAAGTAAAGAGTACATCATCGTGGAAGATCTGTGATTGCAGAGATATTTGTAACAAATCTGAGTAGGCTAGACTCAGAAATACATACATACATAACACTGTCAGTACGGTGGTGTGGATAGCGATACGGCATTCGAATCCGGAGATCGCGAGTTCGAATCGTACTCAAGCTAAATAGTATATTATACAACGACGTTATAATGAATGCTGTTATTCCCGAGGATGATCCGAGGTAATAATAGCCATTATAGCGAGTTGTATACTATACTTTATATACGACTAACATATACGACTAATTTAATAAAAATTAGTCAATAAAACTTTGGTATGCTTTGTCATAGAAATTTTTAGACTTTTGCGGTAATAAACCATATGTAGTAGCATCAGCGATTTTCGTTATTTCTGGTGGTGTAGAAGATATACTGTCTTCTGTAATACTGTCCATTTTTTCAATTACAGTTAAACACAATAATTTAACACAATTTGCAAGACCGTTTTTGACAACTTCTCAACTTCGTTTTGTTTGTTTCCTTTTCGTAAACAACAGGGAACTTAGCAACGAGCATGTTTAATTTAAATATGTGTCGCTATGGCAACACTGTTCCAATGGCACAATAAAACAATGATCCATGTTTTAAGCATTTTGATTGGTTCACGAGCGGGAATAATGACCATTATTCCCGACTCATTATTCCCGGCGGGATTCATATATAGCATTATATAGCAAAAAACGCATATATAATGATAATATTATTAGTTAGTCGTATATAAAAAATAATATATAAACTACTACACTGCGGCTCTGTGAGTACGGACCCTGTACTGTAATTGGGATTAAATTCCTGTTGTACAGCGTAACATAAATAAATAAATAAAACATCACGCTATACCCCATTAAATGGGGCAACACGAACCCTTGTAATGCCTATTGCACACTGGTCAATGAGCGTCGATGAGCATCGATGAGCTCTTCGATGAAACAACAGAACGCCCCCGTTAATTAGAGGCTCCTCTTTTTCCATCGAAGAGCTCATCGATGAAACGAACGTATCTCATTTCACTCGTATCTTTTGTGTCTCACTTCACGTTAGCATAATTTTGAAATTTAGTTTTTCTTTGTCAACTTTAGAAGCTTTTATAGTTTGTCAATGAAGAGTGCATTCTGTTGTTTCATCGAAGAGCTCATCGATGCTCATCGACGCTCATCGACCAGTGTGCCATAGGCATAACATTCACAGAACATTCTCATCCTGACACACGATACTCTATCCTTTCTCACAACTAAAATCCATCATCACGCAACAAACATCCATCCATTCGCTCCTGTACAACTCAATTTAAATATAAGTTGACAGCAGTAATCTGTTTCATCCAATAAGACTGTATTTAAATGCCTGGCTTTGTAGAATATAGCCCTAAATTGCAGATCTAACTGGATTTATAGCAGCAAAAATGTAGTAACAATAAAAATATAATACAGAGTGTTTCAGGACTAGTGTAACAAACTTTAACAGCTTATTCCTGAGGTTATTTTGAGCCAAAAATGTCATATGAACATAGGTCCTATTCCTTCTAGTTACCAAAATACTAGAGGTTGAAGTTCTATAAATAACACGAAATTTTCAAATTTTTGTAATCAAGATACTTTCGGAAAACAAGAGTTTTATTGAAAAGTCATACCTTATTTGTCTTAATTAATTTTATTTATTAATAATAACATGCATACGAGTTCAAGGCGCTTATTTTGAACACTTTCGGTAATTTTTTAAAAATTTGTTATCTTATTTCATATGATGTTAACCTATTCCATGTTTGGTTATGTTGTTCTGTGTCTATTTAATTGTGTCATTTTTTGTTTTGTTCTCTAAATCGTATTCGTTAATATTAATAAATAAAATTAATTAAGACATATAAGGTATGACTTTTCAATAAAACTCTTGTTTTCCGAAAGTATCTTGATTAAAAAAATTTGAAAATTTCGTGTTATATACAGAACTTCAATCTCTTGTATATTGGTAACTAGAAGGAATAGGACTTATGTTCATATGACATTTTTGGTTCAAAATGACCTCAGGAATAAGCTGTTAAAGTTTGTTACACTAGTCCTGAAACACCCTGTATAACACAGTTTTCTCGCATTGACCTAAATTCTCGAATTTGAAAACGTTGCATATACCATCAAAACAAACAAAGACTAAGCAAGCATAACAACTGACCATCAACATCAATTCATTCATGAATCCAGTGCACACTACAATCCGGAAATAGTGACGTGGTTAAAAATAACTCCGGGATTCTAATATTTCATCGGTTAAATAAATTGAGACTGCATTTAATTGACTTTCACTTGGAGAGATTGCGATCGGTCAGCGAAGTTCTGGACCCTGGACGGTGGTTTCCAAGCAGGAATTCATTTGGGTTGATGCGTGAATTCCTGAGAGTTGCGGATCAAGTTGCAGAGACGATCATCTAGCAGGCTACTTTCTATATTTTACGCCAGAGTTGCTAGTGTTCGCTTCACAAGATTCCATGAGGAGATTCTGTCTTTTATATTGTACCATTATCAACACAAAAATATAATACATGCAATAAAAAACAACAAAGACAAAATTAATTGTCTTTAAATGCTCACTTGGTGAAACTAGGTTTAATAATAAAATGTCAAGACAAGTGTTTATTTTGATATTTTATTAATACATGCAATCCTGGAGAACACGAGTTCGATTCCCACATCCGGCAAACAATTATAAATAAAATGAATAAATATATCATCACGCTTTTTATCTATTACTGGGTGTGGCACTCTGCCTAAGCAGATCTCGGTAATATTGTGCGGTTAACAGACCCTCAAAAATACTAGTGGAGGAGGAGCCACAGGAGTGAAAATTGTTTGTCGGCTGTGGGGATCGAACCAGGGTTCTCAAGATCCACCACTGAGCCACCTACCCCATACAAACAATTATCACCACGTTAAAACTACTCTTCATAAACATATTTAGATTTCACGCTAAAAAATATCACTTACCGAGATTTGCCACGGCGGAGTGCCACACCCAGTAATGGGTAAAAAGCGTGATGATATATTTATTTTTATTTAATTAGATTTCGAATCGGTCTGTGGATCTTAAGAACCCTGGTTTGATTTTCACCAGTTTAAATCTACTCCTGTGACTCCCCCTCCACTAACATCTTTGAGGGCCGTGATTTGACGGCTGGTAATCACACTTCACGCGAAGAAGTATATCACTTACTGAGATTTGCTACGACAGAATGCTACACCAAGTAATTTGTAAAAGGCGTGATGATATATTTATTTATTTATTTAATTAGATTTCGAGTCGGCCTGTGGATCTTAAGAACCCTGGTTTGATCCCCACAGCCGATAAACAATTTTCACCAATTTAAATCTACCCCTGTGGTTCATCCTCCAATAATATCTTTGGGGGCCGTCAAATCACGGCATTTCACGTGAAGAAGTATATCACTTACCGAGATTTGCCACGGCAGAGTGCCACACTCAGTAATGGGTAAAATACCTGATGATATATTTATTTATTTATTTAATTAGATTTCGAGACGGCTTGTGGATCTTAAAGAACCCTGGTTTGATCCCCACAGCCGACAAACAATTTTCAACAAATTTAAATCTACCCTTGTGGCTTCCCCTCCACTAATATCTTTGGGGGCCGTCAAATCACGGTATTTCACGTGAAGAAGTATATCACTTACCGAGATTTGCTACGACAGAGTGCCACACCCAGTAATGGGTAAAAGGCGTAATGATATATTTATTTATTTATTTAATTAGATTTCGAGTCGGCCTGTGGATCTTAAGAACCCTGGTTTGATCCCCACAGCCGATAAACAATTTTCACCAATTTAAATCTACCCCTGTGGTTCATCCTCCACTAATATCTTTGGGGGCCGTCAAATCACGGCATTTCACGTGCAGAAGTATATCACTTACCGAGATTTGCTACGACAGAATGCCACACCCAGTAATGGGTAAAAAGCGTGATGATATATTTATTTATTTATTTAATTAGATTTCGAATCGGTCTGTGGATCTTAAGAACCCTGGTTTAATCCCCACAGCCGACAAACAATTTTCACCAATTTAAATCTACCCCTGTGGTTCACTCTCCACTAATATCTTTGGGAGCCGTCAAATCACGGCATTTCACGTGAAGAAATATATTACTTACCGAGATTTGCTACGGCAGAGTGCCACACCCAGTAATGGGTAAAAGGCGTGATGATATATTTATTTTTATTTAATTAGATTTCGAGTCGGCTTGTAGATCTTAAGAACCCTGGTTTGATCCCACAGCCGACAAACAATTTTCACCAATTTAAATGTACCCCTGTGGCTCCTCCTCCACTAATATCTTTGGGGGCCGTCAAATCACGGCATTTCACGTGCAGAAGTATATCACTTACCGAGATTTGCTACGGCAGAGTGCCACACCCAGTAATGGGTAAAAGGCGTGATGATATATTTATTTATTTAATTAGATTTCGAGTCGGTCTGTGGATCTTAAGAACCCTGGTTTGATCCCCACAGCCGACAAACAATTTTCACCAATTTTAATCTACCCCTGTGGTTCATCCTCCACTAATATCTTTGGGGGTCGTCAACTCACGGCATTTCACGTGAAGAAGTATATCACTTTCCGATATTTGCTACGGCAGAGTGCCACGCCCAGTAATTGGTAAAAGTCATGATGATATATTTATTTGTATTTAATTAGATTTCATTTCAAGCTGCAGATCTCTAGTTGTATTATAATTATGTTTTTATCACTTTTTAATTAACGATATAATTTTTAATGTAGTTATGTCTAGTACGAAAAAACAAATTTTCAAAACTCTTTTATTTTTGGTAAACATACAAAACTTGCCAAACCTAACATTGCATTTCGTACGTCATTTATTTTTATGTCAAATTTACCAAAAAGGAAACTTTTACAGGGCAGGACTAATCAATAATTCAAAACTTCATACGGTTACTGGATTACTAAACTTTTATCATGCGTTAAAAAATATATATATTTTTTACGCTACATTAATTAATTAAATATTAAAATTTTTAATTTGAATAAAGTTTCACGCATGTCTATGTAGGCTTCTTCCAATTAAAAAGGAAAATAAAGATCAGCTTCCCGGAAAATGCAAGTAACTTGTCACAGATGTAAAATAAATTATTCAGTTTAAACCAAGCATAAATCCTGTAAGGATTTCCTTTTTATATATTCTTAGTTATTCGACAAATATACTTTACATTATTTAGCAACTTAAACAATTGTTTGCAACAGTAAATAAATATTATTAAATCTACCGTTACTAAAAGATATTTCACAAATATTACTGTTTATTATTTACTGGAAACCTCGTTACTTAATAGTGTTACATACGTCATATTATATCCTATTAAACGGGGTAACACGAACCCTAGAAACATTTATTATTCATAATTTCATTCACACAACTCATCATTCATTCATTCACGCAACAAACTTTCAAATCCATTCATTCATTTATTCCTCGACAAGTTTTTAGCGATTTTTATTTCAAAAAAGTTGCTTTAAATGAGCTAAAAAATTGTATACAAGTAGTTTCGGACCCGGGGAATTCACTCGTTCAAACCGCATATCAATAACTTGCTTAGTTTTTGAGTTATAGCTCCTAGAAGATTTTCAAACAATTTTCAAAATCAGATTTTAAACTTTTCCGAGGCTATAACTCAAAAACTAAGCAAGATATTGAGATGCGGTCTGTAAGGTTGAATTCCCCGTGTTTCAATTGATCTTTAAACAAGTTTTTAGCGATTTTTATTTTTTTGAAAAATTTTCACCAATTTTTTTTCCTCGTACAGTTTTTGACCATTATCTCAAAAACTGTAAGACTTATGGACATAAACATTACACCATTGGATTCAGCACGTCGAAATACATATGTATGTAAAATTTCGTTACATTATTCGTACGAGAAATAGTTCTAGAGCAATTTGTTTAAAAATCATAAAATAATTAAAAAATTTCAAAAAAGTTAATTTGCTTTAAATGAGCTAAAAATTTGTATACAAGTAGTTTCGGACCCGGGGAATTCACTCGTTCAAACCGCATATCAATAACTTGCTTAGTTTTTGAGTTATAGCCCCTAGAAGATTTTCAAACAATTTTCAAAATCAGATTTTCAACTTTCCCGAAGCTATAACTCGAAAACTAAGCAAGATATTGAGATGCGGTCTGAAAGGATGAATTCCCCGTGTTTCAATTGACCTCTAGGCAATTTTTAGCGATTTTTCCTCGTACAATTTTTGACCATTTTTTATTGTATTGCCTGGTTGATCGTATCTTTCGATATCGTATGTTGTACACGGTATCATGTTGTTATACAACACGAGGTCACGTGATCGTGAGAAAACCGCACTGATACTACGTCAACATAACGTAGACAGCCGTTCCCGTAGCGCAACAAGCCGTCAACGTAACTGTAAAGATATACAAGCATTTTATAAAACTCGAAAATTATATTTGGAAGAATTTTCATTTATTTCTACGCTAAAAAACTTAATATTTCAAGGCTTGTAATTTACAACAAATATAAAATAAAATAAATAAATATATCATCACGCCTTTTACCCATTACTGGGTGTGGCACTCTGCCTAAGCAGATTTCGGTAGGTGATATATTTTTTCATGTGAAATGCGGTTACCAGCCGTCAAATCACGGCCTCCAAAGATATTAGTGGAGGAAGAGCCACAGGGGTAGATTTAATTTGGTGAAAATTGTTTGTCGATTGTGGGGATCGAACCAGGGTTCTCAAGATCCACAGGCAGACTCGATACCACTGAGCCACCTACTCCATTATTTACATAAAATAATAAAATAATCATCAAATATTGTTAGAATCTAACTCATCCATTTAAAAAAAATTGTTGTATACAGGGTGTTTCAGGACTAGTGTAACAAACTTTAACAGCTTATTCCTGAGGTTATTTTGAGCAAAAAATGTCATATAAACATAGGTCCTATTCCTTCTAGTTACCAAAATACAAGAGGTTGAAGTTCTATAAATAACACGACATTTTCAAATTTTTGTAATCAAGATACTTTCGGAAAACAAGAATTTTATTGAAAAGTCATACCTTATTTGTCTTAATTAAAAATTGTCGTACTTTTGATTGTATTATTGTTTCATAATGGATGGTTATAGTACTGCTAAATATGCAGCTATGATTTTTATTTATGGATTATGTAATGGTAATGCCCGTTATGCGTCCAGAGAATACCAAGACAGATATCCAAATAGAAGCCAACTTTCCCATCCCCTATTTGCGCGCATTTTTGTTTTCCACAAGTATCTTGATTACAAAAATTTGAAAATGTCGTGTTATTTATAGAACTTCAACCTCTTGTATTTTGGTAACTAGAAGGAAAAGGACCTATGTTCATATGACATTTTTAGCTCAAAATGACCTCAGGAATAAGCTGTTAAAGTTTGTTACACTAGTCCTGAAACACCCTGTATATTAAATGTACCACTGAAGTCAGTATGTTCTCAATACTCCGTCTATTCTTTCAAAATTCGTAAATACGCACTAGATCTTAAATTAGAATTTTATTTTCGTGCATACACACAGCAGTACTACAGACAATATTTAAACGAAGACATGGTACACGTCTTTTCACACAAGATTTAGTATGCACACCTCGTGTGAATGTGTGTGTGTATGTGTGTTGGTAGCACTGAGCGCCAAGCCGTCTGACTGCAACCGACATCCAGGCCCGGACTGAACAAAAATCCATGCAAGAACAGAAACAGAGACCGGAACAGAAATTTAGAATTACTAGTAATCAGGAGCCGGTCCAGACTTCGAATTAAGGGAGGTCATGGAGTGAATTTTGTCTCGGGGGGAGGGGAGGTGGTATTGCCCATCTTCTAATGCTTTAAATCATTTTTACAATAATATTAAATCGTTTTTTGAATCGCATTAAATCATAAACGGTTCTTCGATGGAATACAAAAATTATTGAATTAGAAGTTGATTTTCTAAGTGCAAATGTCGGTAGTCACATACTTGACTAGGTCTTAAATAGAATACCTCTCCCATCTGCGGGTCGAAATAATATCCCCACAAAATATTAGTTTTTGGCTATTTATTAGAATAATAAATCAAACAATAGTTCTTAATTATCTTAGAATTTTAAGTTCTTAGATAATATTTTCTATTTAATTTGTTTAACAAATTGAGTTATCGTAAATAATGACATCATTATTATGTATTAGGGCCAATTAACTATTAGGACCAACATTTTAAAAAGTCCATGTTTAGGGAGGGGGTCATGACCCTCCCTGGATCCACCCCTGCTAGTATTTTGATAATAATATGTGTGGTTGTCGCGGTTTGTCGGCTGGTAACCGCGGACATGTCATACACCAGGATCTGCAATAGTCTGATTCTAAACAATCGGTTGTCATGGAGACACAAGCTCTGTTAAAGACAATATAATTTGTATTATCGACGAAAACTTCACTTGTCTGTTGTCATAACATAAATTGTTTGGAACCACTGTAACATCCCTACTAATTAGGTGTATTATAGATCTAGATCAAACACATTTCGGATCTCTCGCTTTTTAAGCCAGAACGCAACTACTAAGCTACAACTGTTACATTACTAGTGTCCGTCAGTACGGTGGTGTGGATAGCGATACGGAATTCGAATCCGGAGATCCCGAGTTCGAATCTCACTCAAGCTAAAAATTATATAAACTACCACACTGCGGCTCGGTGACAGCGTAACATAAATATTAAAAGAAAATGATCTTGATTATTATTATTAATATATCATGAATCGTGATCTGTAATTGCAGAGCTTATTAAAGTTAAACTCTCGCAGGTGAAGTCAGAACACAACCATAAAGGTACAATTGTTCTACTACTTGTGATATTTAAAAAAAATTATCTTAAATTAATATATCGCTTATTATTCTTAATAATACATCATGTATCGTCATCTGCAATTGCAGCTCTTGGTTTGCTACAACTAAAAACTTATAAACTCTAGCTAGTAAAGCGAGAATGCTACCATAAAGTTACAATTATAATACTTCTCGTGATATATTTTAAAAGTAACCTTGTTTATTTTTATTATTAAATCAAGTTTGGGTCTCGGAAAAATATTGAGCTGTCCTTTTGACGGTTGACTGCAAGAACTGATTGCTTTTAAGGTGAAATTTCCCAGTCGGAAAATTGTCAAATCCGTAGATTTCCTACACGAGATGAAATAAATATCAACCTTAAATTGTTATACAGTTACAAGGATATTTTACTTTCATATTTAAACGCTTATTTCTTAAAAGAAACTTTACAAATAAATAAATAAATATATCATTCCTTTTACCTATTACTGGGTGTGGCACTCTGCCGTAGCAAATATCGGTAATTGATATATTTCTTCGCGTGAAGTGTAGTTACCAGCCGTCAAATCACGGCCCTCAAAGATGTTAGTGGAGGAGGAGCCACAGGGGTAGATTTTAATTAGTTGAAAATTAAAAAAGTAAACTTTGTTCTAGGTGAAGAAGTGAGTTATACCATACTGATGAGCTTTAATAAGAGCGAAACGCGTCTATGGTTACTAACTGAACTGTGCTGGCCAGCCTCTGACGATGCCCTCATAAGGTGACTTGGAGGCTGAATTTTGTGAAACATAGCCAAGTGTTTACTTTTTTATTAAACCTTGTTTCACCAAGTGCTGGATGACAATTAATTTTGTCTTTGTTGTTAGTTGAAAATTGTTTGTCGGCTGTGGAGATCGAACCAGGGTTCTGAGCAACCTACCCCATTTTTACAGTAAATAAAAATATCTTATTTCCTATTTAAGTTGATTAAACAATTTAGAATTCAATTATTTCGTTGTGATTTACTTCAAACATAAGGCAAAGATTAAGAAAGTAGTTGGACAAGTAACAGTTATTTTATGTTTTTTGGTTGGCTATATTGGAAACCCCCCTCTGGGATTTATGAGGTAGTTCAGGGAAATTTTCACCACGGGGGATTTAATAAAAACCTTAAATTAACTTTCTTATAGATTGACTTTTCACTAAAGCACTAAAAGTGATCAAGAAATAATCAAACCAGTTCATAATTTATTCAAAAACTTCTTAATTAATTAACAATACCCCTTCTAAAAAACAAGCCTGCTCACTCATGTTCCCAATCTTTAATTGCGTAACAAAATTAACAAGATATAAAATCTTCCATTAAATATAAAAACGTTATGATAAAAATATCAATCAGGTTGATATACGAGTAAAAAATGCTCATATATCACTTGACATGATGCACTACTGTAGTTTTCAAAATCATTAATCTTCGGAATGGAAATTTCCTATCGTGGTGGGCTGTGTGACAAGCAGAGTGCATCTTGCTGCACATGTGTCACCATAGCAACGTGAACAACATCGGCAAACGACAAAAGAAGGGACAGAAAGATATACTAGTTTTTACTTCCTTGTACGAAGTAAAGGAAGTATTGTAATCGCGAAAATTTTCGGTTCTCAGATTTCAACGGAAATAGGTGTTTTGGCCCTCCCTGAATCCATTTTGACTAATTTCGTCATGCCGTCTGTACGTACGTACGTACGTACGTATCTCGCATAACTCAAAAACGGTAAGCCGTAGAAAATTGAAATTTTATATTTAGGACTGTTATAACATCTAGTTGTGCACCTCCCTTTTTGGTCATTATACAACTACCGGAAGTGGTACTTTACTTGAAGCCTATAATAGATTTTCATGAAAAACTATATTCAAATATAATTTAAAACTTTCCAAATTTGGTATATAAGACTACTATATCAATGGAAATAACATAATAGATTTTGGTTAAAATAGACTAACCGGAAGTGACACATTACATGAAGCTGCTAACAGTTTTCCTTGAAAAAAATGGTATTATTTTAATTTTACAAATAAATGCTGCAAATAAAAGTTTTAGAGAATTAAATTCTGCGTCTAACACATTAAGAATTTTTAAATTAGCTTTTTGCATAAACGAGATATCTAAATTTAAATATTATATATTTTTTGATTTTTTTCAAAATTAAGTTTGCTATGGATTAGAGCAAAAAATAAAAGATTTAATGTCAAATATGTGCAATTAAAAAAATATCTATAGTTTAATACGGGTACAAGGAAGTCATGTGGTGTCCACATCAGATATTTTGTTTAAAGGAAACATTCTTTTTTTGGGGGGTACGGCTGATTTTATAGGGTTTTCGGATAGAAATAGTTATCTGTATATTAAAGGAAGAAAGTAAAACATTTTTGCACGATGAGGGCGTTTCATTTTCCGAAATAAATTAGAAATTTAGATTATAAGCTTTATTTCTACCTTATATGTGATAGTTTATAAGTATTTTTCTACTTTCGTTAGTTTATAGACGTTTTATTTCACTTATTTGAGTTAGGTAATGAACTGCATTATTTAACTAGTGAAATAATGAGGTAACATAGCAACAGATATCTTGATAGACGAATTCTGATGTGTTATTCTTTTATTTTTTGAATTTATAACTGTCAAATTAAATAAAAAAACACTAGGTTAGTTTCAAATAATGTAAAGTTTATTTTACAATACGTATTTCGGTCGACTAGACCATCATCAGGTGAACAAGATGATGGTCTAGTCGACCGAAATACGTATTGTAAAATAAACTTTACATTATTTGAAACTAACCTAGTGTTGATTTTCTAATTTAATTTTATTATAAAATGTTTCAACGAGAACCGACAGTTAAATCTATCGAATTTATTTTATAACTGTCATTAATATGTCAAAATTTCATAATTTCAAAAACGGTCTTTCGTATTTATTAGAACGGAAGTAGAAAAAATATTGTATGCAACTAGTAAGGAAATAAGGTTATTACTTTACTTATATGTAAGGTAATAACCTTCATTTCCTTACTAGTTTCATAAATAGCTATTATGGCAAAACAATGGAACGAAACGGCCATATTAAGCGTAGTGCAATTCAATAAATTTGGCCACGCTAATGTTAAAGAATGTCGTTGTTTTTCAGTTGCCATGGATGCAGCTTTACTTTCTTTCCCTATGGGAGAATAGTATGTTATGCATCAAGGGAGGGAAACAAGCGATTATTCTCGCGCCCTCCCGTGAAGCATATTATACTTTTCGTAACAAGTGCACAAAAATTACTGTTTTATCGGGACAAATGTCAAATATGGGTTGCGTAACTAGTTACCTAGGAAACACCGCAAACAGCTAATAATCGTAGTCTCTAGGGAGAGAAACATAATGTTTCTCTCCCTAGAGGAGAAAAGCAATGTTTCACTCTCTAAAATTAGGGAATAAGAACGTGTTTCTTGTGCATGTGTTACGAAAAATTTTAATTTCTAGCGCGGCCGTAAAACAAAACTATAGTTCAATCTGCATTTAAATATTTTTTCTTGTTAGAATGCAGATTGCAAATGTTGAAACAGAATTTAATTATCTCTAATAGCCCCAAAGATACAGTCTTTCAAAGTTGGCCTTGCAATTAAATGACCATAAAACAATTAGAAACTTTTCTACCCGAATTAACTCTGTATAAATCACTGACATGTCATAAGCCCTCAAAACAAGCAACAACATGACTCAAAACCACATATAAATCACTTAACACGTAGCTGAACATCGAGAGGGAATCGCGGTGAAACAGGGACTTTATTTTTACACCACGTGCGGGCGGCGGATCATAAGAGCCGCCGGAGGTAAAATTAACCTGGGGGAACTCTGCCAAAGAGCACATGATGGGAGCCTACTTGCAGAAAGAACATCTGTCAAACCATGAAGATGTGTACACCCAATAGAAACAAATAAAATTATCTCTGATCTGAACATACATAAACACGCCCGTTCGTTACACTAAATGAAGCGAATAATTATTATTAGACGATGTTTAACAAATGAACCGTGTTCTCGTGACGCAAGTGTATATGTCTGTCTGTCTGCCATAAAAATTAATAACACGATAAATTATTTATTTGTACCAATAAGGAAAATGACAAGTTTCTAGGAAAGTTAAACATATTATATTGTTCAGAAAACTAATAATAATAATAATAATAATGGGGTAGGTGGCTCAGTGGTATCGATACGGCCTGTGAATCTTGAGAACCCTGGTTTGATCCCCACAGCCGACAAACAATTTTCACCAATTTAAATCTACTCCTGTGGCTTCCCTTCCACTAATATCTTTGAGGGCTGGTAACCGCACTTCACGCGAAAAAATATATCACTTACTGAGATCTGCTACAGCAGAGTGCCACACCCAGTAATGGGTTAAAAGCGTGATGATATATTTATTTATTTATTTATAGAAAACTAATAACAAAACAATACTTGACCTTGATTTGTATTATTTGTTTAATGGGGTAGATGGCTCACTGGATTTGAGAACCCAGGTTCGATTCCCACTGCCGACAAACAATTTTCATCGAATTAAATTTCACCCAACACTGGGCTGTGATTTGACCGCACCTCACGCTAAGAAATATATCACTTGTCGAGATCTGCTACAGCAGAGTGTCACACTCAGTAATAAGTAAAAGGCGTGATGATATATTTATTTATTTATTTTACATAACAGAAATACAATCGTATTTGTCTGGATATAACTTGAAGAATTTAATAAATCAACATCGATTTATTTGACTGTATTCTTACGTGGGACAAGGTATAGCTGAGCACAGAGTTGTAAATACAAGCGATTATTCTAAGAATACAAAGTATAGATCCGTGTAAAATTATATTTAAACATTAAATCCAGTCACATGGGTGTTACAATTCTCGTGCGTCAAACACTGTTCTCTGAACTGTTCTTAAAACACTAAATCTTCAGATGTTTCGTTGCGATAATACTCCTCGCAGCAGGAGATTTTACAGTTAATTTTGTGGTTCAAATATCCGATGCGCACCCACCAAAAACCGAGTTTAAGAGCAGTTCCTAGAAATGCCATTCGATATCTGTCGGAAAAATTACTAACATAAATAGATTCAACTTTTAATGTGGCATCTTCACTAATCTGTAGTTGCGGAGCAAACAATAATAGTATATTAAAGAATGGCGGCTCGTTTTCTAAACGGTAAATTAAAGTTTACAAAAATCTGCTGTATTTGAAAAAATAAAATAAATAAATAAATATATCATCAAAAGTAAAATTTATAATGGTGGTAGAATGAGTGTAGAACAATTAAAACGTAGAATTAGTGTTGCATCGCATGAGATTCCTCCAGAGCAAATAAATAATGCTATAAATTCATTTTATAATCGTTTAGGCTATTGTTTACAGGTAAATGGGGGTAATTTTGAACAGTTATTGAATTAAAAGTCCTATTTAAACTAAATAAAATTTTCTTTTTTGGTAGTTGTAATTTGACAACTGGTTACTGTACTTAACGGCTTAAAATGTGTAGTTTATTAGGATCTGCTGTTGCAGAACTGCCATGGCCAAGAATGACCAGAATTTTGACATATAAACATGCAGAGTGCCACACCCAGTGATGGGTAAAAGGCGTGATGATATATTTATTTATTTATTTTAGATGTGAATTTCTGGTTGAACCAGTTCAAAAAGTCAAAATTTTTATTATATGGTTCTATATAGTTCAGAGCACGAGAAATACACTCGTTCAAACCGCGTTTCAATATCTTTTTTAGTTTTTGAGTTACAGCGATTTTTGACTTTTTTTAAAGCTCAACTTTGAAAGCCTATAACTCAAAAACTAAAAGAGATATTGAAATGCGGTTTGAACGAGTGTATTTCTCGTGCGCTACTTAACTTGTACCGGTATTTTGAAAATTTTGAAAATTTTTCAATTTTTTTAGAAATTTTCTTTTGTCGATATTTCAAAAAGTTGAAGAGATAATGTAAATATGAAAACACCAGTGAATTCCTCGCGTGAAAATACATAGGTATGCAAATTTTCAGAAGAAAATTCGAACGGATACATTTTTTATTACAAAAAATCGAAAAATGCCGTTTTTTAAAAATTTCTTAAGGGGTACCCCTTGGTGTTTTTACGGATTTTAGCCATTTTTTGTTTTTTTGTAATAAAAAATTTATCCGTGCGAATTTTATTGTGAAAATTTGCATACCTATGTATTTTCACGCCAGAAATTCACTGGTGTTTTCAGATTTTCATTATCTTTTCAAATTTTTGAAATATTGAGAAAGAAAAATTTTGAATAAAATTGAAAAATTTTCAAAATTTTCAAAATACCTGTACAAGTTAAGTAGCGCACGAGAAATACACTCGTTCAAACCGCATTTCAATATCTCTTTTAGTTTTTGAGTTATAGGCTTTCAAAGTTGAGCTTTAAAAAAAGTCAAAAATCGCTGTAACTCAAAAACTAAAAATGATATGAAGATGCGCCTTGCGCCATTCGATTTCTCGTGGTCTGAATTATATAGAACCACATTTTAATAATTTTCTATTTTTGAACTGGTTCAACCCAAAATTCTCATTATTTGTATTAAACGAAGAATTTGCGAACAAACCTCTACACAAAAGTACTTTTGGATTGTTTTGAGGTTCTTAATTTATACCTAACGTTTAGTTAATGTAATTTAAAGTAATTCAAATTCATTTAATTTGTTTAAACTTAAACTATTACACTTCAATGCATTGCTGAAAATATGATTTTCCCTATGTTTACTTTTAAAATAAACGCTCTAATGTATTGCTGTCAAACTTTGTAACTGCAACTATGGTAATGATATATCCCTATGTTTACTGATAAGAAAAACTCCCGGTATAAGTTAAAGTCAGTAAGGTTTACCTGGAATTTGTCGAATAAAATCCACAATAATATGTGTCTATAAATAAAATATCTTGCTTCTTAACTGTTAATTCTTTGCGTTGAAGAAAATAAAACATGTTAATTACATATGTAAACATGACAACTATATTTACCATACTGACGCAAACTGCAAAATGCTTGGTACATAGTCGAATTTTTACACAGATATAATAAGTACATTTAGCACGAAAAAAAACTTAAATTAGTGAGTAAACATTGCAGAATTACACACGCTTTAATTCTTATCTTTCTCATTTGGAAAATTAAATTTATATGAATTACTTTTGTCAAGAATGATTTAGTAAATATAACAAATCTATGTTGCTGTCACCATCTCATTTTAGTTGAAACGTACTTGATATTCTAACATCACACACGCAAAATAATTACAGTCAAACAAATATATACGACATATTAGACTGTCAACTAGACTAATAAGTCTTGCACACTTCTCTGTCTAACAGATATACTTGTCTTTGTTCTTCTTAGGGCATTGCTAATGTTATAAATGTAGACAGTTTGCCGCCATAATTTTATTTAAAAATAAATAAATAAATATATCATCACGCCTTTTACCCATTACTAGGTATGGCATTCTGCCTAAGCAGATTTCGGTAAGTGATATATTTTTACGCGTGAAGTGCGGTTACTAGCCGTCAAATCACGACAAACAAAGATATTAGTGGAGGAGGAGCCACAGGGGTAGATTTAATTGTTTGTCGGCTGTGGGTATCGAACCCGGGTTCTTATATCCACAAGCTGATACGATACCACTGAGATTAATTTATAAATAAATAAATATATCATCACGCCTTTTACCCATTACTGGATGTGGCACTCTGCCTAAGCAGATCTCGGTAAGTGATATATTTTTTCGCGGTTACTAGCCGTCAAATCACGGCCTCCAAAGATATTGGTAAAGGAGGAGCCACAGGGGTAGATTTAATTGTTTGTCGGCTGTGGAGATCGAACCCGGGTTCTTAAATCCACAAGCCGATACGATACCACTGAGATTCATTTATAAATAAATAAATATATCATCACGCCTTTTACCCATTACTGGATGTGGCATTCTGCCTAAACAGATCTCGGTAAGTGATATATTTTCTCGCGGTTACTACCCGTCAAATCACTGCCTCCAGAGATATTAGTTGAGGAGGAGCCACAGGGGTAGATTTAATTGTTTGTCGGCTGTGGGGATCGAACCCGGGTTCTTAAATCCACAAGCCGATACGATACCACTGAGATTAATTTATAAATAAATAAATATATCATCACGCCTTTTACCCATTACTGGATGTGGCACTCTGCCTAAACAGATCTCGGTAAGTTATATATTTTCTCGCGGTTACTAGCCGTCAAATCACGGCCTCCAAAGATATTAGTGGAGGAGGAGCCACAGGGGTAGATTTAATTGTTCGTCGGCTGTGGAGATCGAACCAAAGTTCTCAAGATCCACAGACCGGCTCGATACCACTGAGCCACCTACCCCATTTTATTTAGTCTAATAATATCGTTAATATTGGTTTCAAGCATTTAACACTAATTGTAAATTAGTAAATTAAGAGTTGAATTTATATGTTACTTTGCAGAACAGGAATTTAATACCAATTACAGTAGCTTAAAGTGAAATCAGAAACCACTTGATTTCTCGAAAAATATTTGATAATGTTAAACATCTTGAAATTAACGTAAAGATAAATAAAACAGTCCGTTGGTATTTCAATTAGATTAACATTTATTTACTTAATAAACAAAGTTATGTAACTGCGCCCAAAATACGAGAAAGTTTGAAATATATCTCATCAGTAAATTTGATCCTAATCTTTGGAGAAATATGTTTCTTCCATTTTATAAATCAATAACTAATATTAGATATTTTTGTATTAAGCGAAATGTTACTTTTAATATAGTCTAGACAAAAAGTCATTTGAACGCGCCAAAAAACAAGAATTACAAACAACATTTATTCTAGAACTATCGAAAAAACTATTACTGTATTTATTAAATAAATAAATAAATATATCATCACGCCTTTTACCCATTACTGAGTGTGGCATTCAACCTAAGCAGATCTTGTGAAGTGCGGTTAGTAGCCGTCAAATCACGGCCCCCAAAGATATTAGTGGAGGGGAAGCCACAGGGGTAGATTTAAATTGGTGAAAATTGTTTGTCGGCTGTGGAGATCGAACCAGGGTTCTCAAAATCCACAGGCCGACTCGATACCACTGAATTAGTTATTTTTGCAAATTTCAAAATAAATATTTTTGCGTTGAATTCAGTATATCAAATAATACAGGGTGTTTCAGGACTAGTGTAACAAACTTTAACAGCTTATTCCTGAGGTCATTTTGAGCCAAAAATGTCATATGAACATAGGTCCTATTCCTTCTAGTTACCAAAATACAAGAGGTTGAAGTTCTATAAGTAACACGAAATTTTCAAATTTTTGTAATCAAGATACTTTTGGAAAACAAGAGTTTTATTGAAAAGTCATACCTTATTTGTCTTTATTAATTTTATTTATTAATATTAACATGCATACAAATTCAAGGCGCTCATTTTGAACACTTGCTGTAATTTTTAAAAAAATTAATTATCTTATTTCATATTGTGTTAAATAATTCCATGTTTGGTTATGTTGTTCTGTGTCTATTTAATTGTGTCATTTTATGTTTTGTTCTCTAAATCGTATTCGTTAATATTAATAAATAAAATTAATTAAGACAAATAAGCTATGACTTTTCAATAAAACTCTTGTGAAAGTATCTTGATTACAAAAATTGGAAAATTTCGAGTTCAACTTCAACCTCTTGTATATTGGTAACTAGAAGGAATAGGACCTATGTTCATATGACATTTTTGGCTCAAAATGACCTCAGGAATAAGCTGTTAAAGTTTGTTACACTAGTCCTGAATCACCCTGTATATACCCTTTAATTATTTTGCAATAATTTTGAAACACTCTGTATAGGTATAAACAAGATTTAATTTTTCTTGTATTACGTAGAATAAATTTAGATTTTTGAATAAAGTATATTTACCCTTAACGGACGTCTATGTATATATTACACGTTATTGATCATTCTTTCACCTGTTGCTCATGTCACATATTTTGTTAAAGTAGTCAATCATAATAAGTTGACATGAACTTAAGAGTTTACGCTATCAGTATATATCTCGCCTTTCAAATATGACATGATTGTGAGAAACAGCAATGAATTAAACTCATATTAAAATAATTTGAGCATTAATCGATAATAGAAAGCAAGTATTAGTTGCTATTAAATAGTAAATAGTTCTAAAATTAGAATGTGTAGTTAGTTAATAACATGTTCGTATTCAGGAAACCATTTTCGAGTATACGATTAATTATAGGAACAGTTTCATGTACAGGGTCACACTTTTCTGTGGTTTTCCATCGGATTTGACCGCCTTTTGTTTGGAGGCCACCCTCAAGAAACAGGAGAGCATCGAGCAAGGTTGCAGATCATTTATGTACAACAGGAACTTAGTCTCAATTACACTAGCAAACTGTGGATGCAATTATATTTTCTTTAAATTCATTCTCGTTTGTAGATTATTATTGTTAACTTTGAGCAGGTATTTTATTTTTTTCTACGATTGCTATGGAAAAGTTGACAATTACGCTTTCATTTGTCATCGTAAAGTTGATGCTTTCTGTGGCACAATCGAAAATAGTTATTTGTCTATTAAGAGCGTAAAGTGATTCTTTGTTACTCGAGCACGGTAATTGCAGCGCGAGCCGAAGGCGAGAGCTGCAATAGTGCAAGAGGAACAAAGACACTTTACGCTCGTGATACACACATAATTTTTTCTACGATTGCATCTTAAAGTTATTAAAAAACGTAGGTGTACGTCTAAAATTAAATTCGTTTTGTTAACTGTCAATATGACAAGTTTCTGTTTTGTTTGTATCCCTGGTAACTATTGAAATAATCTTTTTCGCGCGTTGCCATTGAAAACGCGCGAATTTAACGTCTTTTTCGCGCGTTGCCATTGGAGACGCGCAAAAAAGATATTTTTTGATTGTTCCACAGAAAACGTCAACTTTACGATGACAAATGAGAGCGTAATTGTCAACTTTTCATAGCAATCGTAGAAAAAAGATATTTTTCGATTGTTCCACAGAAAACGTCAACTTTACGATGACAAATGAAAGCGTAATTATTTTCATATCACATGCATTGAAACAGTGAGTTTTGATCTCTGTTTTGCCAGTCGAAATAAGACAATTTCAGACCAATGCGACTGTGTCAGTCAGAAACAACGTTGTTTCTGCCCGGCACATTCGTTTATTTATTATTTATGTCTTTATTTCAAGTCTGCCAGAATCGCATTTGTAATAAACAAAAGCGAATAAAATCATAATCGTCTGACAGCTGTCGTCAAATCGTTGTCAAAGATTTTAATAAATTACAAATAAAATGAGTACATGTGATATGAAAAATAAAGTGTGTGGCACGGGATGAAACAAAGACGATTTCACACCAGGGCGATAACAGCCCTCGCTTCGCTCGGACAGTCAACTCTCGCCCTCGTCAGAAATCGTCTTGTTTCACCCCTTGCCACACAATATACTATTTCGTAACACATGCACAAGAAACACGTTCTTATTCCCTAATTTAAGAGAGAGAAACACTGCTTTTCTCCTCTAGGGAGAGAAACATTCTGTTTCTTTCCCTAAAGACTACGATTATTAGCTGTTTGCGGCGTTTCCTAAGTAACTAGTTACGCAACCCATATTTGACATTTGTCCCGATAAGACAGTAATTTTTGTGCACTTGTTACGAAAAGTATAATATGCTTCACGGGAGGGCGCGATTATCCCTTGTGTAAAGTTGACAAACCTCGACTTCAGCCCTCGCTTACGTCTCGGTTTGTCAACTTCACACGCGGGAATAATCGCTTGTTTCCCTCCCTTGATGCATAACATACTATTTTTGCGTGTCTCCAATGGTAACGCGTGAAATAGACATTAAATTCGCACTTATTTCAATAGCTACCAGGGATAGAAACAAAACAGAAGCTTTTCTGTCAAACAATCGAAAAATAAATTGGAACAAAGTTAAAACAATGTCAAAACTAATAATATACCTAATTCAATTAAACATTTGCCTTTAATTGACATTTAGGATCGAGGTAAATGACATAATTTTACTGTTTAATAACTAGCAAGCAATACTCTTGAAATATTCAAAGTTCTGTTAGTATTTTGGTTACGCAAGTAGAGAATGCAAAAGGTTATCAAATAGGCTCTGAACCCTAATAATCAGTGTTAAGAAACGCATTCCAAATACTACGATATCTACTTCAAATTTACTTCATTCATAATAAAATAATTAACAAAACAAAAGTTATTAAATTTAAACAACAAAAACAGATATTAAAAAATGTTCGTCCATAAATAGGAGTTTTAATTCATTCAAGAGGAAATAAAATAAAATAAATAATAAAATATCAAAATAAACACTTGTCTAAGTCTCACAAAATTCTCTGCTGGCACAGTCCTTCGTCACCAGCTTCTTCATGTGAACTTTGTTCTAGGTGAAGAAGTAGGTTATACCATACTGATGAGCTCTAATAAGAGCGAAACGCGTCTATGGTTACCAACTGTGCTGGCCAGCCTCTGACGATGCCCTCATAAGGTGACTTGGAGGCTGAATTTTGTGAGACTTAGACAAGTGTTTATTTTTATATTTTATTATTAAACCTAGTTTCACCAAGTGAGCATTTAAAGACAATTAATTTTGTCTTTGTTGTTTTTTATATAAAATAAATATATCATCACGCTTTTTACCCATTACTAGGTGTGGCACTCTGCCATAGCAGATCTCGTTAAGTGATATCACGACACCCAAATTACTCTTTGAGGGGGTGAAATTAAATGGGTAGTAACTGCACTTAAAACACAGCAATATATCGCTAAGATCTACAATACTCGAGCAGTTACATGCAAGGGTAGATAAGACTCGTGAAAGATTTATTTACTTAAAAAAATAAAAATATAACGTAAACACTTGGCTCAGTTTCACAAAATTCAGCCTCCAAGTCACCTTATGAGGGCATCGTCAGAGGCTGGCCAGCACAGTTCAGTTAGTAACCATAGACGCGTTTCGCACTAACTGAACTGTGCTGGCCAGCCTCTGACGATGCCCTCATAAGGTGACTTGGAGGCTGAATTTTGTGAAACATAGCCAAGTGTTTACGTTATATTTTTATTAAACCTTGTTTCACCAAGTGTTGGATGACAATTAATTTTGTCTTTGGTGTTATTTAAATTGCTATTGCGTAGCTTTCCCTTTTTTTCGGTAGATGACATGACTAGTTCCACAAAACTTCTCATGTCATCTTACTAGTTTGTTAGAGATCTTATTCTCTGCTGGCACAGTTCTTCGTCACCAGCTTCTTCACATGAACTTTGTTCTAGGTGAAGAAGTGAGTTATACCATACTGATGAGCTCTAATAAGAGCGAAACGCGTCTATGGTTACTAACTGTGCTGGCCAGCCTCTGACGACGCCCTCATAAGGTGACTTGGAGGCTGAATTTTGTGAAACATAGCCAAGTGTTTACGTTATATTTTTACTAAACCTTGTTTCACCAAGTGTTGGATGACAATTAATTTTGTCGTTGTTGTTATTTATTTACTTATTTTAATAAACAAGTAAATAAATAAATGCGCTTTCACTGGAAGCAGTTTTGGTCAGTTAGTTGAAACGCGGGTCAAGTATAAAGCGGAAGTTACACATAATGTTAATCGAGGTTATCATTAAAAATTAATTGGTGTCTTTATCGTTAATAAAATTAAAGTTAGGCGTAGTAAGATTTGAATAATTTTTCCGCTGTTATTTGATTTACTGATAATCCTTGCACTTTCTGTTTCCCAACACTGAACAAGTGAAGAGCGGTGAAGACGTGTAGCAGTAGTAGACAACGAGACGACCCAGGTCTGAATATCACCCAGAACCGGGCTAGGAAGATTTCTTCCCGCGATCTTACATATATAACACTGTAACTTCAAAACTAAAAGTTTAATTAAAAAATTGTTTAAATAAAAGTTGTAGAGCTTTTAAAAATAAGCATTTATGGATTTTACAATTTTTTGTAGGATGCACCATTTAGGAGTAAATTACAAAAATGTATTTAGTCACATTTACAAACAAGACTTCTGCTGCCATCTTTGGACAACTTTTGTATTATATACGTAGAAAAAAATCTCGAAAACTAGAGGACTAATTAAAAAATGTTTCAAATAAAAATTGTAGACAATTATATAACTAAAATATGTTACTTGAAACTTTTTCTAGTATCTTTAATAGTTTTAAAGTTACAGTCAAATATACTTAAATTATTTTTTCGAAAAGTAATATGCATTGAATAATAAAATATCCAAGACAAAAGTTTTATGTTTTCGAGGGGCACATCCGATTATGTCCTTATCCCATTTATGGATTTTACAAATTTTTTGTAGGATGCGCCATTTAGGAGTAAATTACAAAAATGTATTTAGTCACATTTACAAACAAGACTTCTGCTGCCATCTTTGGACAACTTTTGTGTTATATACGTAGAAAAAAATCTCGAAAACTAGAGGACTAATTAAAAAATGTTTCAAATAAAAATTGTAGACAATTATATAACTAAAATATGTTACTTGAAACTTTTTGTAATATCTTTAATAGTTCTAAAGTTACAGTCAAATATACTTAAATTATTTTTTCGAAAAGTAATATGCATCGAATAATAAAATATCCAAGACAAAAGTTTTATAATTTCGAGGGGCACATCCGATTATGTCCCTATCCCCCAGAAACCAGGGGAAGAGGGTATCTTTACGCTAAAAATACGTAGATTTTATCTGAAACTGTTTTTGTATTCTCTTCGAAATAGTCGAGAAAGTAATTTAAAATGGACCACTCAGTATAGAGTGATAATAAAGTTAAGTGCGTCTCTGTGTCTTCGCGCAACACCTGTGCCACTGCTGGACTCTTTCATCAGCCGCCGAGTTGCTAACGAGTCCACCTCAACATTCCGCAAGAATACACGCACATACAGACGCACGTACGCACAGATGCAGCTTGAAACATACCGCCAAGTTGATATAAGACACTCGCTTGTTTCGTTTACTAATGTTTGTTGAGACGACAGAAGAACTGTCAAGAAATAGAAAGATTTTGAGAATATTAAACAATAATCACAATGAATTCAACTAACAAAAAAACAATTGTGTTGCTATAGTAATAAATAGACTGGTAACCACATTTCACGTACAAAATATACCACCTACCGAGATCTGTTTCTGTACAGTACCACACCTAGTAATGGGTAAAAATATAATAATATATTTATTTTATTTATGGGGTAAGTGGCTCAGTGGTGGATCTTGAGAACCCTGGTTCGATCCCCACAGCCGACAAACAATTTTCACCAAACTAAATCTACTCCTGTGGCTCTCCTAGCACTAACATCTTTGCGGGCCGTGATTTGACGGCTGGTTGCGAAAAAATATATTACTTACCGAGATCTACTTAGGAAGAGTGCCACACCCAGTAATGGGTAAAAGGCATGATGATATATTTATTTATTTATTTTGGTAGAAGTAAAAATGTGTCTTTGACTTTAATATATTGTAAAACTGTTTGTATGAATGTATATGTCAGATAAAATGATAAAAACAATCTATTATATTTTGACATTTTTATAAATTTATACAAAGATAATTTTGATGTATATTTTATTCATAATTAAATGCTTCTTATCATAATTAACATAGTTAAAAATGATTAAAAATTAATAGTCACTGTTTATTGTATATCGAAATTAAGACGTTAATTATAAGTACTAAATTTAATGTTTGCAAAATACAAATTTTTCAATTACAATTAATGCGATTGAGATATTATTTTGTAACTTTTTTCAGTTTTTTTGACACTGACAATTTAAATGTCAACTAGAAAATTAAATAAATATATCATCACGCCCTTTACCCTTTACTGGGTGTGGCACTCTGCCGAAGCAGATGTAAGTAAGTGATATATTTCTTCTCATGAAGTGCGATTACTAGCCGTCAAATTACGGCCCTCAAAGATATTAGTGGCAAGGCAGCCACAGGGGTAGTCTTATAAATAAAATAAATAAATATATCATCACGCCTTTTACCCATTACTGAGTGTGGCAGTTTGTCGAAACAGATCTCGGTAAGTGATATATTTTTTCGCGTGAAGTGCGGTTACTAGCCGTCAAATTACAGCCCTCAAAGATATTAGTGGCAAGGCAGCCACAGGGGTAGTCTTATAAATAAAATCAATAAATATATCATCACGCCCTTTACCCTTTACTGGGTGTGGCACTCTGCCGAAGCAGATGTAGGTAAGTGATATATTTCTTCTCATGAAGTGCGGTTACTAGCCGTCAAATTACGGCCCTCAAAGATATTAGTGGCAAGGCAGCCACAGGGGTAGTCTTATAAATTAAATAAATAAATATATCATCACGCCCTTTACCCTTTACTGGGTGTGGCACTCTGCCGAAGCAGATGTAAGTAAGTGATATATTTCTTCTCATGAAGTGCGGTTACTAGCCGTCAAATTACGGCCCTCAAAGATATTAGTGGCAAGGCAGCCACAGGGGTAGTCTTATAAATAAAATCAATAAATATATCATCACGCCTTTTACCCATTACTGAGTGTGGCAGTCTGTCGAAACAGATCTCAGTAAGTGATATATTTTTTCGCATGAAGTGCGGTTACTAGCCGTCAAATTACGGCCCTCAAAGATGTTAGTGGCAGGGCAGCCACAGGGGTAGTCTTATAAATAAAATCAATAAATATATCATCACGCCTTTTACCCATTACTGAATGTGGCAGTCTGTCGAAACAGATCTCGGTAAGTGATATATTTTTTCGCGTGAAGTGCGGTTACTAGCCGTCAAATTACAGCCCTCAAAGATGTTAGTGGCAGAGCAGCCACAGGGGTAGTGAAAATTGTTTGTCGACTGGT
Source organism: Pterostichus niger (assembly GCA_947425015.1). NCBI lineage: Eukaryota > Metazoa > Arthropoda > Insecta > Coleoptera > Carabidae > Pterostichus > Pterostichus niger. The sequence continues at coordinate 27,692,560 of OX380349.1, read as the reverse complement.
GGAATCGAACCCGGGTTCTCAAATCCACTGGCCGACTCAATACCACTGAGCCACCTATCCCATCAAACTAAAATAAATATAAATAAATATATCATCACGCCTTTTATCCATTACTGGGTGTGGTACTCTGCCTAATCAGATCTCGGTAAGTTATTTATTTTTTCGCGACCAGTTGTCAAATTACGGCCCTCAAAGATATTAGTAGAGGGGAAGCCACACGGATAGATTTAATTTGGTGAAAATTGTTTGTCGGCTGTGGGGATCGAACCAGGGTTCTCAAGATCCACCACTGAGTCACCTACTCCATCAAACTGCAATGCGATAATAATTAAAATAGTCCTAAAGTTTACATATTTAGATATTTTTTTGCGTATTTATAATTCATTTATATTACTAATTGTAATTTGCAGCTTGAAGACGCTTCCGCTAATTAATAATAGTAATTAGTAATTAGTAGAACTGTGAACGCAGTTTCTGCGTGTATTTATTTGGTAGAACATAAAATTGTTAAAAAAGAAATCAAGCAAGTAGTACTTGTAAAACATTTGCAGTACACTTTCGAGGAAAACAATTTTGAGTCTGTCTTGACTAACAGTAGCGTTCCTATGTCTCGAATCTGATCAATAATGATTGTTAAGCAGTCATCGAACTGCGTACAAGACTTGTACACGTGACTGGCTTCAAGAATTTACGTTTTACTTTGAATCGAAATTCATTTACTTCTATTTACTTCTTACAATTCTTGCTATAGCCATCATCGTTCTGCAATTGCAGAACTTTAGTCCTCATTTGAAAGATTATAGAAAAGAAATTATGAATGAAGTAAAATAAATAAATAAATAAATATATTATCAAAAGTATGAGCCGTTGGCACTTGGTGAAACATTATGAATAAGAATAAAGAACGTAGACACTTGATGTAGTTTCACAAAATTATTTATTAACAAGTTGATCGATTTCGGCTTATTAGGCCATCTTCAGAACGTTGTCTACGTTCTTTATTCTTATAAATAAATATATCATCACGCCTTTTACCCATTACTGTGTGGCACTGTGCCTAAGCAGATCTCGGTAAGTGATATATTTTGCCGCGTGAAATGCGGTTACCAGCCATCAAATCACGACCCGCAAAGATATTAGTGGAGAGGGAGCCACAGGGGTAGATTTTTTTAAATTGATGAAAATTGTTTGTCGACTGTGGGGATCGAACCAGGGTTCTTAAGATCCACCACTGAGCCACCTACCCCATCAAAATGTTTGTTAAAGATAAAATTCAAATCAAGTTAAAGTCTGCCAAAAAGGGTAAAACAGATGTAGCTGGAACAAACTCATTACCCTATTAGTACCTCTGAGAACAAAATCGCATCGAAACAAGTGCATGAATGCCTCGGTATTTGCCGCCATGATCAAACAACCAAGCCTTATAATCAAGTCCACTTTGTACGTCATAGCACTGCAAAAATCACAACTGAAAAACCCGAGCATCGTAATGAAACAGCGGCGAATCGAAACTCTGATTTGTTTTATTTTGAGTGAACAGGGACAGGAACAGGGTTATCAATGGTGGTGATGCACGCACAGAGAGAGATGGAGAACTTGAAAACTGGTTATGTCTTCATCAGCCTGGTTGTGTGTGTGCTGTTGATGGTATAGTGATGATACCTGACTGGACCACACCTTGGCAAAGTTAACAAGGGGATAAGTGCCCCGTGGCCCCAGGCGTACATGCATAATGCAGTGGCGGAGCCCCACAAGACGTTCTACACAACTTTATTATTTCACACACCACTATACACATTCGTATGTTTATTATAAACAAACTTACTGCATATGTCGACACTCAAAATTACATATTTCTATATTCATGGAAGAAATTGACACATTTTTAAACGTTGGATTATATTTTCTTCATGAAATATTATATTATATATGATGGTGTGTTAGTGCCTACGTTGATGTATGGTAGAGAATGTTGGGTATGGATGAAGAAACATGAACGGCGTATAACTGCTGTGGAAATGAGATATTTGCGGGGAGTGTGTGGATATACTAGAAGAGATCGTGTCCGGAATACATTGGTGTATGATGAATGTGAGATTGGGAAGAATGTTGTAAGAAGAGTGGGAATAAGTCAGTTGAGATGGTTTGGTCATGTAGAACGTATGTCGAATGACAGATTGGTGAAACAGGTGTATGTTGGTGAAATTGAGGGTGAATGTTTGCGTGGACGGCCTAGGAACAAGTGGATGAATATGATTGAAGGGTTGTTGCGTGAGCGAAAGATTCTGAGCGTGAAGAATAAACGAGCTTGTATGAAGGGAATTATGAATGTGGTTGAAGCAAAAGTGGTGTGTCAGGATAGGAATTAATTGCGGGATAAATATGATGAATGAAGACAAGCGTATGATTCTTGATTTTAGATTCATTGGTTAGATGTTTCGAGTGTTTACCTGCAATTGTGTGGAGACCATCTTCAGAAACAAGCGCAGTGTACAGGAGCGAATGGATGAATGTTTGTTGTGTGTTGATGGATTTTGGTTGTGGGAAAAGAAAGAGTTTGTATGGAGGAAGTGTTAATGTGGTCGAATCGAGTATCGTGTGTCAGGATGAGAATGTTGACGGGTTCGTGCTACCCCATTTAATGGGATATAGCGTGATGTTATGTATGTATGTATGTATGTAAATATACATACAAATATTTTTTCTACGATTGCTATGAAAAGTTGACAATTACGCTCTCATTTGTCATCGTAAAGTTGACGTTTTCTGTGGAATAGTTATCAGAGATACAAACAAAACAGAAAGTTATCATATTGACAGTTGACAGAATGAATTTATTTTCAGTACGCATACGTTTTTTAAATAATTTTAAGATGCAATCGTAGAAATAATAATTTGTGTATCACGAGCGTAAAGTGTTACACTATTGCAGCTCTCGCCTTAGGCTCGTGCTGCAATGACCGTGTTCGAGTAACAAAGAATCACTTTACGCTCTTAATACACAAATAACTATTTCGCTACTCTCAGACAGTAAGATGTATTTTATCGCTGTTCAAAATACTTTCTTCCTTAAGAATCCTGGAAATCCTAGGAATTCTTAGGAATTCTAGGATTCCTGGAATGAAAACTATCACCTTCTTCTTTCAATTGAGAGAAGAAAATGTTATTTCCATTCCTGGATAAAAATAGTCTATTGTACAATTTGTATGAAATGGTACTCATTTCGCACGAGTATAAAAATTTGTAGTATTTTTTTGTAAATGTTAAAAGAATTTCAGGCTTTAGTGGATAAAAGAGAAAATTTAAATAATTAAAAATTTAATAAAAACTATAAAATAAACACTTGGCTAAGTTTAACAAAATTCAGCCCCCAAGTCACCTTATGAGGGCATCGTCAGAGGCTGACCAGCACAGTTAGTAACGCTCTTATTAGAGCTCATCAGTATGGTATAACCCACTCCTTCACCTAGAACAAAGTTCACGTGGAGAAGCTGTTGATTAAATTTTTTTTTGTTATTTGGCGATGACAAACACTGTACCCTCTCGGTAAGTGATATATTTCTTCTCGTGAAGTTCGGTTACCAGCCGTCAAAGATGTTAGTGAAGAAGGAGCCACAGAGGTAGTTTTAACGTAGTGAAAATTGTTTTTCGGCTGTGGAAATGGAATAATAAATCTTAGCTAATAATTGAAATTTATTTATGAAAATTTAAATCTACCCCTGTGGCTCCCTCTACACTAACATCTTTGGGGGCCGTGATTTGACGACTGTTCACGCGCATAAATATATCACTTACCGAGATCTGCTACGGTAGAGTGCCACACCCAGTCATGAGTAAAAGGCGTGATGATATATTTATTTATTTATTTGTGAAAATTTGACTTTTTGCTTAAATTCCTGATTTTCTTCTTTTATAAATAAATAAATATATCATCACGCCTTTTACCCATTACTAGCTGTGGCACTCTGCCTAAGCAGATCTCGGTAAGTGATATATTTTTTCGCGTGAATTGCGGTTACTAGCAGTCAAACCACGCCCCCCAAAGATGATAGTGGAAATTGTTTGTTGTCTTGTCTTGATATATAAATAAGTAAAATCTCCTTGTAAAATGTTGATGGTACGCCACTGTACAAAGGGTAGAGGTAACGACCACCAGCAACGACGAACCAGGGACACCTGTTGCAGAACATGATGCTAGGTGGTCCACAGACGATCTGCAGCCACAGCGTATGTGAATGACGATCACCCGAGCATATTTGGTGAAAGAACATATCAGATACACTCAGGGGCGTTCCAACCCAGGGTTCTTGGGGTTCTCAGAACCCGGGCGCCAGCATAAAAGGGCGGCAGACGGCAAAAAGTTAAAATAAATATGAGTATATTAAAAGAACACAAATACTGCGTCTTAATATTATTTGTAAAATAAATAAAGTAATTAAATGAATACCAAATGTAGGTACCTACTATCGTACTAAGGCCTTTAATTACAAAAGATCGCGAAGTATTGTGATTAATGTTTGAAATATAAAGTTAACTGTCAAGAAGAACAAATCTTGACGGTTAATGTTCTATTATTCTACGCTAAGGTAAATAACATATTATTTGTCATGAGTTTGCTTATTGCTCTAAATCTACACGCAAGTTTCGCATAGTACGGCGTGTCGGCTTACTGCCTTACTCTTTCTGTATCGTAGAGCATAAAATTCCACGTATTTTGAGTACCATATCGCATTTTTGTGCTCCAAATTTTCGCCTGCGGCGCACTCCTCGGGGCGCCACATTCTGCTTCAGAACCCAGGCGCCAAGTACCCCAGATACGCCCCTGGATACACTAGCGAATATTATTCAGACAAGATATTAAAGTGTCTGGTTCCACTATAAGCCTAATGTAATTGAGATATAAGTCAAGCGTTAAGGAAAATACTTGAAAATGAATCAGCAAAAAAACTGTACACATAAAATACAATTCACAGAACTATATGACTGACTAACTCATAGCAAATTCTGAATTAGTCACTCTTTCTACAATTCCATTGTTAAACAACTGAATAAATGAAGAATTAACGTATAATATGACGACCTTGCTATTTACTTGCTTTACGATACTAAAAATAACCGAGAGATTAATCGGTCAACTAAAAATACTCCGAAGGCTACAACTTGTTGTAGTGTCTGTTGATGTCCGCAGAAGCGATGCTCTGCTGTTTCATTGAACTGCAAGAAGTTAATATTGTAAACTTGTCCGTGAAGTAGACATTGACTTATATTTGTCACTTGGAATGAGTGATGGATCAAATTTCAATTAACTGGCGGTATGCAAGGTTGAAATGCTAAAAGGGGGCATTCAATTAAAAAATTGTTTAAATAAAAGTTGTAGAGCTTTTAAAAATGAACAACTTTGTTTTTAACGAATTTTTTGCAGGACGAGCCATTTAGCCAGAATTTAGAAAAATCTGTTTTGGGTATTATCAAACGAGACTGATAGCACCATCTCTTAGGAAATTATTGAACTATATACGTGTGACAATATCTTGAATACTAGGGCCTTAATCAAAAAATACTTCAAATAAAATATGTGGAGAATTAAAAAATTAACAGATTTTAATTGAAACTTTTTTTGATACAACCCCTAGATTTGGAAATATTTATCAATATGTGTAACAAAAATTGTACAATTATTTTGAAAAAATGTTTCATAGAAAATTTATAAATTAAATAAATATATCATCACGCCTTTCACCCATTACCGGGTGTGGCACTCTACCTAAGCAGATCTCAGTAAGTGATATATTTATGCGCGTGAACAGTCGTCAAATCACGGCCCCCAAAGATGTTAGTAGAGGGGGAGCCACAGAGGTAGATATAATTTTGTGAAAATTGTTTGTCGGCTATGGGGATCTAACCAGGGTTCTCAAGATCCACAGGAAATTTTCCAAGAAAATTTAAAGATACATTTTTCAGTTTTATAGATAATACCTCTACTAGGTAGGGGTAGGTGGCTCAGTGGTATCGAGTCGGCCTGAGGATCTTGAGAACCCTGGTACGATCCCCACAGCCGACAAACAATTTTCACCAATTTAAAAAATCTACCCCTGTGGCTTCTCCTCCACTAATATCTTTGGAGGCCGTAATTTGACGACTGGTAACTTCACGCGAAAAAATATATCACTTACCGAGATCTGCTTAGGCAGAGTGCCACACCCAGCGATGGGTAAAAGGCGTGATGATATATTTATTTATTTTTTTACCTCTACTAAGATCGATAGAGAATTAACAGACAAGTAATTTCTTATTCAACATTTTTTTTGTAGGCTCAGCCGTTTAGTCAATATTTAAAAAAAATCTATTCCTGATATTTTCAAACGAGACTGCTGCTGCCATCTCTTAAAAAAATTCTACACTATATACGTAATAATATGACAAAATTAGTCTAATAAAAAATTATTTAAACTATATGTAGATCCTTTATTTGAAACTTTCTGCTCTATTTTGTATAGTTTCAAAGCTTCCATCAAATACAGGGAATTTCCGAACTTATGATATTTAATTTAACTAATTTTCAGGAAACTACCGACATATCTGTGGTACAGAACTGTAATTATTTCTTAAAATGTTGAATTTGCTGTCAATTTTTAGTTTTACAAACTTAATAACCCTGTGGCTCCCCCTCCACTAATATCTTTGGGGGCCGTGATTTGACGACTGTTCACGCGCATAAATATATCACTTACTGAGATCTGCTTAGACAGAGTGCCACACCCAGCAATGAGTATAAGGCGTGATGATATATTTACTTATTTAATAAAGCAGAAAATTATATGAATTATTTGAATTTAAAACCTTTTTATCTTTTTCATTTTTGCGCTTGGGTGTATCGCACACTACAATAAATAATAATTTCTAGAGATCTGCCATGACTGCTCAGAGATAGATAGAAATACGATTAATTTCTCTAGTGTTTTTAGTACATATTTATTTGAAAAGAAATTAGAAACCTTTTTATCTTTTTAATTCTTGCACTTGGGTGTATCGCACACTACAATAAATAATAATTTTTAGAGATCTGCCATGACTGCTCAGAGATAGATAGAAATACAATTGATTTCTCCAGTGTTTTATTTGGTTGTTGTGATATAAAACGTGGTAGATTTCTCAAGGGATAACGTAAACAGTGGTCAGATAATCACGTTTGTTGTTAAGAATGAATTGGTAAATATTAGATTCGGTCGAACGGAAATGATTGGCTGATTGCTGTCGCTGTCAATATTGACTCATTTCATTGAATCTCTGCGCGTGTAACCGAGAGAACAATCACTAATCAATGGTCGATTTTCCGGAAAATTGTTCAGGAAAATTCACATCAATTTGATAAGAACACGATTCTCTTTACCTCTACGGAAACTATTATTACTTCCTTGTACGAAGTAAAGGAAGTATTGTAATCGCGAAAATTTTCGGTTCTCAGATTTCAACGGAAATAGGTGTTTTGGCCCTCCCTGAATCCATTTTGACTAATTTCGTCGTGCCGTCTGTACGTACGTACGTATCTCGCATAACTCAAAAACGGTAAGCCGTAGAAAATTGAAACTTTATATTTAGGACTGTTATAACATCTAGTTGTGCACCTCCCTTTTTGGTCATTATACAACTACCGGAAGTGGTACTTTACTTGAAGCCTATAATAGATTTTCATGAAAAACTATATTCAAATATAATTTAAAACTTTCCAAATTTGGTATATAAGACTACTATATCAATAGAAATAACATAATAGATTTTGGTTAAAATAGACTAACCGGAAGTGACACATTACATGAAGCTGCTAACAGTTTTCAATGAAAAAAATGGTATTATTTTAATTTTAGAAATAAATGCTGCAAATAAAAGTTTTAGAGAATTAAATTCTGCGTCTAGTATATTAAGAATTTTTTAATTAGCCTTTTGCATAAGCGAGATATCTAAATTTAAATATTATATATTTTTTGTTTTTTTTTTTTAAATTAAGTTTGCTATGGATTAGAACAAAAAATAAAAAATAAAAGATTGTATGTCAAATATGTGCAATTAAAAAAATATCTATAGTTTAATACGCGTACAAGGAAGTCATGTGGTGTCCACATCAAATTTTTTTTTGATTGATGTTGTATTTTTTTTGTCAGAGGTTTGTAATAGTTATTTGTGTATTAAGAGCGTAAAGTGATTCTTTGTTACTCGAGCACGGTAATTGCAGCGCGAGCCGAAGGTGAGAGTTGTAATAGTGTAAGAGAAACAAAGACACTTTATGCTCGTGATACACACATCATTTTTTCTACGATTGCATCTTAAAATAAAATCATTCTGTCAACTGTCAATATGAGAAGTTTCTGTTTTGTTTGTATCCCTGGTAACTATTGTAATAAGCGCGCATTTAATATCTTTTTCGCGCGTTGCCATTGGAGACGCGCAAAAAAGATATTTTTCGATTGTTCCACAGAAAACGTTAACTTTACGATGACAAATGAGAGCGTAATTGTCCACATTTCATAGCAATCGTAGAAAAATTATATTACGGAAAAATGCTAGAAGTAGAAAATTTAGTTTTCTCTAGTTTTTACAGCAAATAAGACTATAGCTCAAAAAGCGAACAAGATATAAGAAATAAAACAAAATGTCTTACTAGCTTTCCTTGATCCCAAATAACTATTATCTAGAGTCTAGGACAATGTTAAGATAACCTTGGATAGTAACTATAAATAATAAAATGACTAAAGTAAATGGAGTAAGTGGCTCAGTGGTGGATCTTGAGAACCCTGGTTCAATCCCCACAGCCGACAAACAATTTTCACCAAAATTAAATCTACCTTTGTGGCTCTCCCTCCACTAATATCTTTGAGGGCCGTGATTTGACGGCTGGTCGCGAAAAAATATATCACTTATTGAAATCTGCTAGTGCAGAGTGCCACACCCAGTAATGGATAAAAGGCGTGATGATATATTTATTTATTTATTTAAAAAAATAGTTTGAACAATTTTGTAATGAATCTCTTCGTTATGTTGTTTCAGATGACATCTTCAATCTCTACTTCATGGGTTTGGTGCCTGTGGTTGGCGGCCGTGCTAGCACTAGTCCTAGTGGCTCCTCCGCCTCGCTCCGCCGCCTCCGTGCTACCTGCACCGCCCCATCATCTCACCAAGAGAAGCTTCTTCGACATCCAGTGCAAGGGAGTCTACGACAAAAGCATCTTCGCTCGGCTGGATCGCATCTGTGAAGACTGTTACAATTTGTTCCGGGAACCCCAGTTGCATTCCCTCTGCAGGTAAATTATACATCACTCTGCAATTGCAGATCTTACGACTCTTTCAGCGTTTAAATGTCACTTAGTTTGCAGCTCTCTAAGAGTTTGTGTGTTCAAATCTTATATGAAAGAAGCTGCTGTAATTGGGATTAAATTTCTGTCGTGCACAGTAACAAATATAGTATGTTATGCATCAAGGGAGGGAAACAAGCGATTATTCCCGCGTGTGAAGTTGACAAACTCACGTAAGCGAGGGCTGAAGTCGAGGTTTGCCAACTTCACACAAGGGATAATCGCGCCCTCCCGTGAAGCATATTATACTTTTCGTAACAAGTCACAAAAATTACTGTCTTATCAGGACAAATGTCAAATATGGGTTGCGTAACTAGTTACTGAGGAAACGCCGCAAACAGCTAATCTCTCTAGGGAGAGAAACGTTGCTCTAGGGAGAGAAACGTTGCTCTAGGGAGAGAAACGTTGCTCTAGGGAGAGAAACATGCTACCTAGGGAGAGAAACATAATGTTTCTCTCCCTAGGGGAGAAAAGCAGTGTTTCTCTCTCTAAAATTAGGGAATAAGAACGTGTTTCTTGTGCATGTGTTACGAACAGATATTTTTCGATTGTTCCATAGAAAGCTTCAACTTTACGATGACAAATGAGAGCGTAATTGTCAACTTTTCATAGCAATCGTAGAAAAAATAACCAACTTCACACAAGGGATAATCGTGCCCTCCCGTGAAGCATATTATACTTTTCGTAACAAGTGCACAAAAATTACTGTCTTATCAGGACAAATGTCAAATATGGGTTGTGTAACTAGTTACCTAGGAAACGACGCAAACAGCTAATAATCGTAGTCTCTAGGGAGAGAAACATCCTACCTCGGGAGAGAAACATTACGGTTCTCTACCTAGGGGAGAAAAGCAGTGTTCCTCTCTCTAAAATTAGGGAATAAGAACGTGTTTCTTGTGCATGTGTTACGAAAAATAACATAATACTTACTATTTTTAAGTAATTACTTAATTAATATAAATTAAATCAGATTTAAATCACAGGTGATCGTAACTTAGTTGATTTAACTGTCCTCTTTACAATTTGATCTGATTTACATTAATTAAGTATTTACTTAAAAAATACTAATTAGATATTTTAATTGGTTAATATTCTCCTTATATAACAGTGTCACTGCAGAGAACTCTTGTTTCAAATTGGAATAAAATCAGATTTAATTACAGTTGACCGAAGCCTAGTAGGTTTCAAGCATATGACCGGAGTTCATAGGTGCCGGGTTCAAATCCTGACGACATGCCAATGCTTCTCTTTATAATTAGATTGAATTACATTTATGGGGTAGATGGCTCAGCGGTGGATCTTAAAAACCCTGGTTCGATCCCCACAGCCGACAAACAATTAAATCTACCTCTGTGGCTCCTCCTCCACTAATATCTTTGCGGGCCGTGATTTGACGACTGTTCCCGCGCATAAATATATCACTTACCGAGATCTGTTTAGTCAGAGTGCCACACTCAATAATGGGTAAAAGGCGTGATGATATATTTATTTTATTTGAATAATAAAGGTGTTGATGAATATTTTAAAACAACAAGACATTGTGTTGACTCTTAGGAAGAACTGTTTTACGACGGAGTACTTCAAAGGTTGTCTAGAAGCCCTACAGCTCACGGATGAGATGGAACAGATCCAAACCTGGATAAAGCAGTTACATGGGGCTGAACCTGGGGTTTAGGTAGCACACACAATCCTTATCAATTTTTTTTAACCCTACACTAACCATTTTAGTTTTAGACTGCATGAAACTCCTTCTACTAATATTTTTAACAACAAAGAAATATCCTTTTTCCCATTTTTAAATTTTTGTTGATAATTTTGATTCTCATTTTTGTTTTTGTTTTACAATTTTGAGCACTTTTGAAACACCTGGGGATTTTTAGATTTTTCTCCAGATGGAATATTTTTCTTGTCTGTTTTTACAGCTCTACAGATTTTTAACAGCCACGATTTTCAACTAACTACTATTTTTAACATTTTGTGTCTATAAACATTTAACCAGCTTTGTGAATGCCTACTAACAACCATATTTGATATGATCAAGTAGTCATCATTTTTTTTAAAAATAACTGGAGACTTCAACGTTGTTTCATGCAACGAAGCTTTTTACCACAGTTTTCATTTTAATATATGCATATTTATACAAGACACAAATTCTGTATTTGCTCCAGTTTTGAAAAACGGATACTTAAGGAATAAGGCCACTCTAGACAAGGAAAAAAAAAGGGTCATTTTCTAGATTTTTTTAACGAAATCTAAACGTGCTGCTTAAGAACTGTTTTTGGATCTTTATTTAGTGCTCTTTAAACTTTATTTCAAAATTTTGTTTAAAGAAAATATTTAAAATTGTCGTCAGAAATTAAAAAAAAATGGCGACTCCTCTCGGCGCGTAGGGCAAATCGGGCGAAAACATTCCGGGAACAGCAATAGACCTGGATCAAAAAGGGATATGTTTTCTTAATCTCTAAAGTATACTCTAAAAAATTACGAGCTGGATTTTGAAAATTTTGATTTTTAACAAAATGGCGCATGTTTGAAAAAAAAGTTCATTATTCGGGACTAAATTTCTGTATCAAAACGACTATAAAAAACGAATGAAGCACTTTTTAAAAAGCCCCCGTAGTTTTTGAGTATTTTATATCTAGAAGAAGAAATAAAAAGATTCAGTACGATCCATCAATTTGTATTTCAGATTTCTTTTCGCCCGATTTTGAAAATATGATTTCGAGAAAAACGCGTTTAAAGTTTCTAGTACTAATAGATATATGCTTTTTTCCCTCTGAAATACTTCCGCGCGGCATTTAAATTAATTGTCCCTTATTCCTAAGGGTTTAAACTATAATTTAAGCAAATAAAAAAAAATGCATTTTAAAATATTTAGAGTGGCCTTACCCCTTAATAATTGAATTGATAACTTGATCATGTTAAAAAGATGATTCTAGTTAGTGATAAATTTCTAACGTGAGTGTACTTTGTGTGACAGGTCACAATGTTTCTCCACGCAGTATTTCAAAGGCTGCTTGGAGTCTCTGCTGCTAACAGAAGAAGAAGAGAAGATCTACCAGATGGTAGAATATCTCGGCAAGAGATCCAACAATTGAATATGCGCTCAGCTCAACAGCCCGTTTCCTGATATTCTAGTCTACTATATATTAATTCATTGGTGTATTTTATCAACTTTCGAATGTTGTGTATGGTTTACGAAGGGAAGAAACTAAAGCATCCACTTGATGATCCGATCTTACTAAACAGACCATAGACAGACACACAAGTCACATTTCTTGGGTAAACAATTATGTTTTAGTTTTTATTCGTAACCATAGCAACAGTAATAAAGCATTATTTTGTTTTTTGTTACCAAAATTGTAGCAAAATTTGCAAACTCATGTCAAGTTATATTTTGTATAATACTCATATTTGATTATTTAATTTTTAATATATAATGATATTATTTAATTAGATTTATTTAACTTATTTACGTTATTGTTTAATTTAAGTATTATTAATTTTAGTGTACCACTATTGTATGTGCAATCTGAAAAGCATAAAGTAACAACAGATGGTTAAAGCTCACTTTTGCTAAGCTAAAGTCAGCTTTAATCACTTGTGAGTAATTTTAATTTGTATTATTTATTTTAAGTACTTTTATTTTGATTTATCCGTACAAAACTTTAAGTTTAAAGATGTACATATTATGTTAATTTTTCATTTTTGCACTTAAACCAAATTTTAGAGAAAATTAATTTATTAATTATTTATAAAAATGATGGAAAGTATTTTTCAGTGGCTGATGAAATATTTTTCAATCACTTAGTACTAAATAGTGATATTCTGTATACAGTATCAAATTTTCAAAAGATTATGTAGCTATCAAACATTTATACATTATTTTAAAGACAAATTCGTCTTTAAAATAAATTAAAATTGTTTGATTGTAGAAAATTTCCTTTTGAAAATACTTTACCCAAGTCTGGATATTCAACAAAGATTTCAGAATAAACTGGGGCTTCTTTAGTAACATAAACTTCCCCAAAATACATTCCATTGTCAGTATTCTATTCAAACAGTGTAATGAAATCAATGACAACACGTATCAAGTAACACAAAAAACTTTTGTACATATTATTGTAAATACGAGCTTACTCAAGCTACCAACAAAACTGTCAAGCTTAACATGTAAGTTGTGAGTCAATATAAAAACCAGCACTCTTGATTTATCTGCAAAACATGTCGTATTGTATTATGTACCTCCTCAACTGGCCTTAGTAGTTAGCTCGATGAGACATTTTCAACAAGAACAGATAAGAAGGCAAAGAATTGTTGTATCGTCCTCAATTTCAGGCATTTCGCATTAAACTATATTTTACAAAACTTACTTTCTTTTATTTATACCTTCTACATTCATTTTGCAAAATATTACATTTAAAGATTTTCGCTATCATCGCTTTTTTGATTACTTTCCGTCAGTACGGTGGTGTGAATAGCGCAGGGTTCGTAAATATCATGATATTTATAATAAATATCAAAATATCTGATATATAAGATATATATCAAATAAATATCACTTTTTGGATATTTATTTTTTAATTTTAGTTTTTGTACACATTTAGAAAAACTGAAAAATTCGAAAAATTTCACTTTTCCGGAGGCTATATCTCAAAAACTAAACAAGATATGGAAATGCGCTCAACGGCGTTGAATTCCCCGTGTCCGAATTGACTTGTAAGCAAATTTTCATACAATTTTAAGCAATTTAATATTTTTAATTATTTCCTAAGGGGTACCCCTTTGGTTTTTTCAGATTTTAATTCAATTTTACCAAAAATCCTTAATCGTAGAATTATTAAAACGAAAATTTACATACATATGTATTTTGACCCACTGAATCCAGTGGTGCAATCTTCAAATGCATATGACTTCTGGTTTTCGAGAAAATGTTAAAAAACCGCTTTTTGCGATTTTTTTGGCGGAAAATTGAAAAAAAATAAAAATCGCTGAAACTATGTTTATAAGTTAACTGAAGCACGAGAAAATTAATGCCGTTGACCGCGTTTTCATATCACATTTAGTTTTCGAGATATAGCCTCGGAAAAGTAGAAAAACTGAAAAATTCGAAAAATTTCAATTTTCCGGAGGCTATATCTCAAAAACTAAACAAGATATGGAAATGCGCTCAACGGCGTTGAATTCCCCGTGTCCGAATTGACTTATAAGCAAATTCATACAATTTTAAGCAATTTAATATTTTTAATTATTTCCTAAGGGGTACCCCTTTGGTTTTTTCAGATTTTAATTCAATTTTCCCAAAAATCCTTAATCGTTGGATTATTAAAACGAAAATTTACATACATATGTATTTTGACCCACTGAATCCAGTGGTGCAATCTTCAAATGCATATGACTTCTGGTTTTCGAGAAAATGTTAAAAAACCGCTTTTTGCGATTTTTTTGGCGGAAAATTGAAAAAAAATAAAAATCGCTGAAACTATGTTTATAAGTTAACTGAAGCACGAGAAAATTAATGCCGTTGACCGCGTTTTCATATCACATTTAGTTTTCGAGATATAGCCTCGGAAAAGTAGAAAAACTGAAAAATTCGAAAAATTTCAATTTTCCGGAGGCTATATCTCAAAAACTAAACAAGATATGGAAATGCGCTCAACGGCGTTGAATTCCCCGTGTCCGAATTGACTTATAAGCAAATTTTCATACAATTTTATGCAATTTAATATTTTTAATTATTTCCTAAGGGGTACCCCTTTGGTTTTTTCAGATTTTAATTCAATTTTCCCAAAAATCCTTAATCGTAGGATTATTAAAACGAAAATTTACATACATATGTATTTTGACCCACTGAATCCAGTGGTGCAATCTTCAAATGCATATGACTTCTGGTTTTCGAGAAAATGTTAAAAAACCGCTTTTTGCGATTTTTTTGGCGGAAAATTGAAAAAAAATAAAAATCGCTGAAACTATGTTTATAAGTTAACTGAAGCACGAGAAAATTAATGCCGTTGAGCGCGTTTTCATATCACATTTAGTTTTCGAGATATATCCTCGTAAAAGTAGAAAAACTGAAAAATTCGAAAAATTTCAATTTTCCGGAGGCTATATCTCAAAAACTAAACAAGATATGGAAATGCGCTCAACGGCGTTGAATTCCCCGAGTCCGAATTGACTTATAAGCAAATTTGAGGCTATATCTCAAAAACTATTTGATATTTTTATATAATGGATATATATCATTGCAAAAATATGACGATATATATCAAAATAAATATCATGATATATATCGATCAATATATATCTTCGAACCCTGGAATAGCGTAATAGAATTCGAATCCAAAGATCCCGAGTTCGAACCGCACTCAAGCTAAATATTATATGAACTACCACACTACGGCTCTGTACTGTAATTGGGATTAAATTCCTGTTGTACAGCGTAACATAAATAAATAAATAAATAAATTTATAATCAAAAGTTTTAAATAAAAAATGTAGAGACATTCCATTTTACTTATTTCGTTACTGTACAAATCAAGTTCTTATCTTTTGATTCATTTTCTGTTTTTACTATAGAGTGTCCATTGCAATTGTGTGAAATTCAAAAACAAGCGCAGGAAGATACTCCCTTCCTTCCTCATCTTTTTTACTTCATTTTCAGTTTTTACTATACAGTGTGTAACTGCAATTGTGTTAAATGTATTTTTAAACAAGCGCAGGCGATGCTGCCTTCATTTCTTATAGATTCGTTGTTAGAGAAGTGGGCGTAAGTGAAGATTTACGAAACAGGTGTACAGGAGCGAATGGATGGATGTTTGTTGCGTGATGATGGATTTTGGTTGTGAGGAAAGAAAGAGTTCGTATGGAGGAAGTATTAACGAGTATCGTGTGTCAGGATGAGAATGTTGACGGGTTCGTGCTACCCCATTTAATGGGATATAGCGTGATGTTATGTATGTATGTATGTACAAATCAAGTTTTAAATATATTTTGTTACTATATATATAATATCAGTGGTATCGAGTCGGTCTGTGGATCTTGAGAACCTTGGTTCGATCCCACAGCCGACAAACAATTTTCACCAATTTAAATCTACCCCTGTGGCACCCCCACCACTAACATCTTTGAGGACTGTGATTTGACGGCTGGTAACCGCACTTCACGCGAATAAATATATCACTTACCGAGATCTGCTTACGGCAGAGTTCCACACCTAGGAATGGGTAAAAGGCATGATGATATATTTATTTGTTTTATTTCTACAAACTTTAAAATTAATTTTATCAGTAATAAAATGAATGAATTGTGTTAATGGCATAATTTAATTAGCTAAAAATATTATATGAAACCTTTTCCTGTACACTAGTCAGAGAAACAATGGTAACAAACAACTCATTACTGTTAATTACCCATGGTATAGTTTATATAGAAATTAAAAGTATATTAAATAAATCTAATGGGGTAGGTGGCTCAGTGGTAAATCTTGAGAACCCTGGTTCGATCCCACAGCCGACAAACAATTTTCATCAAATTAAATCTACCCCTGTGGCACCTCCTCCACTAATATCTTTGAGGGCCGTAATTTTACAGCTGGTAACCGCACTTCACGCGAAGAAATATATCACTTACCGATATCTGCTGAGGCAGAGTTTCACATCCAGGAATGGGTGAAAGGCGTGATGATATATTTATTCATTCATTTTCGAAAATGTTATGCAGAAAAAATCGAGGGAAAAACAGATTAACAACAACAATAAGACTATTTCAAATAGCGAAGATTTCAAATTTTTAAACCGATTTTAATTATCTTTAATGATAGTTAACTTACAGAACAAAATCAATTTCTTGAAATCTGTACATTTTAAGAACAAATTTGTTATTATTATTCAATGTAGTTGTTTTAACAACCCTTAGAAATATTCATAATAATATTTATTTATATATTTATGTTACGCTATACAACAGGAATTTAATCCCAATTACAGTACAGAGTCCGCACTCACCGAGCCGCAGTGTGATAGTTTATGTAATTTTTAGCTTGAGTGCGATTCGAATTCCGTATTGCTATCCACACCACCGTACTGACGGACTAAATAAGTGTAGCCTCAAATTTCCTCTAATTTATTGATGTTATGCAACCACCACGTGCGTCATGCAAAGATGTTTTGTTAGTTGCTTTTAAATCTACAGGTCATTGACCCTAAAGATGCTGACAGAATCAGCTGATGAAAACAAAAGTGAACTTGACCTACTGAGAACTGTATGACTTATTATGAAAAACATTTATTTATTTCGTATCCTGCATAATTCAATTCATAATTAATAATTTAAGAACAGAAAAATAAATTAAAACCAAATAAATTAAAAGCATCATGAATCTTCATATCAGATTAATAAATGTGCTTGGATGTAACGACAGTTGTGTACGAAAAGAATTCAATAAAAAAGACACCAGACAACAGTCGTCAATTGTTAGCAATACATCTTCACAATTATAAATGAATATATAATATTGAATTAAAATCAGACAGCCTGTAATATACTTCGTTGCTTCTAAATATTGTGTATTAGGTACTGTATTTCATTAGAAAAACAGTAAAAATGTAATGATTTAAATTACCAAATATATCACATTTTAAAAACGCATTTTGCACGCTGTTATACAGATTATTATTACTAAATAAAATTAATAGTTATTTACATTGCAAGACCGTTATACAGAAATTTACAGGCGAGCAGGCTGGCGCCCGCCTGTTATCTGTGTGAGCCTGTAAATTTCAGTTAACGGTCGAGCATTGTACAATGTTTTATGTGCATTTGAATCGCAATATACGTATATTTAATCAAATTAATTGCAATAGTATAACGCAATAACTAAAATGTTCAATCAAGGTAGACTTTGAAAATCTGACAGATTTTGTTTAATCAAAAAATATTTAAGTGTCAAATGTTTAAAATTAGATATATTGTCATGATAACCAATGTCAACAGCCCGTTATAATTTTTACACGGGCTAGCACGTTATAAGTCTCGTAACCCCTAGATACAGAGTTAAGTAAACAGTTCATTACGATTCAAATGTACGTAAAATATTAAACAGCAGAAATACAGATGTGCGTATTTCTTTTTTTGAAACAATTTAAAAAGTCAAAGATTGCTAGAAATAAAATGATTACATACTTTGAACTGCAATCAGCTACCGGTAATGTTCCATGTTTCCACTGACATGCTAAGAACTCTTCGGAAGGTATTCCCACTGATGTCCAAACAGACGCACAAATCCTGTTCCACTGTATTATCACTGACACGACACTCGAAACACATATACCGAGAGTTTTTCTTATCAGTAAACATAGGGATATGCCATTACCATAGGTACAGTTAAAAAATTTGACAGCAATGCATTAGAGCGTTTATTTTAAAAGTAAACATAGGGAAAATAACATTGCTGGCATCTATAGTTGTCAAAGTAATAAAACTGTCCTCTTTCAAAATCAGACCGGGTTAATAGGGGATCAAATAGTGGGGCGTTTTTATATAAATGGAAATTTAAATGGGGAAAATTATTTAGAGTTGTTACAAGAGAGAGTAATATTGAGGAAGTGTGGTTCCAACAAAATGTACGAAATTATCTGCACCGGATATTCCCCCAACGATAGCTAGGACGAGGTGCAGAAGTGGAGTGGCCTGCAAGGTCATCAGATCTTGCGCCAAACGATATTTTCTTTGGGGCCACTTAAAAAGTAAATTTTATAATGGTGATAGAATGAGTGTAGAACAATTAAAACGTAGAATTAGTGTTGCATTCCTCCAGAGCAAATAAATAATGCTATAAATTCATTTTATAATCGTTTAGGCTATTGTTTACAGGTAAATGGGGGTAATTTTGAACTGAATTAAAATTCCTATTTAAACTAAATAAAACTTTCTTTTTTGGTAGTTGTGATTTGACAACTGGTTACTGTACTTAACGGCTTAAAATGTGTAGTTTATTAGGATCTTCTATTACAGAACTGCTATGGCCAAGAATAACCAGAATTTTGACATATAAACATGCAGATGTGAATTTCTGATTGAACCAGTATAAAAAGTCAAAATTTTTATTATATGGTTCTATATAGTTCAGAGCACGAGAAATACGCTCGTTCAAACCGCATTTCAATATCTCTTTTCGTTTTTGAGTTATATCGATTTTTGACTTTTTTTAAAACTCAACTTTGAGAACCCATATCTCAAAAACGAAAAGAGATATTGAAATGCGGTTTGAACGAGCGTATTTCTAGTGTGCTACTTTACTAATACCGATATTTTACCATTTTTGAAAAATTTTCAACTTTTTTACAAAAATTTCGTTTCTCAATATCTTCAAAAGTTGAAGAGATAATGTAAATATGAAAACACCAGTGAATTCCTCGCGTGAAAATACATAGGTATGCAAATTTTCAGAAGAAAATTCGAACGGATACATTTTTTATTACAAAAAATCGAAAATGGCCGTTTTTTAAAAATTTCTTAAGGGGTACCCCTTGGTGTTTTTACGGATTTTGGTCATTTTTCGTTTTTTTGTAATAAAAAATTTATCCGTGCAAATTTTATTGTCAAAATTTGCATACTTATGTATTTTCACGCCAGAAATTCACTGGTGTTTTCAGATTTTCATTATCTTTTCAACTTTTTAAAATATTGAGGAAGAAAAATTTTGAAAAAAATTAAAAATTTTACAAAATTTTCAAAATACCTGTACAAATTAAGTAGCGCACGAGAAATACACTCGTTCAATTTCATTTCAATATCTCTTTAAATTTTTTAGTTATGGGCTTTCAAAGTTGAGCTTAAAAAAAAGTCAAAAATCGCTGTAACTCAAAAACTAAAAAAGATATGAAGATGCGCCTTGCGCCATTCGATTTCTCGTGGTCTGAATTATATAGAACCACATTTTAATTATTTTCGATTTTTGAACTGGTTCAACCCAAAATTCTCATTATTTGTATGTACGAGCTCTTAAACGAAGAATTTGCGAACAAACCTCTACACAAAAGAACTTTTGGATTGTTTTGAGGTTATAAATTTATACCTAACGTTTAGTTAATGTAATTTAAAGTAATTCAAATTCATTTAATTTGTTTAAACTTAAAATGTGTCTTTTAGACTATATACTACTACACTTCAATGCATTACTGAAAATATTATTTTCCCTATGTTTACTTTTAAAATAAACGCTCTAATGCATTCCTGTCAAACTTTTTAACTGTAACTATGGTAATGATATATCCCTATGTTTACTGATAAGAAAAACTCCCGGTATACACAAAAGCACACTATTTAAGTAATTTTAGATATTGAAATATCCACTAAAATGCTTATAAAACACTAACACTAACACTGCAAAGGACCACTCTGTACTAAACTAGCACAGCTCAGCGCGAACCAACGTATTTCGACGATTCGAAACAATTGATGAACAATGTGAACTTGTTTGTTAATGTGAAAATAATATCAAAACAAATTCAATGTAAGGTTTATATAAAAAATAAATAAATATATCATCACGCCTTTTATCCATTACTGGGTGTGGGACTCTGATGTAGCAGATCTTGGTAAATGATATATTTCTTCACGTGAATTGCGGTTACTAGCCGTCAAATCACTACAAACAAATATGTTAGTGGAGGACGAGCCACAGGGATAGATTTAATTGTTTGTCGGCTGTGGGTATTGAACCCGCGTTCTTAAATCCACAAGCCGACTCGATACCACTGAGATTAATTTATATTATATACAAAAACATTTTTTTTTAATCTGATTAAAACATGAATATTTGATTGAAATCTCTACATATAAGTAAATATTATAATCCGCTATCCAAATAAACAAATATTTTTAATACAAGTTCAAATAGATACAAATTTTATGCGGTTTAGAGGATCATATTCTTAAATAAACATAATTCATTCTAAGTTTCATTCATAATAACAAAGATATTTTATTTTAAATTGACTAAAAAGATTTGCAAGTAATTTAATGAAATGTTTCCGCTACTTGTTATACACATCAAAGTCACGAGCTGCAGACTTTTAAAAAACTGTTGTTTCTTCAAAATATTGCGCCGGTATTATTTACAGTCATTTAATAACATCAATTTAATTATTTATTGGAAAATTAGAGTTAAAACAGTAAAGATTCCTACCTTGCACGTGGAAAATTCGGAAAATGTAGTAGCTATAATGTTGGTTTCTATTGTTGACTGTATAGTTATTCTCTAATCACTTTAAAGTCTGTTAGTTATCGAATGTCCTTTGATTTATTAAAGAAATAACAAAAAGAATAAGTTTTTAATCGAGAATTGTCACTTGTAAAAGGTAAACACTTATCAAGTTGTCAACAATATGTAAATACATTCTAAAACTGAAGTCTTGCGCCATCTTTTAGAAACATTGCGAACTAAAAATTTACCGCTCTAAATTTAAGCAATCCAATATTTCAAATTCCTACTCTAGTTCTCTATACACTTTCATAATTTATTTCATACACGTTTGTCTCGTCTTTCGCATAATACACTATTAATTGTATTCATATATATCTTTCAAGGAGCGCCAATATTGTCATATTTTGTAAATAATTCGATTCTAGCTTCAAAATTCTTAATATAAACAAAAATAGGACTGTATTCGATTAATTTAAATTCTTCTTAAGCTGTAGGTTCCCTGTATTAAATAATTAATAAAATATAGAGTATTGTTGCTTCACAAGTAAGAGTTAGCGAGCTCAAAACTAGTAAATAAAAGATTTCAATTAATTATTCATTTATTGGTCAAATATATCACATAAAATCTTAATACATAAACAATAAATATAACAATAATTTAAAATTATCTAATCACAGCTAAAGATACAAAATTATTTGTATTTGCCAACAATAGAATAATATCCGAATCAAGTAGCCACTAATTACAAAAAAAACTGTTTCTAATTCTAGTTTAGAACCATTTAAAAATTATTTAGTAACAAAATCTTAACCACATGGTAACTAAAAAGTAAAAAACTTGTTGGTTTATTTACAAAATGGCAGTAGTTTAAAATCTACGTCCATATTCAAAATGGTTCAATAAGTATAAAATCTAATAGTGGCATTCACTACCACAGACATCAAAAACAATAATTGTTTTTTAAATTTATTTAATAACTTTAACTCCCATTACTTCCCCTTTGTTATTAAGCCAGTCAAGCGCGTGCTGCGTGTAGGATTTTTGTTCTTGTAATGTCTTTGCAGCTCCTTGGAACTTATCTTCATTTCTTCTAAGATACATGATTGCGTCTCTTTCCAGCATGTCTAGTTTCTCTGCACGTATTTCTGACATGTCTAACATTTCTGTTAAGTAAGGATTGAAACGATAATAAGTATTCGGGGCTAACAGATCGTTTAAAGTCATGTGTACAGCTGAAAGACAAATATTTCATTATATAAAGCTGTATTAAAGTGTAAAATGAATAATTTTAACTTACATTCAGTGTCGGTAGCACTGTCGAGTATTTTTAAAAATTTATTTTTCCATGATGAGCTATTTCCTGTATTAATTGGGTCTGCATTATTATTTGTGCGTCCAGTACCAAAAGAAATGACGCATTGTATTGGTCGGTTGGGCCAAAGTTGTCTAGCTTCATGAACTGCAACTGCGGTAGGATTATTTACCATTATACCACCATCCTATAAAATAAAATATTATGTTTAGGTCTTGCATTGTTGTGGAAATGTGATTCTTACCTGATGTAGAAGATTGCCAAGTTTAAACTCCTCAAAATAAGTAGGAGCAGCAGCTGAAGCTCTAACAGCTTCCCATAGTTTATGCTTAGAGCTTCCCATATACTGACTTCTAACTCTGTACGGTAAAGAATAATTTCTAAACATGTAAATGTTGGCCCTTGCTTGATTAACAACAGCTGATACTGCAATGACTTTAGGCGCGTCCTGCTTCCTCGAAGTTTTAATCATTTCTGTTTCACCAAAGAAATCTTTCAAAATTTGTTCCCACATTTTGGTATCATAGTAGGAATGAGACCATACGAGATTACTTGTCCCCCAAAACGCATTCTGGCTAAATACTTTGATGCTTAGCTCTTTGTAATAACGTTCTAGCTCTACCAGGGTTTTTTGACTAGCACCTAAAATAGAAATCAAAAGATAAATATCACAAATATTCTAGATTTAATAGTTAAAACCTACCTAATCCGCAGGCAATGATAGCGCCAGTACTGACACCGCAAACCAAATCAAACAATTCGTGGATTCTTTTCCCTGTTAACTCTTCAAGTTTTTTAAGCATGTAAATAACAAGAAGTCCTCTAGTTCCACCACCATCAATAGATAAAATTCTAATTCCTTTTCCGGGTA
Source organism: Pterostichus niger (assembly GCA_947425015.1). Taxonomy (NCBI): domain Eukaryota; kingdom Metazoa; phylum Arthropoda; class Insecta; order Coleoptera; family Carabidae; genus Pterostichus; species Pterostichus niger. Next base: position 27,668,824 of record OX380349.1, on the reverse strand, counting down.
GAGGATCTAAGTACCCAAGCACAGCAAAAGCTTCTTTGATTGCTGAAACTATTTCGGGATTATCTGTACATTCGCGAATGCTTAACAAGAGTCTCACTGCCCCTTCCTTGAACGCGTGGTGTTTAGCCTCTGGATATTGTATTAAATGAGAAATCAAATCTTCGATTCTTCTAAGTTTGGAAGAATCAGATTCAGCTGAAGTAATCATAGAAATAACGTGAAACGTTCTGGAGGTGACACTGCATTTGGAAATATGTGGGGCATTTTTCCAAGTGTGTTTGATTTGTAGAGCAGATTGTGCTTCATTTTTACCCATTTTTAATTTTAATCCGTTCAAAACATTAGGAAAACTATATCCATCTTTACTTCCTAAAGGTTTGGGTTCGATTTTTCTAGCCTCTGGAAGAATAACTTCCGATTTAGCCGTCTCTTTTAGATCATCTTTTGTTACTGTGGTCTCAAAGTTCCTTATAACATCACTGCCATATACAGAAGGTTGTATTTTTTGTAATATCGAGGCAAGTTCTTTATTTAATAGCTGCTGGAAACTCTTATCTGTAGAATATTTATTGTAATATTCTTTTAACTGGTTTAAGATTTTCCATTGGGTCAAAGACATCACTTTTGTTGCCATTTTGGGAGCTTCAGCGGTGCTTGAACTATCAGAATGAAAGTGCCTGGAAAGAAAACAGATCTGTGTTAATTTTACACCCGGAATTAGTTAGTTGTGCGGCGAATTTTAGATAGAAATAACTAGAAGAACACCTAAGAAGGTTTATTCAGTCTTGGCACTAGTTTAGAACTGGCAAATGATTTGCAAGGACATCTGTTAATTTTAGAAGTGATAAAGCGAATAGTTACAGTAAAGTTTCACAATGAAAGTTCTCGAATATTGTTATCAGAGAACCTGTATTAATAGAACAAGAATTTATACCATTTTGTTTATCTAAAAAAATCCTAAAACACAACACATTCAACAATTATTTGTTGTGTAACAAACGTCAAAGTCATGTCAAAATATTTAGAGAATTTCAATGTCAACGCCAGAAATTTAGAAAGAAAGAAGAGAAAAATAGCTGGTGGTAATTTCAAAATAGAACTATTTTATAACTGTAAATCAATAGAAAATAACCGAACTAATCGATAAAAGACGAAGAAATATTACACAATTTCAATACTTATTTTTGTATTGCATCCATCAAATGAGGTGACATAAGCCCTTAAAGTAATAACACAGAATACTACAGTAATAAATTACCTTGCAGTAACATTAATGCATTTCCGACAATGCTTAAAACTTTTACTAAACGACATTGTTGATTTCCACTACAATCTTTAACACAGACCAAATATCTAAAGATCTTGAACTTGAATCTAAATTAAACTTAAAACTACTACTCAGTCACTGTCCTTTGCACAATTTCCAATAATTAGTTTCTATTCATCCACTCATTCAAAAAAAAACTCAACAATTAAACTTTAATTGTTGCAATTAATTGTTGAACTGTAGTGTTTAATTCGAGACTTATGAAATTAGACTGAATTTTATTGACTCTTCCGCGTTATTTAAGCATTCGCATTGTTGACATAGATCACACAAACAAACATGACGATAAAGTGGTTTGAAATGACGATTTAGTTGGCAAAGATCCACGACACTCGTACGATCCTAAGCTCCGCCTTCGAAATATCACCTCATACAATCAATCTAAAACTGTTTATCCACATCACTTTTACTTTATTTTGAGCGTCATTGATGTCACAGATAACTTCCACAAAAATAATCGACGAGTAACTACTTCTGAGACTCGCTTATTAATATTCAATCAAATAGTTTTATGGAACATAGTTGCAAGAATAAAGTACTATTGATTTGATTTATTTCTGAATTAGTTATTATGGCCTTGGGTATAAATATTTCTGTCTTTAGCTAGCTAGAATTTACTGGGAACATTCCTTAAATATTAATTAATTTATTAATTATAGGCATTAAAACATGGGCATACTAAAACAAATTTGTATAGTAGATCATCAGTAAATTTTTGTAAAATGTAGCAATTAATCTAAAAATATCATTTTACGCATTTTATGTTTATCTAAGTGTGTTTACATTCATTATAATATTACAAACAACAATAATAGTTATGAAAGTTTTCTAAGTCAAGGTTGCTTACAAAATACAAATCGTATTGCAGGAAATAGGCGTTGGCGTGACGTATTCCAGTGGGGGTACACGTGTCTATTTGCTCTAAACAAAAACATGTTTTGCAGGTACACGTGCCTTTAATATATCTGCGTAGACTGTTTACAAATTTTAGTTTTGGATGAGAACGTTTACCTTAACACGCCCAGAATTATGTCATAAAGTAACGCCACTTTTTAGTATTTTATTGCCAAAACTTAAAATCATTCGTAATCGCGGATCTCTGCATTTGCAAATCTATGTTAGTGGAAAGTGAATTAGAGGTAAAATAGCAAACAAAATACTTATTGAACGATAGAAAATAATTTTATTTTTGTATGATAACATAAACATAATTATAATAATATTTAACGATAACTACAATTCATATTTAGTTTGTAATAATTGAATATCTTCTTTTGATGCCTCACAAGAATTTTCGCAGTACTCAAACAACTTCTTCAGCACTGAAACCGAAAACCAATAAATAATACTTACTCATATTTAAAAATAATTCAGATCATACCTGTTTTATCTTTCGAGGTCATAAACATAGTTAATGCTGAAAATCTTTTAACATTCGACAACGACGTTAAATATTCGAATATAGGTTGTTTATTTTCCCGAAAATATTCGTTTAATATATAAATTATGTCGCTTAAGATGTCGCTCTCCAACGAATCTTTAAAAATGTTAGGTATTTCAGTTGGAATAATTTTTTGTAGATAGGAATATCTTGATTTATTGCTGTTTTTCATTGATTTCCAATTAGAATAAAATTGGACAGATGTTTTAGGGATAGGAAAATCATAGATAACCGGGGATTCTTCAAATTTTTCAGTTATTTTTAAAGGTCTCACTTTAGTTTCAGTTATTTTAACATCCTTTTCGATGTTATTTAATATTTCATCCACGTCTATTTCACTGGATTCTGCTAGGATTTTTGCTAGGGCACTACTTTCATTATAATCAATATTTTCAGTAGGTTTTTCATTAAATTGTTCCACGATTTTCTTTTTTGAAGTTAGTTCAACTTCGCTAGAATTAGTTTCTTGTATTTCGATTCTGCGCAAAGGTTTTTTTGAGCGTTGATGAGGTAATTTTTGAACTGGTAGCACTATTTCTGAAGATTTTCTTGGCCATGGAATCTGTTTAGGTAGAATTGGTTCAGATTTCTGCTTTTCATCCTTCTTCTCCACTTCTTCTTTGTTCTTATTTATACATGTTAAATTAAATGTACTTGGTTTTGGAGGTTCTACAATTTTTTTAACTACCAGTCTTTTTTCTATTTTCTCCAACAGCTGCATGGACTCTTTGTTGTGTGGTTCTAATTCTAGAACTCGTTTAAGATCCTCGGTTGCTTCTTGTAATTGTTTAAGTCCTTCCCTTGCGACTGCACGTCTTTGTAAAGCTTTCACGTAAGTCGGATCTAACTGTAAAGCTGATGTACAATCGGCTTCAGCGCTGTGTAAGCTTAAAAGTAAATTAGATAATTAATTAAAAAGTAATATATTTGATAATAAGTGCATACTCGTCTTTTTTCAAAAAGCATAAGGCACGATTGGCAAAATAAATTGGATCTTTCGGGTAGCAACCGATTGAATAGGTATAACATGATATAGCTTCGTCCCATTTCTTATTTTTAACGAACTGGTTGCCCTAAAAAATTAGAAGTAGCAGTTTTAATCGTAAAGTATGTAAATTATGCTTACTCGTTCTTTTTCATAATTTGCTTCGTCTCTTAATCGAGCTTTATATTCTTCAGAAGGCTCCTCATCTTCAGATGATTGTTCCACTTCTTCTACTTTATCTACTTTTTCACATTCAGCATCCTGAAATAATTAGTTATTTAATTTGCGCACATGTTAGGAATTTAAATTACGAACCACATCAAATTTATCCCATGCCGCATAATCATAAGATTTAAGTTTTGTAGGCTTCTCTTTATCCTTCGGACTTTGTTTAATTTGTTCTACCTTTTTGGCTTTAGTTCTGGGAATTGGAACCTATTTAATCAACGAGAAAATGAGGTTTAAAGAAGCATTTTGTAATTTTTTTAAGATGTTTACCGCTTGGTCGCCACTACCACAACTTATTTCTGATTCCTTCCTTTTCATATCATCCTCCCATTGTACCAGATCATTTAAATACGATCTTAAATCCTCGGAATTATCGCGCACTTGCTTTTGAAGTAAAATCGTTTTATCCATTTTTCCCAAATGTCACTTTTGAGTTGACAAGCAGGATACGAAACATTCAAACTTTTAAAATTATTATAGGTACCTTTAAATCTTATTTAAGCATCCTCAAAAGATATAGTAACATTCAATAAGTGATAATATAAATATCAAAGTGAAATTTTTAATATATAAAGTCTGTTTGGTCGATATCTGCGACAATAATCAAACATCTCACGTTGGTAGCTTGATACAATAGATAATTTAACCTAAAGTTTGTTTACATCAATGTCATCCAAAAGTCAAAATGAATAGAAATCAATTTTATTATCCTAATATGAGCGGAAATTTCATAGATTGCGACGTGTAAGTTACAATTATGAACAGCTACTTCAATTTCATCCATTTAGGCCATTACATTCCAGCGAAATCAAAACAGAGAGCAACCAAACAGGCATCGGGGACTCTCCCCTTTTTCCACTTACCAGTCTACCGTACGATAGTTACAACTTAGGATTTAACATCAACAACATTAAAAACCAAACTATTAGACAAATAGAGCGCAAAAAAATCAAATCCGAATCGACAGCACAAAGAAAACAACGCGAGGAGAATCGAGAACGTATGCGGAGGTTTCGTTTAAGTCTCTCCGAAGTAGAGAAACAAATCAGACGCCAACAAAATGCCCAACACATGCGTGAATTTCGCAAAAACCTTCCAGAGATGGAAAAACAAATGCGGAGACAAAAAGCAGCCGAGTACATGAGAGAATTTCGAAGAAATTTATCGGAAATTGAAAGACAGGTTCGACGGAAAATTGATACAGAAAGGATGCGAAAATTTAGGAGTAATCTTACTGAGGTAGAGAAGGAAATCAGGAGACAAAAGGCGAAAGAAAGGATGAGGAGACAGAGAGAAGACATACGGATGAGGAATTTAGCTAGAATAAATGGAGACAATTTTAATATTTAATTCTGTTTCGCACGTATTTCGTCTTGTTTCATGTCTTTCATTTAGCTTTTTATTGAGCCATTTAAGCCTTGTAAGTAGTTCAAAAGCTCTCTTATTAGTGAAAATCTTGATTTTTATCCAGTGATATTTTTAAATGTTTATTTTAACGTCCCGTTCATTAGTTTAATTAGAAACTAAGAAATGTATATATTGATGAAAGTTTATTATTTACCAGTACAATATTTATACTATATATATAATAATAAGTCTACAGCTTAATTGAAGACATAACTGTAGCAAAAAGCTAATAAAAAAGTAGGTAACTACAAACTATTAATCTTGCGGATTTAGGATTCTTATATTAGTTTTTCCTATGACAACAATCAATCCGTCTTCTTGCAGATCTTTCAGAACATCTTCGTACATTTCTCGAGTAATCATCTAGATAAAAAAAAAACAATCAAATTACAAACTACAGTTAGCGATAATCGAAAATATTTCTTACCACTTGTGATCCCTCCTTTAACTCGGCATAAAGTTTCTGGTAGTTATAAGTCGGTAATTTTCCTTTAGATTTAACGAGAATTCTTAAAGCCTTTCCTACTTCTGCACGCCTTCTTCTAGCTGCCGAACTTAAGCCGGTTGTTAAAATATTTACATCAATTCTTCCTGACAATGGATCTGTTGCTGATTGTTTCAAAGCTTCTCTATGAAGTCTAAAATATAGAAATTGTTAACAACAAAAACAAAAATTATTGTCATCCATACATTTGGTGAAACTAGGTTTAATAAAAAAGATAAACTAAACACTTGGCTAAGTCTCATAAAATTCTTCGTCACCAGCTTCTTCACGTGAACTTTGTTCTAGGTGAAGAAGTGAGTTATACTATACTGATGAGCTCTAATAAGAGCGAAACGCGTCTATGGTTACTAACTGTGCTGGCCACCCTCTGACGATGCCCTCATAAGGTGACTTGGAGGCTGAATTTTGTGAGACTTAGCCAAGTGTTTATTTAATATTTTTTATAGAAATTGTTATTTATTTTAGCTGCACAACAAATAAATTTGTATCTTTACCTCCATGCCTCTTCGACGTCTATCATTTCAACGTGCGGGCTAAACCTGACTTTCGCATGAGCCTCAGATAATCGAATCAATGATTCCAATTGTCTGGGGTAAGCAGAAATCTGTCCTCGACCTGACCCCACCTTACGCATGTCAACATACACTTGAATAAGTCTTTGAGATGCCTCATCAGTCAGTTTAGGATGAATATGTTCCTTTGCGTATGCGATATAGTCCCGCAATATTCCCATATCCTACATTATGAAATATTAAGAGTTGCTACTTTGAAAATTAGGAAAACTTACCATAAATTCTTCTTCTTCGGCGTCCTGATCTCTATAATACAAAGAAACTAAATGACGCGCCAATTTTTTGTCAAAAAGTTCATTTTGCGGATCCAAAATTAAAAAAATTAAATCAAATCGTGACATTAGAGTATGTGGAAGCATAACATTTTCAATAATAGTTTTGTTTTTATTCCACTGTGATTCGCAAGGATTTGCGGCGGCTAAAATTGAAGTTCTTGCATTTAATTGACAAATAATTCCAGCTTTGGCGATACTTAGAGTTTGTTGTTCCATGACCTATCAAAAGAACAATTAAAACATAGTTAAACATGATTTATATTTAAATAGTACCTCATGTAAAACACTTCTAGTTGAATCATTCATTTTATCGAACTCGTCAATGCAACAAATACCGTTATCAGCCAAAACCAATGCACCTCTGTAAAATACAATGATTTAAAAATGTTTCAACACTATTCTATTGCAAACTTACGTTTGTAGAATTAACTGTCGAGTTTCCGGGTCTTTAGTTACATAGGCAGTTAATCCCACAGCGGATGAACCCTTTCCAGAAGTGTATTGGCTTCTAGGAACCAAATTGTAAACATACTGTAATAATTGAGATTTACTTGTACCCGGATCGCCGCATAAAAGAATATTTATTTCAGCCCTGAAATTTGAGCGCCCGAGAGTAACAAAATTCTTTTTAGTCCCTCCGAAAAGTTGTAACAAAATCCCTTTTTTAATATCATCATTTTCATAAATTGATGGAGCGATTCCATGTGCTAATCTATCATAAATATCTTCTTTTTTTGATAAATTTTGCAACAATTCAATTCTTTCAGGCGGGAATCTATGATCCTTTCTGTAATTAGACTAATTAATAAAGCTCAAAATTAATTATTTGTATGTAGTACCCTTCCTCCATTTCATAGAGACGCTTGCTATCAATTTTCCTGAAATGTACGACGTCGATATGAGTTTTGTAAACGGATTTGATGTTTCTCATTCTTGGATTCACTTGCATTGGTACAGCTCGGTATATTCCGGTTACCGTTACTCGGTCTCCCGGTTGAACTGAATCTACCAAGTCGTTGTGAGCGAATAATAAAACGGTATAGGGTGTTTGGCCCGCTGGCATATCATCTAACAACAAAATATAACTTAAAATTACTATTCAACTAACATCTATAGTTCATAGTTGAGAAATTATTTATCTTTACTTTAACTTTAGTTTTAGATAATGACTTAATTCTTTCATAAACCCGGCTGTATTTAAAATAATTTTCTTTCTTAGTTAATTATTGTCATTTTTCTATAATTTTGTTTTACGTTACTAATTAAGTTTTAGGTGTGTGAATCTTGTGATTAATAAATATATCATCACGCGTTTTATCCATTACTGAGTGTGGCAAATCTGCTGTTGCAGATCTCAGTGATATATTTATGCGCATGAAGTGTTGATGTTAGTAGATGGATCATAGGGATAATTTTAATGTGGTGAAATATACCTGGAGATTCTTGCAGCTTGATCAATTGCTTATCGGTAAATTGTGATCTGTTATGTACTAAAGTAAAACAATGATTTGTGTTGCAATGTGAACAGAAAGTAGGTTCCGCAATACGTCCTCTATCAATCTCAACGGTTGTTGTATAAGAACAAACGATACATTTAAAGAAAGCTTCCCTCATATCTGGAATAATATTAGAGGTACGAATCACCATTCCACTTATAGTGATCAGTTGATCGATATCTGAAAAGTAAATAATATTTAGTTAGATTTATCCCGATTGAAATTGTTTCAGTGTTACCTTCTGGATTTAAAGAGCGCATATTTAGAGTTTTTTCAGCGTTGAATGGTCTAATTTGTATCTGATGATCTAATACGTCAGCAGGATATCTTTCAAAATATAATTCATTCATAGCCATATCAAAAGTTGGAATTACTTCTTGGGGATAGCAAACTAGCTGTTTATATAAAGCCAAATCAAATATTTCTAAATGCGCACAGTTTATGTTCATAAAGGGCTTTTCCAACATGTGTATCTAAAATTAGAAATATAATAAATGGAAATACAGTTTAATAATAAATTAAAAACATACTTCTTCAAGTTTTTGTAGATATAAAGGTTCATTCAAGTTAGTTTCATTCGTACATTCATCCTCTTCGACATTGGGATCGATGTATCTAAAGATGAATTGTTTAAACTTTTCTTTACATTTTGATACAGCTACGTTTGTGCCCCAAATCACCATGTGGAAAGGGCCTGTGTCCTCTGAATCTTGTGATTCCGGAATCGGATCCAGCTATTAAAAATAATTAGTTTGCTATGAAATACTTTTTTTGTTTTTTCTTCTGACAGTTTCTTTAGAAAATTGCTATCATAGAGCTTTAGAAATGGAAGATTTTTGTTCTTACGCTAAATTATTTTACGTGAATATTTCCCACAATGTTTACCGGCAAGTCACAAATCTTTGGGAACTGGTTTTAGAAACTGATCATGTTACGAAAATTGTATTTTGTCTCTTTTTATACGCCAAAATTGGATTCTTATTAACGGCGACTAAAGTTTTGATAAGAGAATGGAAGGAACGAACGCAAAATTCAGGTATTTTTTTATTTTAAAAGGTGATATAAAAATATATCTTTGTTTTTGTAGATGTTACATACGATTCTACTGAATGCGCTATATGTATGGACTTCAAAATTAAACAACCGGTTCGAATAAACTGCGGACATATATTTTGTTACAACTGTTTAGTGCTGTTGATTAAAAATGATAGAAGTTTTTGGCTTAAATGTCCGATGTGTAGAAGTAAAATATGTAAATTTAGTGCACATTCGGTAAAAATATTCCCTCATTATTACTACTTTTTTTATTAATTCGAAATATTTTAGAACTCTGCAGACTCCAAGAAAGTAAGTAAATTAAATCAAATGTTGTGCTACAGATCGCTTATAAAACATCCCCGAAATATGGCTAGAATGTGCGTCGGATTTTGCGTAATTGTATTTATTTTTCTTGTCCAAAAATTTATTGAGTATTGTATCAAAAACATGTAAATAGTAATAAAACATAGTTGATGAAATCATTAAACTTACGGGATCCGAAGCAACATGTACTTGACGTATTCTTTTATCTGTTCGAATATCAGGACGTAAACGAATCGGAGTTCCTCTTATCCCAGACCTGGGAGTGCGAATTGAACCCAACGAACTCGGTGTTCCGTAATTTAACGGTGAACTTAGATCAATCTCTTGAAAACAAGCTATAAAAACAAACATATCAGTCTAGTTCTCCAATCATTTAAAAATTATTTTTCCTACCGTGAGCTGGACTGGTGGGCACAATAGCTGGAGCTGGCGACGTCGCCCCCACTTGCTCCGAACTCGTCCCAACTTCCTGGTTATTTTGCCGTGCTCCACCCCATCGCATAGGAGTTCCATCCACTCCTTCAGGAGTTTGTACTCCTCGTCTAGGTGTTCTAGCACCCCGAGGAGTTCTAGCCCTTGGTGTAGTGTTACCATCTTCTCGACGAGGGGTCTGAGATCCACTTTCAGCTTCTTCAGCTCTGGAAGGTGTAGAGCGAGTACTGCGTCTTGTTGGAGTATTGGGGACTGTCCTGCGAGGAGTTCGAGACCCTCTTACAGGTGATGACATGGCTTATATGATCTTTTTTGACTATAACAAACACTGATAAATTGTGACAGTTCACGGTGCAACAAATTCTAAAAGGCGGGAAAATGTTCAGCGATGAAGTTCTTTTTCTTTGTATCTTTTTAGAACGCACTCTATAAACAGCTGTTGATTTTGCTTCCTCTGGTCTTGATAGTTCTGAACAGCTGTTTACTTTATGTCATTTTCTTCGAAGGTTGTATTTACGTGACTGTCCGCTATATATAGCGGCGGTCCTATTTTAACAACTATTTTATAATGACAATATTGGAGCAAATACATTTTGAATGCCCAGCATTACTTATAAGCGCTTTAAAACAATGTCGAAAATCACAAAATTCAAACTGGGACTACGATATAAAAGCTATGTTAGAAAACAAAGAAATATTCAGAACAATAAACTTCCAATGCATGTATACCCAGGGATTCATAGACCAAAAGCCTTGCGAAGATGTTATAATACTGAGAGACAATTCTGGCAAAGTTAAATTATCTAATTGCACTTCTGCTATTGCAGGAAATGATAAGCTTGTTAAAGGTAAATGATTCAGTACAAACGGGGTAAAGAATCTAAAAGATTATATGGTTTTAAGGTGACTATTGTGGTGTGGATGGAACATTGATTAGAGAAACAGGATTACCCGAAATTTCGACTCATAAAATAAAAAAGATCTATAATCCAGAACTCTCAACTGACTTCCTATTTAAATCTTGGTCTAATGAAGTAAAAGATTTTAAATTATTTGTTCTTGATATATTAAAACCAGACTTAGAACTTTAATGGTTTAATGGGATACAAATTATTTAACAATTTTTTACCCTGCTACTTATAAGAATTATATGCAGTAACTTTCACATGAATGTTTTGTTTGTATATATTTTTGTATATAAAATTAAATCCAGTTAGTACTAAAAATTTTAATACCATACTTTTGTAACTATATCGTTATTATTGATTATTACAAGTTAATTATTTTTACACTTAAATTATTGGACGATCCTTTTCTATTAGTGAGCGATTCTTCATAGATGATACTATTTCAATCATTAACTATTCAAATAGTATCAGATAGAAGAACAATTACAACAGTACCATAATTGACTTGATGATTCTAATGTGTTAAATAAATATATATAGCAAAATATTAGAGTATTATAATGTTCAATGATTGAATCTTTAACATTTAATTAGTTCATAATCTATAGAAACCATATCCAAGCTTAATTATGAGTCATACGAATACTTGACGAACTATGTACAAATGATTGTTAATATTTACATTTTATGAGTTACTTTGACTGCTAGTATCAGTCACATTATTACATTTCTTGTCTAAACGTTTCTAAATCATTTTAGAAGAAAATGCTTCAAATAAATGTGTTCTATTTGAAGTAATTCTTTTTGAAGAACTTAGCAGCGTTTAACAGCGAAAAATAAGTTTATACTAGCGGTCGTTATTGCCAACATTTAAATAAATGTGCATGGAATAAAAACAATTTCAACAATGATTATGATACCTTGTTCGAGCCATTTTCTTTACATAGTTCAGGTTATTTTTCGGTAAAATGATATGCATTTTATAATCCAAAAATATAAAAATATTTCCTTTTTGTATCGGTTTAGTTTCTTTTGAAGTAAAGAAAATAGCAAAAACTTACAATTACGTACAATGATCATTCAACAACTAATTAGGAACAATTCTCCTCTGATTTTAAACTCAATTCTTTCTCATAAATCTGTTATTTTATAACAATTCAGGAATCGTAAATGCATATTAACATTTTATAAACAACAGAATTCTACTTAATCTAAAACGGTACTTTTAATAATTTTTGAGTTACGTATTAAGAAAAATGATTAGAAATGTTATTTACAAACAAAATTAAAATGTTTACTTCGTTCCAAACTTGCAAACTGTTATTTTTTAGGCAAGTATAAATCCTCATGTTTGGAAGGAACTTTTTGTACTTCAAATGTACCGCAAATGTAGGAGTAATATTTATAAAATCTTATTTAAATGAACACTTTACATTTTACAAGATTTCAGTCAACTACGTAGGCTTTAACTAAAACTGAAATGGCAGTACACTGAAGATTGGCTTTCGGAATATTTTTCATTTATTTATTGTTGATTTTTTAAACAAATTGCTGTTTTTCTTGTTTTAATTTACCTTCAATTATTAACTTTATCACTAAAAGATCCATAAAACAAAAATATTGATTTTAAAACTTAAAGCTATTTTAAAACATTTTTGAAAGAATAAAATCATTTTGTACTAGAAGAATCGTTAAAAAAATGCAATATCATTTTCACAGGTTTAAATAAACAAAATAGAATGTTGTACTACTTGGAAATATCTAACTTCGATGTCTTTTTGATACAACTTTAGCAGCTAGAGAAATTTTAAGCTATTAGATTTGTTCGTGCATTTTTCTTACTATCTACAATCAAACACTTTATGATTGAATCTATGTACAATCTACACCAAAAATCAAAACAATTTCGATAAATAAAAAGTTCTAGCAACGCTCAATTTATTCGACACAAACTATACGTATGAAAATTTCAACAGACAGTCAATAGAAAACTTACTAAATTTACTAATAATATTTACATTATGAAACAACACACCCTGTTCCCTCGTCGACGACTTCCGCTATCGCAATTTCCTGTTTCTCCACTTGTTTAATTTTAACATCTCCGCCGGTGATGACCACGGTTTCAATTGGTGCAATGATAGCGCTGCTCACGCTGCTAAGACGATCACGGTGTGAGCTACAATGACTCGCGCTATCGTGATTTGAGCTGGTTTTCCTTGAACGCGAAGGTAAAGGAGACACCAAGTTCTGGGAGACTATCGCTTGTTGTTGTTTCTCCAGCTGATGTTGATGCTGGATTTTGGTGGCTAAGATTTTCGCCAGGACGGAGATTTGGTTTGTAATTGTTATCATGAATGGTGTGTAGCCCAAACTAAAACATTTACGATATAAACAAAATCAGACGCAGATCTGCATTACACTATTTATAGATGATTGATCAATTGATCGTAAATTTTAAAATGCAATAATTGTAATGACTATTTGTATAGCTATAATTAAAATAATAATATATTTTTTAAGTGAGTTCTGAACCTACCATTCAGTACTGATCCAGTAATGCATCAAATGTAAGCCTTGTTTGAGTCTCGTAACAGATTCAACACACTGATCAGGTGACCTCGCGGCATTAATAGTCCTCAACACCGCCATTGCATCTCTCAGCAACACGGAAATCAACACTGACCATTCTAAACATCCAGCTTCCATGAACAATTGTAACAAATACCTAGCAACACATTCTCAATTATCACCAACTCTCTAATATATTTTCTAGTTTTCTTACCTGAGCTGGACCTCACTTCTCGGAGTACCTTTCGTAGCGATCTGATGCGAGAGCTGCTCCAGAGCTAGAGTGGACGGCACATCATTCCAGCTGTCAGGAGATGTTGCCAGACCGTCTCGGTCGTCGCCCCACAATGAGCTGGCCACGCTGGCAAGACTCGCTTCGTCGTGAAGCATTGTATGTGGAGCGAGGTGTGCTTCTAGGATTTGTGTGGCGTCGGAATCGCTTCCTGCCATTATACTTGATGTGTAGCCTGCATCACTCATTACGGGAGTTACTAAACCTACAAGAAATATAGTAGACAAATAATCGAACTTTTATGAATTTGAATAAGGAGTACCTGTACATGGTAGGCCCCCAGGAAAGCTCATATACCCACTGTCACCAACATGACTTCCCTGCGCGCCTAAAGTATCTAATCGAAGAGATTTCAATCGGTCCTCAATATTAGGTGATTCTGGGGGCGACCGAGCTGAAATAATAATAAATAAATAAATTAGTGGAAGCATCTTCAATCTTAAATGTATTGGCTGCTAGGAAGGAATTCTGCCCTGTCAATATTTAACAAAGTACTTTTGTACAAACAAATCCTTAAGCCTGTATGGACATATGGCGTCCAGCTGTGGGGTTGTGCCAAAAAGAGCAATGTAGAAATAATACAGCGAATACAAAACAAAGTACTTAGGAGCATTGTTAATGCCCCGTGGTACCTTAGAAACAGTGACCTCCATAGGGACTTGAAAATGGACACCGTTAGCCAGACCATCAGCAAATTCGCAGGAAGTCATGAACAACGACTCCTTCATCATGTAAATGTCGAGGCTATCCAGCTCCTCGATAATACGAATCAGACCAGAAGACTTAAGAGGACCAAACCTTTCGAGCTAGTTTAATGTTGTGTGTTAGTGAAAAAGCAGAGCATAGTGCGCGTGTACACGTCAATATTAGTGTAATTAAGTTGTTAGAACCTAAGGGATACTAATGAGTAAATTCTTAGTTTAAATTGTATGTTAGTAATTAGAGTCTGTACATAATTACTCATTGATCAAATTGATCAGATTGTAATTCAATAAATACCCTAGGGTGTTTAGTATTAAAAAAAAATAAAAATCTTCAATTACAATTAATGACATTTGTAGAGAACTTTGATAAGAAACATAAACAAACTAAAAATAGTGTAAACTGCTCTGCTGAACTATTTAAATTATGATCACCTTCATTGAAATTAAACAGTTTATAGTTTGCAAACATTTTAATTACAATTTGACTTAACGGTAACTAGTAATTATAATTGCCAACTGTAATTACTAATTGGAAAGCTGAGAATGATCCTACCTGAAATCGAGCCGCTACTCTTGCGCATCATGCTTTGAGCAGTAGGATAAGGCCAAGAAAAATCTTCATGAAGATTCTTCAACGCTGCTACAAAATCATCAACTCTAGCTGCCCTGTCACGTTCCCTCGCTAACCACGCCACTAAGTGAAAGTCTAAATACGCCGCAAAATATCCTAAATCAATCAATCTCTGACTTGACAGCAGCTTCCTTGCATGTCGTTGTAAAATAACATCAATAAAAAACTCTTCTGCTGATCCGGAAGCCTCTCGGTTTGAATCAGTTCTTGCCGACGGCGAAGGCATCGATTTTTTCCTTAACACAACAGGAGATTCGACAGAATTAACTGTTTTCTGTTGGGATAAAGTGTTCTCTGGTTGTATTTTGGGTGTTACTGTAGTGCTATAACTTCGATGTCTTGTAGCTTGAACTGATCCTAAAATAACGGATAAATCTTCAGCGTTTGGGCTAACTGGAGGCGTTTGTTGGTTCATTCCGAATTTCGGTGGCATTATAAATGATGTTCGAGGAGATTCCACGTCATTGGGATCAATAGCGCGAAGGAATCTCACTAAATCTTTCGCTAATTCCCATTTGCATTGATCTAGAGCTGTGTCTAGTAACAATGTCGCATACTGACGACTCACTGATGAAGTTTCTAGATTTTGTAAGATGATTAGATAAGACGCAGCGGTATCTAGCTGTTTACTAGACATGCAGTCTTGGAATAAGTCTTTTGGTTTGCCAGCAACTGAAAATAAATACGGCCAAAGTGCGATTTCTGTTTTTCTCGCGCATTGAACAACAGTTTGTAAATACATCGGGAACTCGGATATAAACTCGATGACGCTGGGTAACTGAGCATCTGGTATTGGTTCTTTACTTGTCGCTTCTTCTTCCAACACCTGAAAGAATGTTATAAATACAATGATACTATAAATGTGATCTAAGGCATTCAAAACGTACCTCATGCAATAACAATTCTAGAGAATGTGGAAAATAAGGCAAACTCATACAACTTCTAGCTATCTCCCAAGCATGGTAACCTAAGTTTCTTCTGATTAATTGTCGTAAAATTTGATGTAAGTACACTTGGCTCTAAAACAAATATTATCAAAAATAAACATCCAAGCCTATACATAAATTTACATGTAAAAATAAAGCACTTACTGTACGTTCTAAAACACTGAAAGGCAACGAAAACGGCGAACTACTATCGGAAGTATATAAAACTGTATCATTTTCCGCTCCCAAAATTATTGCATCTTCGAATAGTATTGCTACAAACAACAAACACATTTAGAATGACAATTAGGAATGATTAGTTTGATAAATACCTAAAGGATAAATTTTTAAATGAAATGGCAACATGATCCGTTTACTCATGAATGTATGTTGTTTATCCCCATCTCTGGGAAAAAGCGGAAGCCAAACTCTCATGCCATGACTTCCACAAAACAACCAAAGCGCTTCTGTCAAATGTAACTTATCCTGTTTTCTTTGACTTGGCACCCAGACATTTTCCACACAAGAAGCTAACACTGTTGGCATGGTACAAGTATAGAGTCCTGCAGTGCCCGCCTAAGAGTCACACATTATATATAAACACTTTCAATTAAGCCCTTACTAGTAAATTAGTTACCTGTTCACGTTGAACCATCAATAATCGACCGGAAACATTGAGAACCATACTTTCGGAATGATAATTGTGACCTCTTCCGGGTTCAGTTCGCAAAGAGGTCAATGTTACTGAGGTTACACAAGCTGGATGAATACACAGAGCAGAAATATCAACAGCTTGTAGTTTTGTTAATTCCACATTGCCAACTAAAACCACAATATTATTTAATTATTCATAAATTAATAGTTGTAAAAATCTACCTGAATCAATTTGTTTTAATTTATAAATAGCTACTTGCGCATCACTACAAAAAGTAATTAACTGATCCTCTAAATTATTTATCAACAGAATCTGAGCTTGCACTCTTAAAATTCTCGCGAAATTATTATCAAGTTTACAGTCTCTAGGGTACAGTCTAATTTCATCGCCATTGTCAACTATACTGTAACAACCCATGATTATATAATCGCGCCACCAAAGTAATCCTCCGGTTACGATAAAATCCTTTTCCTGAGTTTCATTTCCGAAGAGTTTCCATCGACGGTTAGACATTGAATAGTGTGCGAGACCGGTGCGACCCGCTACCGCGATGTACTGGCCATCGTGGTCGATTGCTGAGTACTAAACACATAAAAATAGACATTCATAAAGAACATTACATTTATTCCGGATTGAGGTGATTCATATTAGAGCTATTTACCAAACAATAAGATTGTTAATACATTTATAAATTTGAGATAAATAGACACTAAGAATGGTATAAGTATTTAATCTGGTTGTAAATATTTGCTGTGTAAAAATGTATTTTCTCTCACCCTAACGGGCCAATTCGTGCCTGAGTACGCCGCTGGCATCGGAACTACAACCCATTGTCTTCCTTCCGCCAGAGTGCTGGTGACGGTCAAAGGTGAACCAGAATCACCAAAAACACCTTCTTCTTTATCCGGTTTCTCTGTGTATGTCTTGAGTAAAGTATCACCTAAGTTTATGTATAATTTATCATCACCTTGTAGATATAGATGACTTTGGTGACTCTGAAAATAAATCTAAATTTTAATTATTTCCCTAATTATGTTTTAAATTAATCAAAATGCTACATTTTTCATAGAAATTGAGTATATAAAATAACGATTATTTTAATAGCTAAGCGGCAGTATAGCTTACTTTTACTAGAACTCTCTACCCGAGAGTTTTTTATTTGATAGCAACCTGAATAGATCATTTTTGACTCTTTGGGAGCTCAAATCTAATACTACTCTAACGATATTTTATCGCACGATTTTATATTAAACTGAAGTTTATTTTATATGATCCTTTTGTGAAAAACTTACCATGCAAGGATTGACAGTAAGAGCGCTTTTAACAAAGTCTAACTGAATGACACTAGTTACTGACGACGAATTTTTCGGATCAACTTGATTATCTGTTGCTGAATACAGTTGCTCGCGTACCATCCACAGTTGATAGCCTTCATTCGACCATTCCTGAAATTAAATTGAATGTGAAGTGAATGTCGTATGAATGATTGGTGAATGCTAACCATGCTCGTGATGAGTAGAGGATTAAACCTGATTAAATCAACATGTAGCCCATAATCCCAGGCCAAGGTGCACATTAATAATGTTCCGAAGGTAGACCATAGTCCTAGGCCTCCTCTGGACCATGAGGCAGCCATTGCGCAGCCATCTGGAGTCCAACAGACCTCAGTGACTGCTCCAGGACAACCTGGGTAGTCCTTGGAGCTGAGAACGCACGCGTGGGATACTTCTAAACCTCCTGTGCTTTCGTCGATACAATAAACTATACATTCCGCGCTAGAACAGGGAAAATAGTTATTGTTTATATTTTAGGGGATGGTTTTAAAGACGTACTTGGCTCTGCCGAAAGTAACTAAACGATATTTGTGATTGACACTTGCGCATGTTGCATCTTCTATTCCCTGAGCCCAAATTCCTTGTACTTGCTATAGAAACATTTGTAAGCATCCAAAAACACAAATAAATAAACTAGCTTAATTTTTAGTAGCGCATAGGAAGGGTAGAATGCTAAGAAATATTAGGACGGCAATAAAATAACAATTCCTTACCACTGTACCCTCCTCAAACACAAACTATTCAACAAAACAAATTAAACATTTTTATAAAACAATTTTTTTCACGACCATGTCAAAAAAGTAAAATTTTCTTCCAATTGAGGAAAAAGTAATACTTTACATAAAAAAGACCATATCCATGGCAATTGGAAAACATCTCTCAAGAAAAAAATTTCTAATTTATTTCTGAAAATTCTACTTTCTAATAGGGTAGTGAAAATAAATGATATGTATACCACGTGAAGAAAATGTCATTATTCCCTCAGGTGCTTTATTTTCTTCACCTTCAGCTCGGGAAATTAAACGGCACCTTCGGGAAGAAATGTCTCACTTTCTTCGCTTGATATAGAAATAATTATTAAATAATAATGTATTTACTTACATTAGGATCAAATCTTAAAGATAAAGCAGTAAGAAAAGCTGCTCTGCCATCGTTTAAAGTGATAGCAAAGCCTCCTACTAAAGGCGAGTATTCAATATCTGTAATATACGTATTTTCTTCCACTATTGGAATGGCTGGAATCAAAATGAGTAGTGACGTTAAAATATATACAGGGTGTTTCAGGACTAGTGTAACAAACTTTAACAGCTTATTCCTGAGGTTATTTTGAGCAAAAAATGTCATATAAACATAGGTCCTATTCCTTCTAGTTACCAAAATACAAGAGGTTGAAGTTCTATAAATAACACGACATTTTCAAATTTTTTTAATCAAGATACTTTCGGAAAACAAGAATTTTATGGAAAAGTCATACCTTATTTGTATAATTAAAAATTGTTGTACTTTTGATTGTATTATTGTTTCATAATGGATGGTTATAGTACTGCTGAATATGCAGATATGATTTTTATTTATGGATTATGTAATGGTAATGCCCGTTATGCGTCCAGAGAATACCAAGACAGATATCCAAATAGATGCCAACTTTCCCATCCCCTATTTGCGCGCATTTTTGTTTTCCGAAAGTATCTTGATTACAAAAATTTGAAAATTTCGTGTTATTTATAGAACTTCAACCTCTTGTATTTTGGTAACTAGAAGGAATAGGACCTATGTTCATATGACATTTTTGGCTCAAAATGACCTCAAGAATAAGCTGTTAAAGTTTGTTACACTAGTCCTGAAACACCCTGTATAGAAAGTAAAAGACAAACATACCTTTAGACACCTGTTGATTAATACAAAAAGGTGTTCGTCGTAAATCTAAACAATAATCTCTGTTTTGAGTTCCATCCCATCTGTATCGTAAGACATGTCCACGAGATGTTGCTATCATAAGTTCAGTCATTGTTATACAAACCATACTCGTGATCTGGCCGTCCCAAACCATTATTTCTTGACTCTGGAATATTTAAAATGTAAGAAAAATAATCTACAACGTTGTTCATATAATAAATGTACCAAAGTTATATGTAGTGGAGGAATAATTTCTTTGATAAATAACTCGGCACTATCTCTTCTTAGATTTGCATGGGGTGAATCTGTTTGTATGTAGAGTCCTTTTTGTTCTGCGACGACTCCTAGATCGTAAAACAGTAGGTGTCCCTCCGATGTCTAATAAAGAATATATTAAACAGTTTCGAATTAAAAGTTAGGCGGTAAAATAACTATACCGCAATGACAATCATGCTCGAGTCTGGTTTCCATTCCACGAGTAAATTTGTTCCTAATTTTTCAAGAGATTGCGGAGTCCTCCGGTGGAAAACTATGGGAACGCAAGGCTGAAAAGTATGTCAATAACCTCCTTTGTTCAAACAATAACATCAACTCAAAATTTAATTGTTAAACTAGTGATGAATTAAAGAATGTGTTGTTGAAACCTTTATTACCTTACAAAACCAAATTGATAAAGAATCATCTGTCAAAATCGCAAATAATATTCGATCTCTGTTGCAAGTGATTTGTTTTATGCTGTTTTGTCCAAGTTCGGGTGTATTTAATACTTTTGGCCATCCTATAGGAAAATACATCGTGAAGAATTAAATTAAAATTTATATACATTGCAAAATATGCTTGTTTTGAATAAAACTATATCATTTTTGACAAGAACTGTCAACACACCAAAACCTTCTTTTTCTTTTCCTCGCAAATAGCATCTCGTTCCTCATCAGTATCTCACCGCGAAATTTAAATACTTTCTCTCAAATTAATTTAGGTAGAATAATATTTATTTATAAGTTACGAATAAACAAATTAATCCTTTGTTCTATATCTATCGGGATCTGCAATTTAATATACTATATTTGTATCCTCAACTTTGCGGCTCAATTCCTTCAGAGATGGTTGTCATAGATACGAAATTCAAAACAATCCAAATATTTCTTTGTATTTCCTGATCGTCTTCGACAAAGATGTTTGCAGCCAATATTCCAATAAAAGATGGTACATTTACTAAAACCATATACACTCTGGTAAATACAAAGATAATAAATCATATGCAATATCAAGAACTATGATTTTTGTTGTAGATTAAAGAGAACCAGTACGGTGAAGCTGTACGAATTCTTCATGGAATTCCAGAATCAAATTCCAGTAGAGCAGGATTGTCTTTATTAGCGTATTGTTATTTCTATATGCAGGATTTTACAAACGCAGCTACTTATTATGAACAATTAACTCATTCTTATCCTGAAGTTACTGAATATAAAATATATTACGCTCAAGCTTTGTATCAAGCTTGTCTTTACGATGATGCATTTAAAGTTACTTCTCTAATTGATAATTCTGCATTTAAAGGACAAGTAAGAATAATTTAAATAGAATATGTATTATAAATTCATATATTTTATTTGTTAGGTAACAAAATTGCAAGCTGCAATTAAGTATGGCGAGGAGGATCTTTTATCTGCTAAGAGTTTAGTTGATTCTTGTCCAGCTGATGACTTAGATACTGAAATTAATTTCGGATGTTTGTTGTATAAGGTAGAAGACTTTAGAAATATTTTAATTTAGTTTTAATTCGTGATTCTATATATATATTAGGAAGGCAGATATGAGGAAGCCCTAAGCAAATTTACTGTTTCGTTACAAACTGTCGGATTTAAACCATATCTAAGTTATAATGTAGCTTTATGTTACTATCGTTTGAAGGAATACGGTCCAGCTTTAAAACATATCGGTCAGTTAACTACCTGACTTAAATATAAAACTATCTTTACTAAATTCAATGTTTTAGCTGATATAATCGAACATGGAATCAAAGATCATCCTGAGTTAAGTGTTGGTATGCAAACAGAAGGAATTGAAGTTCGTTCTGTCGGCAACACTTTAACTCTTCACGAAACAGCGTTAACAGAAGCTTTTAACTTAAAAGCAGCCGTCGAATATCAACTTAAAAATTGTACTACACTCTTTAATTCTTCTTTTCTGTTTTAAATACTAAAATAAATTTTTAGATGATGCAGCTAAAGAGGCTCTAACTGACATGCCACCAAGAGCTGAGTACGAATTAGATGCAGTTACATTACATAATCAGGCGCTAATGAACATGGATCAAAACCCGACTGAAGGGTTTGAAAAGTTACAGTTTCTTTTACAGCAAAATCCGTTTCCGCCTGAAACTTTTGCGAATTTGTTACTGTTGTATTGCAAACATGATTGTTTTGACTTAGCTGCTGATGTTTTGGCAGAGAACACTCATTTAACGTACAAATATCTCACTCCTGTAAATACTAAAATACAAATATCTTTCTTTATTATTCGAAAACTGTGACATAGGCGAATTACAACAGAAATAAGTTTAAATTCAAATGAAATAAAACGATAAAGTTATTTAATTTATTATCCTAAAAAGCAATAGTAGCAGAAAACTTATTGCCCATATTTAATAGCCTAAGGCACAGTTTTCATGGGACATTCTGTATATAATTTATAATTTTTTTTAGTACTTGTACGATTTTTTGGATGCTCTAATAACTCAGCAAACGTCGCCGCACGAAGCTTATCAAAAACTTGATGAACTTGCCAATAAGCATACCGAAATGTTACGAAAATTAACTAAACAAGTTCAGGAACACCGTTCCCACGGTGATACTGATCTCGTAAAAAAAGCAGTTATGGATTATGAAGAATGCTTGGAGAGATACATTCCAGTTTTGATGGCCCAAGCCAAAATTTACTGGGACATGGAAAATTACGCTCAAGTTGAGAAAATTTTCCGGAAAAGTGTTGAGTTTTGTAATGATAATGATACTTGGAGACTTAACGTCGCTCATGTTCTGTTTATGCAAGAAAATAAGTTTAAAGAAGCTACTGGATTCTATGAACCGATTGTTAAAAAACATTTTGATGAAATTTTGTCAGTAAGCGCGATAGTTTTGGCTAATCTATGCGTATCGTACATAATGACATCTCAGAATGACGAAGCTGAGGAATTAATGCGTAAAATTGAGAAAGAAGAAGACCAGTTAGCTTTTGAAGAGCCAGAGAAGAAATATTTTCATTTGTGTATTGTTAATTTAGTTATAGGGTATAATAAAATCATTTGTATGTTTCAAAAAAATATAAATAAATCATTTTAGGACACTTTACTGCGCAAAGGGAAACTTTGAATTCGGAATTTCTCGAGTTATGAAATCTCTAGAACCGTACAATAAAAAATTGGGCACAGATACTTGGTTTCATACAAAGCGTTGCTTTTTAAGCTTGCTTGAAAACTTATCAAAGCACATGATGGTTTTGAAAGATGCAGTCAATCAAGAATGCATCATTTTTCTGGAAAATTGCGAAGGTGAAAATCATTTACAATATTTCAAAAACTATTATTTATTCCTTGAAACTTTTTTCAGTTTATGGTCGAAATGTTAAAACGGTATTAGATATTTCTTTGCCTGAAGAAAACACTGAAATTTCAGGAAAACAAACTGTTACCTACGAAGCTCGACTCCTGAAAAGTTTCTTTATGAAACTGCAAAACTATTAAGTTAATGGTAAGATTTAAATATGTATTTTTAGAGATTGTAAACAAATAAAACAAATAATTGTTGTCAATTTTTTATTTATTTTCAGTCAAATAATAATAAACATCCCAATATAATTAATATACATTATAAAATCAGATCTAATATAATAAAAGCAGAGATACGTCATAAAGTCAGTATTAAAATCCAACATATTGTCACAGCTTTAAAATTGTTTTCCTTAAACTTATTTGTTCAAATTGGCCGAAAAACATCTCACTTGTAATAGAGAAAATATATTTAAAAATATACCTAAAAAGCAATTCAACTTTGGCACTAAACTTACTCTGAATATATAAAAAAATTATTCTAAATTCTAGCAGAGCTACAAAATATCACTCTAGATATCTTTCGACATCTGTTAATTACGTATTTCCGAGGTTAAAGATCAGAGAACCGCGGAAGAAGCCATTTTGTTGACTCCACAAGTCCCGTCGCCTCGATAGACACGATAGTAGCCTTGCTCCCCCCAGGTCGTGCCCCATGAGTTCTTGATTATCCAGTAGGGCAGAGTCTTCTTAAAGATAGGATATTCTAAGAGGAACATTATTATAAGTAAGTAGAAATATTAATAAATCTGTTAAAATTGAATCTTACTGTGAACACCGTAACCGACGATTAAAACTCCATGATCTAAGTTATTGGGGTTGCATAAGAACTTGAAAGGGTGACTGACGCCCCCCATGTAGAACTGCATCGCGTTTGCGTTGATTCCAATTGAAATCGGACCGTTCTTTGTCAACCACTTCGCCATGTCGGTCTCATTTGAACTGATGTTTACAGCTCCAGAGATTTGAACCTTTGTTAGACTCTTGTTGAAGACACATTTTTCATTTTCTGCGTCGTAAGGGTAGTCTGTTTCGGTTTCCAACCCTCCTAATTGTTCGATTGCTCTGGAAAATTATTTATTTAATTATGATAAAACAAGGGAAATGTTTTCTTACCGATAAGCGTTATCGGGAAGACCTCCGTTGCAACCGTTGTCCAAGGTATCGCAATCTACGAGTTCCTGTTCGGACAATTCAATCAGATTTCCAGTTTTTATTGCGTTGATGCCCTCAATGTTACCTGAAATATATAGAATGTTGCATGAACATTATACTATCAACGCTTCGCTGATTACTTTACAAAAAAAAAATATTTAAATTTTGCTTCTAAATAAGTTTATTTTTACTGTTTAAAATTTAATTTAAAATATGTATGTTACAGTTACAAAATTTGATAGCAATACATTAGAGCGTTTATTTTAAAAGTAAACATAGGGAAAATAACATTGCTGTCATCTATAGTTGTCAAAGTAATAAAACTGTCCTCTTTCAAAATCAGACCGGGTTAATAGGGGATCAAATAGTGGGGCGTTTTTATATAAATGGAAATTTAAATGGGGAAAATTATTTAGAGTTGTTACAAGAGAGAGTAATATTGAGGAAGTGTGGTTTCAACAAAATGTACGAAATTATCTGCACCGGATATTACCCCAACGATGGATAGGACGAGGTGCAGAAGTGGAGTGGCCTGCAAGGTCACCAGATCTTGCGCCAAACGATTTTTTTCTTTGGGGCCACTTAAAAAGTCAATTTTATAATGGTGGTAGAATGAGTGTAGAACAATTAAAACGTAGAATTAGTGTTGCATCGCATGAGATTCCTCCAGAGCAAATAAATAATGCTATAAATTCATTGTATAATCGTTTAGGCTATTGTTTACAGGTAAATGGGGGTAATTTTGAACAGTTATTGAATTAAAATTCCTATTTAAACTAAATAAAATTTTCTTTTGTGGTTGTTGTGATTTGACAACTAGTTACTGTACTTAACGGCTTAAAATGTGTAGTTTATTAGGATCTGCTATTGCAGAACTGCCATGGCCAAGAATGACCAGAATTTTGACATATAAACATGCAGATGTGAATTTCTGGTTGAACCAGTTCAAAAAGTTAAAATTTTTATTATATGGTTCTATATAGTTCAGAGCACGAGAAATACGCTCGTTCAAACCGCATTTCAATATCTCTTTTAGTTTTTGAGTTACAGCGATTTTTGACTTTTTTTAAAGCTCAACTTTGAAAGCCCATAACTCAAAAACTTAAAGAGATATTGAAATGAAATTGAACGAGTGTATTTCTCGTGCGCTACTTAACTTGTACAGGCATTTTGAAAATTTTTCAATTTTTCAATTTTTTTCGAAATTTTCTTTTGTCGATATTTCAAAAAGTTGAAGAGATAATGTAAATATGAAAACACCAGTGAATTCCTCGCGTGAAAATACATAGGTATGCAAATTTTCAGAAGAAAATTCGAACGGATACATTTTTTATTACAAAAAATCGAAAATGGCCGGTTTTTTAAAAATTTCTTAAGGGGTACCCCTTGGTGTTTTCACGAATTTAGGCCATTTATTGATTTTTTGTAATAAAAAATTTATTCGTGCGAATTTTATTGTGAAAATTTGCATACTTATGTATTTTCACGCCAGAAATTCACTGGTGTTTTCAGATTTTCATTATCTTTTCAAGTTTTTGAAATATTGAGGAAGAGAAATTTTGAAAAAAATTTAAAATTTTACAAAATTTTCAAAATACCTGTACAAGTTAAGTAGCGCACGAGAAATACACTCGTTCAATTTCATTTCAATATCTCTTTTAATTTTTGAGTTATGGGCTTTCAAAGTTGAGCTTAAAAAAAAGTCAAAAATCGCTGTAACTCAAAAACTAAAAAAGATATGAAGATGCGCCTTGCGCCATTCGATTTCTCGTGGTCTGAACTATATAGAACCACATTTTAATAATTTTCGATTTTTGAACTGGTTCAACCCAAAATTCTCATTATTTGTATGTAAGAGCTCTTAAACGAAGAATTTGCGAACAAACCTCTACACAAAAGAACTTTTGGATTGTTTTGAGGTTCTAAATTTATACCTAACGTTTAGTTAATGTAATTTAAACTAATTCAAATTCATTTAATTTGTTTAAATTTAAAATGTTTCTTTTAGACTATAAACTATTACACTTCAATGCATTGCTGAAAATATGATTTTCCCTATGTTTCCTTTTAAAATAAACGCTCTAATGCATTGCTGTCAAACTTTTTAACTGTAACTATGGTAATGATATATCCCTATGTTTACTGATAAGAAAGACTCCCGGTATGTTTAGTTTGTTCCAGTTTCATGACTATATAATATCAATTTTTGGCAACTTTTGGTTTTAATTACCTGTAACACTAAAAGCCCAACAACTGCCACAAGCTCCCTGGTTTTTAACTTCAGAAATTACTCCTTTCTTCCTCCTGTTAAATTTAAATTATAATTAAATTGCTGTCTAAGTTATAACATTTAATATTTACCAATCAAATTCTGGTTTAAGCTCAATGTCAGGTATTTGAGCTTGAGGCATTGGAATATTATTCGAATCATGTAAAGACGGTTTTAATCCTAAATATCTTTTATATTCATTTGTAGAAAGATCTGCGAAGATAGTTGGTCCGTACTTAGCAGTACCTTGTTCA
The DNA here is from genome assembly GCA_947425015.1 of Pterostichus niger. Classification (NCBI taxonomy): domain Eukaryota; kingdom Metazoa; phylum Arthropoda; class Insecta; order Coleoptera; family Carabidae; genus Pterostichus; species Pterostichus niger. The sequence continues at coordinate 27,641,589 of OX380349.1, read as the reverse complement.
TTATCATTTAAATTTTTGATGATTTTCATATTCTCTTTGAATATTTTAAATCTTCTTTTAAACTCTGACTTGTTAGAATATTTTTTATTATATTTATTCATATAACTTTTAAATATGCCGATATGTACATCATGATCATCTTTGCCTAACATTTCTTGATGATGATGAGATCTTTTGTATCTGTATTGTTTATCTTCTCGTCCCTCACATTTCACAGTGACTTCTTTACCATTTACTTTGATCCAAGGTTGATCCCAAATTTCAAAATCACAAATAGTTTTAGAACCATGTTCGGAAAGCTCCATTTTAATGCGGTATAACATCCCGGAAACAACTTGGCGTGATGCAGATTTGATTGTGATTAGTTTGCGTTTGTTTACTTCGCCTTCGTTGGCATCTAGTTCTTTCAGGACGTTTTTCGCGTATTCAACAATTTTGGCATCATCAGTACCAACAGTCTCGATACCACCAGGTACTCCCCCACGTTTAGATCTGCCTGTTCTGTTAATATTAATGTCTTCTTGTTCCTTTTTAATGTTTTGACAGTGAGATTTCTCAACTTTAGGATTAGTTTTGTCATCATCAACTCGGATTTGTACCTTGCAAATCTTTGTTAAATTTTCAAACAATTTATTACGACAGTTATTATCTTTGCGATTTAGTTTTTGAAGATCAATTATTGGTTCAATTTCTTCAGGACATTTTGAGATACCAACTCGAAGAGTTAGATAATAAAGAGTGTCATCAAGATTCTTTTTTGCTCCAAGAATTTGGAGAATTATTCTTTTGTGATTGTCCGCATCAATATCATCGAGAGTAGTAGCTGAGAAATCTGCCAAATTCTCAACATAATTTCTTTCTTCGGGAGAGACTTTAACAAGTTGTTCAGTATGTCCTAAACTTCTTTTTCTTCTGACACCACCACGATGTTCTTCACTGCTACTTTCTTCTGAAGATACTTTATTTTCGGCGACTGGTACAACAGCTGTTGTGGAATCTTTTTTCTCTTCACTGGTTTCGTTGGATTCTGATGAAACTGCTTGACGTTTTGCGCGATTGTCTTCGTTGTTTTCTTCACTTGAAGCTGAACTGTCATCTTGTGGTTGTGGAACTGCTTGCCGTTTGGATTTTTTATTCTGGTGTTTCTTTCCGTTTCCATTATCGTCATTATTATCCTCTTCGCTCGAAGAAGAACTTGAGGATGAGTCATCATTGTTGTCATTGTTATCATCATTTTTTTGTACCTTATATTTCTTTGTTTTTCTTTTAGTCTTTTCTTGATCATCATCATTATTATCATCATTATTATTGTTGTTATTATTGTCTTCTTCAGAACTGGAACTACTTGAACTACTAGATGAATCATCATTATTTTTTGTAGATCTTTTAAATCTTGGTTCATCGTCAATCATGCCTAAAAAATCATCTAGAGCAGATTTTTGATCATCAGTTAATCCGCTCACTTCTTCAGTGGTTGTTTCCGGTTCAATTGTTTCTTCAGTATGTAAATAAACAATCTGCGACTCCAGGTCTTTCATTCTTGCTGAATCCATGATTCCTCCGGTCATTTTCAAGATGTCATCAGGATTTCCATCCGCAATTGAATCATAATTTGTTCTATCATCGGTTTCAATCCTGTCTGGATATCCCACCGGTTTACCCGGATGGTAGTTCCTATCAATTTCATTATCCTGGTCATTTCCAGAATACATGGTCGGTTGAAGAGCACTGAATTCCTGTGACGAAGTGCAGTTGTTGAAGACGATATTCTTGCTTCGGCTGATCCATGATTGATAGAAGTATACGACTCGGCATATTTTAGATTCCAATATTTTACAAGAATTAGATTGTTTCTCGGTTTTGGGACAAGTAGTTGGTGCAATTTCCAAAAGAAGAATATATTTGACCCCGTTCACGATCTAAACAGATTTTAAAATATTTATTTTGGTAAGTAAACAAATTTTAAAATGTTATGCCATGACATTTCTTATCTATTTATTTAACATTTTGAACCATTATAAATACAAGGTTGAATAAAAATACATTACAGATAATTATGTATGAATTTTCCCGAAAATAATAAGTAAAATATTATAATTACCTCGCTCTGTGCGCTAAGAATTTTGACTAGAACATGTTTGTTATTTTTTTCAGATTCGATGTGAGCCAACGCAGTATCTATTTCTGTAGACCAAAGTTTTACATCAGTTTTCAATTCACACGGCTCTCCGGGTTTATGCTGAGTAACTTTTATCATTGTTGGTTCAGAAACAGCTTGCACCCCAGCATAATATGTCTCCGAGATGACTGATTCTTCAATAGGTGGTTGCATGTGTTCTTCTTCATATCCAGCCGTCTCTGAGGCCTCCTCGTTCCTGCTGAGGTCGAGCCTTGTCTTCGGGTTACAAGAAGTGGAGACGACTTCATAGTTTGCGGTCTCGGTGTTGTATTTAATAGTTCCCTTGCATTCCTCAAGAGACGTTATGCATTTGTTTGAGTTGAGATTGCGACATTCGACTTCTACATCAATGGTAAGATCGGTGTTATCGATGTCCTAGAAACATATTAATTTCGAAGGTTATTGCATATTTTTAACTAAATTTTATCGAATGTACTTTGATTGAAAGGGTCAAGGAACGATAAACTTTCGGGCAAATTGAAGAAATGACTTAATTCGCGTGTTATCATCTTTTTAATGCGTACTAATATAAAAATTTGCTGCATGTTTGAAGGCCGAAATATGTAATAATAATAATAAATTTCTTTTATTTAGCAAAGTTCATATATGCGGAAATAATAAAGATTTTTGTTTGTTTTGATTATTAAACGTAAATTCCTGATGTGAAGTGACAATTAAAAGTAATTTTCTAAATATGTACAGCAAGTAAAACTAATCGACCTTCAAAGAAAATATTTATATGCATGTTTAATTTAACTTACACAAAGGACAAAGCGAAGGTTATAAACGAAATAAACTTACCTTATTTTGCGCATTAATCAAGGTGGCATAGTTGTAGTTGTAGACGCGTCTAGGGTTCGCATTTAAATAATTCACTAAACTCCAAATTTGAGGTCTATAGAATTCATCCAAGTTTTCATGAAAATCGATGTCACAATTAATATGAATTAGAAATATACTATTTAACAAAATTATAAACGTCAAACGACTAAGCGCCATTTTCTCATATTTCTATTTGATTTGCGGGCATGTTATCTTTTTTCCTTATTTTGCTCGCATATATATACATCGTCGGTCTTTTTCTAACCAAATTTGCATGATAAGTAGATTATTGTCCCTTGGAATGGTGTGCCACCGCATCAGAATGTTCCTCAACTACAATCTATGAGGTGTCGTCGCTAGATGACTCAAGAAAATGACCATGAAGTGGTGACGTCAAAATTCAAAATAAACCGGTGTTGCAACACATTAAACAACCATTTAGAACATGGGATTATTTTTCTTATTTGTCATAAACTGCAATTATCATTAACGTGCATTGTTGCTTAGTAATTCATCCTAAAATGCATATGACTCGACTTTAACAGGTGGTTGCGCAGGAGCATTCTAAAAACTCCATTAGCGATTTGTAAACAAATGACAGTCGGACTAAGTGCATTTTAGGTACAATGGACTTGATGTACTGTTGATGTTTGAAATATTTAGGTGAAAGCTACTTGAAAGCATCATTTAATTGATTTTTAATGAACAGTTTCAGACGTAAACAAATTCCAATAAGTAATTGAATTGAAAGGAGACCGAAACCGAAAGAAATGCAGAATTATTGGTCGATATCTAATCGAAGAGTGCGAGTGCGAGTGCGATAGAAAGATCGCACATACGTCAACGCATGTATTTATAGGAAGAGTGTTGAGTAACTCTGCAGCAGCAAGCGCAGCGGATGATTATGTAAGGCACACGCATCTGTGCGATTATAAAATCACATCAGAGACTAATATCATGAATGCTGCAAAAATGCAAATGTTGTGTGAATCTTGGCACAGGGGCCCCGGGCATTACGTCATGACTAAACAACTGTCGGATGCATCGGCAACTTCGCAGTTTGTTTGGCTTGGGCTTGGAGTTTGACGCAACCACTACGTTTATGTTTGCGGATGGGAATTCAGCAGGGCCTTTGGAACGCGTTACAGTGGCCTTCGATACGATAGCGCGAAGCACGCGTTGACGGGTGACTGCTTCTGTTTCGGTGATAAACAACTGATAAACATATCATGTAAGTACTACATTCCACAAACAAACAATAACAACTAATAAATAATCCCGTTTGGTAATTGTAGCGGTAGTAGTAGTCGTCGTCTTTCTCCCAAAATGCGTAATTACAACAACACGAAGAAATTAGTGCAATTTGCGTGATTCCACGCCACGTTGACCGACTTGTGCTCGACTACACGGTCAGATTACGAAACGCCTTCGGCAAAAAAGTCACAAAACCCAGTTACACTATTCCAGTGTCCTTGTAACAGTGCGCGATACTCCAGGCCAGCATTGCAGCAAGGCGGCACAGCGCAATCTAATCGATATTGCTTTACCAGGCCACCATTCGGCCCATTCTGTCTCACGTCATTCCGTTCCATTCACTGTAAGATATTGTTTTTTTTTTCATATTTCACATTCGTCATTATTATTTTTGTTGATCCGCGACCTTTCGACGGTAATAGATTATGCAAGCGCTTAGAAAGTTGCAATGAAAAAATGCGATTCGCGAAATTTCAACGAAAACGAAAGTTGATGCCCATGCTCGGTCAATCGAAATATGTTTGTTTGGAATGGAAAGATTTGTTCCTGTTTCAAGGTCAACTATCTCACAACTACTTTTACTGTTACCCGATCTAAATATGAGAGAATATTTACGCGGTTGCTATTTTTATCACACGTTGTTTTGATATTTTTGGAAAACCTGTACCTGATTCATAACAATTCTACTGATAAGTAGAAACGTATTATCTGTAAGTGAGATTTTGATCGTTTTCTAATAGCGAAGAATTAGTTTGGTAGCGAATGCGCGCGGGATTGAAAATATTGTCATTCAGTGTCCCCCAGTTGTTTCTGTAAGTCGTAGGCACTTGTGTCTGTGATTTTGTTATCATCCATTGTTTTGTTTTTAAAATTTATGAGTCATTGGATGTCACCAAAGTTCGGGTCTTCCTGTTAAATTGCCAGTAGATTTTATCGGTAACGTTTCATGTTTTAGTCGTATCGACATCGAGTAGTAATAATAGGTAAATGTGTCAAGTACATTCGGTATACGCGGTGTTATGCAATAGAGTTGCGTTCGTGAAGTAATGTATCTGTCACAGTCGAGCGTTCACCCAGCCTGAGTGAGTGAAATCCTAGAAGAAGCTTGAGCACGCGACAGCTGATCTAACGGTGTAGTGTACAGGTACAGGTGCCGTTTAGCGTTTATTGTTTAGTTCGTGTATTACATAACTAGTCGCACGTGCGTCTTACGACAGATGAGCGTACGTGTGAAATATGCAAAATGATTGGATATGTATGACAGTAATGTTTATGATTTGATTTAGCCAGCAAGCAAACTACAAGCACCGCCGAAATATTATGTGAAAGCCCGTTTGGAGTGGGGAACAAGTCGAAGATACTGCGACAAGAACATAGAACAGTGAAGACAGAAAGGACTTGGGATTATCGTGCGATTATGTGCCTGTTCCTGTAACATTCAGCATTCAGCGCGAGCGTGAGCGTGTCAGTGTGTTAGCAGAGTACAGAGTGCGACAGCAACGAGTGCTCAGTGTGACAGAGAGAAGACTAGGTTCGGATCGCGCGTGTGTCGTGTGTTGTACAAGTGTCCGTGTTCTCGCAACTCGCAGTGCGCTCTCGGCTAATGGACGTCTGAGTTAACAACATGGCGGCCGATTCGGGAATGGATACGTGCCCGTCACCAGAAATCGCGGACTCCAGGAAAAGACCGCTCGACGGGGACAACGAGAACGGAGACACGAAGCGATCGCACTTCAGTACAGGTAATGCACCGTTAACAGTCTAGTGACGGCCGCTCTGCTCGGTAGAGTGAAATGTGATTGACGTAGACTATAGAGTAGTAAGCGAAACATACATCATCTTGTGTTGTAACACACGGCTATACACCTATGTATAAACTATCACAATACAATACATACAGAAAACATAGTAACAAGTTGGTTGGTGTCCGTGCTTCAGCTCTGTGACAAGTGCTAGTGTCCGCCCATCTTAGCGAGTCGCGGTGTTTGCGTGGGGGCAGCGCGGGCGCGGGGGACATAGTCCGACCCGCTGCTGAAGTTAGTCGAGCGCTACGTGGCGACGACTGCCGACAGCAGCTTGCGGTTCGTGGTTCGACTCCTGGTTGCTGTTGACAGCTCGTGTCCGTGTCAGTGTCAACATATGTTACCTGTCTGTGTGAATTGTGATACCGCAACGTACTTCTTGTGCGGTTAAATGATAAACAATTCGGACACGTTTTACCTTGACAATCTGTTGTACACGTTGCCGATCGGTGAGCGAATCCACGTTGACACTTTACTAAACGTTACATCATAAACACACCATCTGACCCTGACCTTTTCAATAATATTCACTCACTCTTAACAGCTGTGTGTTGTTTGTTTGTTGTTGCGGGCAGGTGGAGATGGGACGTATCACTTCAAGGTGCTGGTGCCCAGCGTGGCCGCGGGGGCCATCATCGGCAAGGGCGGCGAGACCATCGCACAGCTTCAGAAGGACACGGGAGCCAGAGTGAAAATGTCCAAGTCTCATGACTTTTATCCAGGTACAGGTATAATATTATCATCTTTATATCAATATATTATTATTTTTATTTTTTATTGATTTTTCACCGATCCACCCCATTTGACAGATGTTTTCTCAATCACGTTCTAATTAGAATCGAACTAGAGTAATAACTCCTTTGTCACAACTATCTACTAGAACATTATGTATGATTCATATGACGTAATAACTGTCTAGTTTCATGATTACTTGGCACAAATATTGATTATTTCCAACTCGAACATTTAGCAGAATACCGTTTTTTTTTCTCGTACACTTTATTGATATTAATTTTACCTATATTTCTACATAACCTTCCTGACATACTTCTTCAACCAGATGACTATCGATTTTTGTAAAATTTAACCTTACTCTACTTCTGTCATATATACACCGTTCCCGAATTATTTTTTACAAAAATCCTTGATGGAAAATAAAGTTGTCTCTGTGTGTGTATGTCTGTAAACAGGAACAACAGAAAGGGTATGTCTCATAACCGGAAGTGTGGACTCGATAATGGCAGTGCTGGATTTTGTTATGGATAAAATAAAAGAAAAGCCAGATCTATCTAAACAAATGCCTGAATACGACAACAAACTACAACAAGATCGAGACAAGCAAGTGAAGATCCTGGTGCCCAATTCTACGGCCGGGATGATCATTGGTAAAGGGGGCAACTACATCAAGCAGATCAAAGAGACCAGCGGCTCCTACGTGCAGATCTCCCAGAAAGCCAAGGATCTTTCGTTGCAAGAACGATGCATCACTGTCATAGGTAAGAAATATTCGATTACTCCTATTTTGCTATATGACGTCAGCTAGATATTTTTTACTATTTATTTACTAATCATTTTATAATGATGTTACATCATACGCACGGTTGCGTATTTGGGTTTAAAAATACTTTTTTACTATCTAAAATCGTATTGAAAATTATTACATGTTGTTAAATTCCACAATACTTTACCGGAAATGAATTGGTGTTTTTTTAGATGATATAGATTACTGTAGAAAAAAAATTTAAATTGATTTTGAGTGTTAGGAAAGTAACTTATTACCATAAATTAAACATTTTACATGCATCTATGAACATTTTATAATCAGTTACTGAATTTTTATTAGTTTAAATTAACTTTTATATTATGTAAATATTGCCAAGGAATTTTTAGTTGTAACACATAAAAACAATCATTACAACATTGATAAAACTCTTAACACAAGTCATAACTATTATTACAATGTTTATTTTATGTTGAAAAACAAACTAATTTATTCTTAAGCGTCCTGAATATATGTATCGTCCCTGAATTTTGAAACTGAATCATAGTTCTTATTGTCCACCTGGTGATCCAGGTGAGAAAGAAGCCAACAAGACTGCTTGCATGATGATTCTCGCCAAGGTGGTGGACGATCCTCAGTCCGGCACGTGCCTCAACGTGTCCTACGCGGACGTGAGCGGCCCCGTGGCCAACTACAACCCCACGGGGTCGCCCTACGCACATCAGCAGACTGGAAGCGCCTTTAACGCCAGCACGGCAAGCCTCAACAGTAGTTTGAGCTCTGTTGGCCAGTCGCTCATGCTCAATGGAGGATTGAACCTGACTGTCAATCTGGGGACACCCTTACAGAATGTTAATCCTACACTCACGGCTCAGCTACTCGATCATATTAAGGTGAGAAACGCGAGATCTTTACTTGGCTAATTATTCAGCCTTTTTAACTTAAACTAGTGCCTAGTAACGGATTAAATTATTTTATAAAATAGGTACAGAAAGCTAACGAGATTTATGATATTCAACCATTGTAATGTAAAATTTTTGTGTTTTCTTAAGTCATAATTTCCATGTTTTGTAAAAGAAAATATTTTATTCCGTAAGCAGATTCATTTCGAACAGAGAGTCTATTATAGGCAAGCCATAAGTCTCGGTAGATTTGTAAATATTAACTAGTGATAATCTGTTTAACAATGTGCAATGTGACTTGAAAACAAATGACACTTTTCAAAACCATCTAAATCTCCGTCATTTTACATTTCAGCCATTTCATTTTTTCGAAATCGATACTCAAACGCGTTTGGTTATTTTCATAACTTTAATCAATTTATAATCAAAGTTAATTTGTTTTTGTAATCAGAAACTGTGCCACTGAGCAAAACTTGACATATTTTAAATATTTTAAACTTTTTATAAACATAACAGATTCTGTTCGTCTTTTTTTCCTTGTTTTACTTGGTGGTGCTTCGTGCCGGGTATATTTTTTCCTGAAGTGGTTTTGTGCATGATGGTCTTGTTTCCACCCCCACCACATAATCATCATCATTACGTTGACACTTTACATTTTAACAGTTAACTCTACGCAACAGTGGTAACTCTGAACCAGTGACAGCGGAGATCTGCGCTGCCCTGGGGGTGCTCGCCAAGTACGGCGTGTTGGGCGTTGGCCTTGGGGCTCATGCTGCCCCTTTAGGGGTCAGCAGTTACCTGGGGCTCTCTATGGACCAGGCTGGAGCCGCTAGCACCAACACTGGCGGCGTCTTTGGACCCATTGGACAAGTTAGTCTAGGTAAGAACAACAATCACTTGAAATTTGTTCTAAAAAATGTTCAATCTTATATTCTAATTGGTTAGAATTACGGACACGTTGACACACATGATAGTTTTTTGTAATACTTCATTTTGTGAATATATTATCTTCTTTTTCACGACTTTGAGAAGAAAATGAAACTTTTCATGCATAGGGAAGAAACTGCATTTTTCATCTCTAGGGAAGGAAAATAAAGTCAAACCTATGGAAACAACAGTATTGACATTAATAACATCTTAATTTCTAATTTATTTCTGAAAATTTTATGTTCTAATAGCTAAATGTCAGAAATAAAAATGTGAATTGTAATCAGTCTTCTAGTTACAAAAAAAAACAAAGTATAATCTATATATTATCAAGGAACATTCAAATAATAATTTCGATAATAATATTATAATTATTCCATCACTATTAGTATATTTTTGACGTCTGTCTCTTTCTGCAATTGCAGATCTGATGTTTGTATTTGTATATAGAATTGATCAACTAGCATGCTATTCCCTTTCTTAGTTTACGATCGCTCTGTGGCAGGCACAACGTCACCAACGCCTCGCTCGAACCTGGAGCGGTTTGACGCATCATTTGATCCATTCAGACAGAGCTCACCAGCAGCTGCACCTATCTCCATTAATAACAATAGCTTCGGACTTGGCACCGGCCAGATGGCCGTGCTCTCCAAATCGCCCACACCCGCAGAACTCCAGGCCAAGGAGGCCAAGAACGTCGAGATCGCTGAGGTCATCGTCGGCGCCATTCTAGGTAAGAAATGACTCATTTCTTAAAAACCAAACACGATCTTAAGATGCAATTTTCCATATTCAAGTTTTTATATTGTAAAAAAATGTAAGTTATCCATCGGTTACATTTTTAGCTTATGGAGAAAGTTTTCGTTGATGTTCAAGGTTTAAATGGTTTATATTTAGTGCGATTTAATATATACATAGGTAAAGTTAATTAATAGTTAAATATATGGTTGCGTAATCGTTTTTATATGTTAAAAATCAAGGTCTGCCACCGAATTATTTAAAAAGTTACCATGACTATTTGTAAAGTGCATCTAAAAGGTTACTAACTAATTCATTTATCATTTCTATTTGACTTGGTTTGATTTATATGATCTTGAACAATCGACATTGTAAAATAAATAACTGGATGTGGCACTTTGTCGTCAAATAATGTCCCCAAAATGGATATTGTAATATGGGGAAATAATTATTGTTTACTTTAGTTTTCTTTTTTGATAGACAGGGTATTAAAGATTAGTTTTTACGCAGCATTTGCCTTCCAAATAATTAAATAAATAGCTATTTTTGGTGAAGTTTTGAGATTCAAAAACGACCTTTGAATGTATTCTTTTTAATAGATGTCAAATCTTGTGAAATCTCATGGAATTGTATATGATCATAATTTAGTAGTATCGAAACAGTAACATGTTTGTATTAGGGCCAGGAGGAAAGTCCCTGATCGAGATCCAGCATCTGAGCGGTGCAAACATCCAGATCAGTAAGAAAGGTATCTTCGCACCAGGAACTCGGAACCGCATCGTAACGATCACGGGGACTCCGAACGCTATCGGGGCGGCGCAATATCTCATTGAGCAGCGCATCAGCGAGGAAGAAGTGAAACGAGCGCGCAACAATGCCCTGGGGGCCCTCATGCAGTGATACCAACCGCGTATGTCACTAACACTCCTCACTCTAACCATTACATTCATCTTGTACTCTCACTCTATTCACTCTCTTCTGTCGCCAAGCGTTTTCTTGTTTATGTTTATTTTTTGACTAAATTCTATTTAGTTTTTTTTTTATTTTGTTGTTATTGTGGGATTTAACTTAAAGAGTTTATCACTGTTTCAAATTGTTGAAAGATGTTTATAATGAATACTATATTATAGTAAAAACTAAAGAGACGTTAGCGTATTTTTATTAGATATTCAGCGTAAATTGTGATGAATAATAATGGAACCTCATGGCTCTGTTGAATGTACAATATTATATATTCAGTCAAATTATTCTCTATCTGCTCCCGTTCGCTGTGATTCTATCTCTTCTCTTCTTATAGCATGCTGGCATCACTCGCGACGTGATTCGTTACTTAATTCCACCGGAGATGATGTCCGGCTTTGCATAAGATTCGAACCTTGTACATAACGCATTGAAATTGTCGATTTCTTCAATTCATTCTATAGTTTAATTCACCAGACTCACAAGCTGTTAAACTTCTTATAGATCTATAAAATATATATTAAATATATATGATAAAGAATATTATATATACATATCGGGTCTCTACTTTCTTTTATTATTTAGGAAATACAATGGTAACATTTTTAATTGACGATAAATTTTATAATAAAAGATGTTTTAAATTAAAAGCTGCATCCAATGAGCTCAAATTTATTGATAAAATACGTTCCTGTCACGAGATACATTTGGGCTCACTAATTAATCAAAAAGAAAGTATCGGCAAATAAGAAATTGTATTTACTATATATTTATAAAAAAATGTAGACATCCGATATATTATGAAGAAGATATATGTAAAGTAAGAAAATGATATATACATACATATATATATATATTGTTGTTATCGCATGTTGTTACTATTGTTATTGTTTGACGACATGCCGGCCGTGGGATTTGTTAACATTGCCACTAACTCTTCGCCGATATTCGAGCACGTTTGTTACCTGATTGCACACTGCACGCATAACTACCAAACTGTTCAAAGAACTTCACACTGAACTGGCTACGAACTTTAAAACACCTCCAAAATTCATCATTTAGAAATAATATTGTGATATTTCCAAGTCAGATTCAGTTAAAGACGTAGCCAGACTAGAATGAAACGGATCATCAAACGGCTGTGCTTCAAAACAAGAAGAGAAACAAACTTCTTACAAGTACAAAGTACGATAAATTCGAGCAATATGACTGTCAATTGGCGCATCATCATTCACTCCTCTCCGCTCCACTCCCCATCGTGTGTATGTCTGCACGAATTGTTATCGTCCACAACGAACGACAATAGATGTTGTTTAGTTTTCGGTGTAGACTTTTCCTTGTTTCGGATTTTCTTTGAACATGTTTGGTAACAAATCATACAAATTAAGTGACTTGGAAATTTATTACAAATGTATATTGACTACTATGCAGGCCATAGTTTCATCTAGATAGATAATTGAATCAAAGCATTTTATCAAATCACAATCTCGTTAGAAGCAACGTTAATGATGAACTCGTCGTGCACAAATAGTCTCATTGTCTAAATGTGGTGATCTGCGCCAATAGGAAACATTACATTACACATTATTAATTAATATTCAGCGGCATCAATTTTTGAGGTGCGCTTAACAAAAAAAAACTATTAATGAAACATTTACAATTGATTATTATGTAGATAGATTGAGTTTATTGTAAGAATATTGAAATAAAACATAGTGTTAGAGATGTAACAACACTTATTCGTTTTACATCGCTAGTCATCGGGATTGTACACAAGCAGACAATATAATCTAAACTCTTTCGTTCCGTTTGCTTTTCACATTTGATCAAGCCTCATGTTGGAGAAACCACTGTTCTACAAAGTGATTCAAACAATCCACATTCATTTATAATCACATTTCTTAAATCGGAAAATATTTCCATTCAATGACAACTTATTCTATTTCATGTTTATTTTATAGATTATCATTATTTCCGTATTCTGTGATCATCATTTATATAACACACTGATACACCTTAAAGTAAAGTAGAAATAACAGGATATAGTATATTGCCATACAAGTGTTGAAAGGGTAAAATTAGAAAGTGTGTCTGTTCTATTTACTCAAGTTTTCCAATGGCCTTTCAATATGTGCATGGTTTCTTACAATTTGACATTTAATGCTACAAGAAATTATTGAAATTTTATATCTTTTTATTTTTTCAAATAATATCAAAAGTTGTTGCAGATTCCATTGTCTCTATCATTTTTTATATTTATGACAAAGAATTATGTCATTCTGCTTAATTGTTGACTGCAGAAAATAATCTCTTTCTCCACTTGTAGGAAAATATAGCTTTTATTACTCACATAAATATGGAAATAATACTATTTCAAACGATAGTAGATTACAATTGTAATTTTTAAAAGACTATGTCATCGTCTACAAAACAAGTTGGAAAACAACTCTAAAATTATTTTTAAATTATTTTTTCTGCTCCCATACTTGAATTCACTTAGTAACATATATTATCTGTACTTTAATGATACTCATTTACTGTGTTTATGGTTCCCATGGCTTGTTCAAGAAAATAATAGTTTGTTTTGACACTTATTTTAAACAGTATGAGAAAAATACGTAGGAAAAGAATGCGAAATGTTGGTAATCTATAAAGAAATCAAGAAGTGATGATGAATTTATCGATAAGTCTTAAGTAACAGAATAGTGAGATTTGCGTGTACTGAGCATGTAGTGTTTAGAAATGTTTGTGGAATATTTGAAACACCGATATATGCAACATTATTGTTACTGTGATATTCACAAGAATTGCGACCGTTGGGTCGGTCGTTCCGGTTCACTCCGATCAGTTTTCATGTCATCTGCAATCAAAGAGCCGGAGAGATCGATCAGCGGCCGATCATGAATGTAGCTAGGATCGTTTATCATAACCAATTTTGAAACTATGAATGAAATTTTAAATATGAAATGGGTAACTGAATTGCTTGCCGGTATTTACATTTCTCGTGGTTTTCAGGCTCACATTAACTGATTCATATTATGTTTAGTTTATAGGGAATTAACTGAATTATATTATAGTTGTATTAGATTTATTTTTATTATAGTTGGTTCCGAAGCTCCATTTACACTTTTACAAAATGAGACATGTACAAACAAAACAACAGAATGTCTTATTTCCTGTGAAAGTGTAGAGTGATCCGATGGAAATCAACTAACATGGACAGGGTTTAAATGACCTGCAAATATAGTGTGATATGTCACGAAATTCGCACTAAAATTGTCATTCCTTTGGACAAAATCGCTGTTTATAATTTTATGTTGGGATGGCAATGAATTCAACCCTATTCTATCTATTTTTAAGTAGCGTACCAATTGAGGTTCAAATCCTATTAAGAATCATGTTTAGTATTCTTTGGTCCATTTACATTTCCAACTCGTATTGTAGATTGAGAGATGGAAAGGTAAATGAGAAGAATAGTGGGTCGCGTATGTTTTTAGGATTAAGTGTATTTCTTCATGGGTCTAAAGGTGTAGGGAACCGTCTTTCTGTTCAGCGAATGGATTCGTGTGTTCTGTGTGTTTCTACGTCATGTCCTGTTGAGAGTAAATAGATGTATAGAACCGCGGGCCAACACTGTCCTAATCAGTTACCAATCAGTTGTAAAGTTGTGTTTGTTAAGTTTGAGGCCTGTACACTTTCCAGTGTTGGCCGTCTCTGTGTCCACGCGGCCGCAACAAGATTCTCTCCTTTGTTCATTCGAATCTCAGTTCATTAAAATCGCGCGCGCATTTGTACAAATTCATAGAATTGACTGAAAAAACATGTTGCATGATGTGGCTTGCGCCGCGCGACACAGAGATGTAACATATTTAGGATTTGTTTGTACAGTGTTATAGTTTAAGAAAGATTTATTTTTCAAGAAGGTAACACGGGTTCAGACGGTTGTTTATTAATATTATTTACATCTATTTCTATTATAGTCAAGATTGTTTTATTTTCGATATTATATAACAATAAGAACTACAGCACATTTCAGATTTATTATTATTATTAATTACATCAAATGGTATTCGAAAATATTTTTTTATTATTGTTTATGGTCCATTCCAAGTGTTAAGGCATTATTATTATTATTATTATTATTAAGTAAATCAACTGTACAAAGATGTGTTTCTGTTTTGTTTGTCTCATGTGCAATATATTCTATCAGATCTATTTACTGTTGATTTGTGAGTGCTAGGATTAATTTTAAAATATTATTGAATGCCATTTTCAGGGAAGTCAGTTTCAAAAACTCACTTAGCATTGTTCAACACGTTGTATTGAATAAATCTATAGTGCCATACCAAACTTTTTCCTTTTTTGTACTTTTCTTCATTTATGTCTCTTCTACTTTCATTTCTATACCGGGTTGGGGTATATCATTACCATAGTTACTTTAACTAAACGTTACGTATAAATTTAGAACCTCAAAACAATCCAAAAGTTCTTTTGTGTAGAGGTTTGTTCGCAAATTCTTCGTTTAAGAGCTCGTACATTTTGGGTTGAACCAGTTCAAAAATCGAAAATTATTAAAATGTGGTTCTATATAGTTCAGACCACGAGAAATCGAATGGCGCAAGGCGCATCTTCATATCTTTTTTAGTTTTTGAGTTACAGCGATTTTTGACTTTTTTTTAAGCTCAACTTTGAAAGCCCATAACACAAAAATTAAAAGAGATATTGAAATGAAATTGAACGAGTGTATTTCTCGTGCGGTACTTAACTTGTACAGGTATTTTGAAAATTTTGTAAAATTTCCAATTTTTTTCAAAATTTTTCTTCCTCAATATTTCAAAAACTTGAAAAGATAATGAAAATCTGAAAACACCAGTGAATTTCTGGCGTGAAAATACATAAGTATGCAAATTTTCACAATAAAATTCGCACGAATAAATTTTTTATTACAAAAAATCAATAAATGGCCTAAATCCGTAAAAACACCAAGGGGTACCCCTTAAGAAATTTTTAAAAAACGGTCATTTTCGATTTTTTGTAATAAAAAATGTATCCGTTCGAATTTTCTTCTGAAAATTTGCATACCTATGTATTTTCACGCGAGGAATTCACTGGTGTTTTCATATTTACATTATCTCTTCAACTTTTTGAAATATCGACAAAAGAAAATTTCAAAAAAAATTGAAAAATTTTCAAAATTTTCAAAATACATGTACAAGTTAAGTAGCGCACGAGAAATGCGCTCGTTGAAACCGCATTTCAATATCTCTTTTAGTTTTTGAGTTATGGGCTTCCAAAGTTGAGCTTTTAAAAAAGTCAAAAATCGCTGTAACTCAAAAACTAAGAGAGATAATGACATGCGGTTTGTTCGAGTGTATTTCTCGTGCTAAAATGCTTAACAATGGGGAATTGAATTGAACGCTGGACACAAAGTGGTAGTAAAAAGTAAAAGTATTTAAAATTCGTTTGCATATATTTCAAAGCCATTCTACAAAACTATGCTGATATAAAACCCTTTGGAATGTTAAGTATAAACTTAATTATTACGGTTTCTAAAATCTACACTCATTAACACGTATTTATATTAAATTTCATTTAATATTTTCATCACAATTTCTCATGTAAAAATTAAGATAATGGCACAAATGAAACTACAATTAATATTTGTACTGTAAAAAAGCTGACAATAAGCATAGAAAATTAAATCATTTATAAAGAAAAACAGTTTAAAACTTACAAAATAGACAATCAAAAATAGTTTTCCATATGTTTTGTTCATTTAACAAATATCCTACACCATAATAAAAATTTTCTTAATTTTTCAAACATATAAATCAACAAAGCGATAAGCAAATAAATCTTAAAAATATCAAAATTCATTAACAAAACAGCGAATTCAGTTTTCTATAAGAATATACCTCTAAACGTATGTAAAGCATTTTATAAAATATGATTTGTACGTTGTATGTGTTTGGGGAACTTTGGGGTCTTTATTTGGTTGCTTCTGGAGGGCAGTCTGGCTGGTTACTCGGGTGCGCTGCCCTAAATGCGGGGTGATTCTCAAGCTCTCTATCAATTCGGAGAATTATAGGGAACGGCCGAAGATCTACATGGAATCTAAAACAACAAATATTATACAAACTAGTTCAAGTGCGCTCAATGTGACACAGCTAACAAATTAGTAATTACTAATAAGTAGCTTTAGCTATACAGTTAGATTTTTCTTACCGTCTAGCATTGAACACCTGAGGAATCAAACAACAATCAGCCAAAGTAATCTCATCTCCGACGCTAAACTTGCCAGCACTTGCAGACAACAACTTCTCCACAGCCCTAAATCCCCTCGTAATCCAATGTTGAGCCCATTCATTCTTCTTCTCTTCCCCAACATGAATTAAAACATTGAGATTCTGCAGCGGTTGGATGCCAGATGCAATGATCTCACAAATCTCACGTACTTTTGCTCTTTTGATGAAATCGTGAGGCAATAGAGATCTCTGAGGCCTTGTTTCTTCCAGATACTGCATAATGTTAAGAGATTCTACTAAAGTGTGGCCATCGATGTGAAGGGCTGGAACTTGTTCCATAGGGTTCACTTCCCTAAATTCATTGCTGTGTTGTTCCCCTCCAGCTTTAATCAAAGAAACCGGTTTGATGTCGTAAGGGATTTCTTTTAAATTTAATGCTGCAAAATATTTTTTATTTAGTTCTGTAGATTTCATTAAAGTATATTTTGAATATTTACCGATTCTTACACGCCATGAGCACGAGCTTCTCCAATACGAATATAAAACAGGCTGAAAAATTAATTTTATACATTTAAAATCAAGGTAATCCTCTTCTTGTTTACTTGCTAAACTTGAAATATTTCAACAATATGCTAATTAATATAAACTGGATAAATTCAATGTATATTTAGATAAATTTACTAAAACTTTCTAAATTTTAACCAAATAAATGCAATAATAAAAGCTCTACTATAAGAATTTAAAAAATATTCTTATTGGAATCTAGTTAGAATAAGTAAGCTGATAAATATCTTGTTAAAAAGCTTACCTTTCCTGTGACAGACATCCTGTGCTTAAATTTAAATAAACGAATAGAAAATAATAAATTCTACTTAAAATAATCGATCGGTTCTGCAGTTATAACGTTAAGAAGAGCCGCGAAACAGCTTTGGAAGCTTTGCCGCTAATTACTACGCACTATCAATATCAAGGTGGCGTTGCTAGCTTTTATAGAACAGGGACGGAGTTGACAACAAAATTAAGGAGGGGCTTTATTTTTAGATTGTCATGTTTATCTGATTACTTCAAGATGTTTTTTTTTTAATTTATCGTTAACAAATAGTACTTTTGTACTTATGTTGTTTACTAGTTGAAATATCTCTAGATAGCAAAGAATAATGCGAGCAAAAAGTCGTTACCAAAAAGTCAATGACGGACGATTCCAAATACAAAAAAAAATTATGAAAAGCAAAAGAAAACTAAATAATTTAGATAGCAGCTTGTAATTAGGGAAATTATATAAATTTGCTTAGTCAAAATTGATTACAGTATATACAATTTTGATAATAACCGTTAGCTTCGTTGCCGAATGACATTGACAGCTGTCATCTGTCAAAATAGTATTTAATTTCATCCTTCATTTCCATATCTGTAAATTTTCAGTTGATTGCACATTAAAAATGCATTACATATTTAAAATTTCTATCTTTAAGAACGACATACTTATCTACTAGTAATGCAACGTTGTTTTGACCTTTCTCTAATTCATATTCCACATAAGCAGTGCTTCCTCACAATAATACAAAAACATGACAGAAAAAAGCCAAAATAATCTCAGATCTTGGTGGTACGTCTTCGGAGGAGTCCTTATATTAACATTTGCTACCAGATTTTATAAAGTAACCGAGCCTAACCATGTTTGGTAAGTTTTAAACACTTTTGGTGTTTTGGGAAACTAATTTTATATTTTCAGCTGGGACGAAACTCATTTTGGAAAAATGGGAAGCTGGTATATCAACAGGACATTCTTTTTTGATGTCCACCCACCTCTGGGAAAAGTATGAACCCATTTAGTTTAATTAGAACCTGAGAAATAATAGGTAAGATTTTGTAGATGCTGATAGCTCTGTCCGGATATTTGACAGGATACGATGGGACGTTTCCTTTTGAAAAACCTGGAGACAAATACGAAAACACAAGCTATGTAGGAATGCGTATATTTTGTACAACTTTAGGAGCAAGTATAGTTCCCATGACGTTTTTAACAGTTGACGAAATGACTAAAAGTTTAAACGCTGCTTTATTTTCGTCCTTGTTAGTTCTATGTGATATTGGTTTACTAACATTAACCCAATACATTTTACTAGACCCAATTCTACTCTGTTTCATGATGGGATCTATTCTTGGAACTGTCAAAGTTAGCTACGGTAATTTTAAAGAATTTTCGGTGACTTGGTGGTTTTGGTTACTCTTCACTGGCACAATGTTAGCTTGTTGCATTTCTGTTAAATTTGTCGGTCTTTTTATTGTACTTTGGGTCGGATTACGAACCGTTATAGATTTATGGAACATTTTAGGTGATCTAACTAGACCAGTAGTAAGTAAAAATATTCTTTGGAACTTGTTATCAGTTTATATAACTCTATATTGTTTCCAGAGTGATACTTTAAAACAGCTGACTGCTAGAGCAATTGCTTTGATTATTTGGCCGACTATATTATACATTTTATTCTTCTACATTCATCTTACAGTATTAAACAGAAGGTATTGTAAATATTTGAATGTTCTTCTTGTACTGATTTTGTTCATTTTATACAGTGGAAACGGCGATGGATTTTACAGTTCAGCATTTCAATCACAGTTGAAAGGTAACAGTTTACATAATGCAAGTATGCCTCGTTTAGTAGCATACGGAGCAATTGTAACCATCAAGAACCATCGTACCGGAGGCGGTTATCTCCATTCTCACTACCATCTTTATCCAGAAGGAGTTGGTGCAAGACAACAACAGGTAAAACAACTAATAACATAATCTAGGTCGTAATAATTTGTTATATTATCGTAGATTACAACTTACACACACAAAGACGACAACAACAAATGGTTAATAAAGAAGTATAACAAAGATCCACTTGATGAGAAAGTAGAAGTTATTAAACATGGAGATTTAATTCGATTTGAGCATGTAGCCACGAGAAGAAATCTACACTCGCATAAAGAAGTAGCACCTTTGACGAAGAAACATTATCAAGTTACTGGATATGGCGAGGTACTAATCTTCACTGACCGTGTCACTTCATTCATTTTAATTCTTTCTTGCATTCTAGAATGGAACTGGCGATGCAAATGACGTTTGGAAAGTGAATATAATTGGAGGTTCCGATGGAGATGAAGTCACTGCAGTCAGCAGCAAAATCCGCCTCATTCATTATTTGCAATCATGTGCTTTGACTGCAAGTGGTAAACAGCTTCCGAAATGGGGATATGAACAACAAGAAGTTAGTTGCAACCCTAATTTAAGGGATGTAAACGCTCTTTGGAATGTAGAAGAAAACATATTCGAGAAATGTACAAATATTCCTCAAAAATAGTAACAAATATTAATGTTTTCTTTTGCAGTGGCCAACGTAAGTTTTGAGGTTTATGCGCCAAGTTTTTTCGAGAGATTTTTCGAATCTCACGCGGTTATGTTTCAAGGAAACGCTGGTTTGAAACCTAAAGAGGGTGAAGTCACCTCTAGACCTTGGCAATGGCCAATCAACTATAGAGTAAGTTAAGAAATCATTAATTATTTTTGTAATAATTGATTTGTATTTTAGGGACAATTTTTTTCGGGATCTGTTTATAGAATTTATTTGCTGGGTAATCCGGTTATTTGGTGGGGTAATTTGATGTTTTTAGCAATTTTTATTATCACATTTTTTGTGAGCTCTGTCAAGGAACAAAGAGGGTATTTAAAAATTACTACAGGTAAAAATAAAGTTAATTGTTCTTAAAACTTTTTAATAAATGTTCTAAAATGTAGATTCAAAGAATATTGAAAAAGTTCGGACTTGTTCTTGGCTGTTTCTGGGTTGGATGCTGCACTATGTACCTTTTTGGGGTATGGGACGCGTTCTATACTTTCATCATTATTTTCCAGCCCTTATGTTTAGTTCAATGATTACAGGTACGTACTAACTTTAATTTTATATTTACATATTTGTTACATCGTGATTTTTACAGGCATCATAATAGATTATGCTCTGGAAAATATTTTACATCTTTTCCCGAATCATTGTGGAAAGACTTTGTATCATATAATTTGGGGATTGGTTTTTTCAAGTATTTTGTATAGTTTTTATTTATTTGCACCCCTGGCGTATGGAATGACTGGTCCTACTTCAAATGAACCGAATTCGACGATGTATGGGCTTAAGTGGCTTGAAAGTTGGGAGTTTTAAATATTTTAATGAATAATATTGAGTGTAAAATGTATTTTATTCCGTCCATAATCCTGTATTATTTATATATTTTAAATATATTATATGAGAAGTTGAAAATGTACTTGACTTTCTATAAATGTTCTCGGGTATGTCATAATTTTATTTTGCGACACAAAACCATGAATGCGAGACTATAACATCAATTAAAATGATAAATTTTTTGTTATTAATGATTAAGATATGAAATGTACAGTAATTTGAGTTTTTATTAAGCTTAATTAACTATTTACAAGCTTCATATGTGGTATAAAGTTATAATTAACGATAGTAATCACCAAGCATTGCTAATATATACATTTGAATAATTAATTAACTACATTTTAATTAGACTACCGCCGAATTAGATGATACTATTAACAAAATGCGTACAATTAAGGTGAATCCTAAACTAAAAGTGGTTAAATCTGATATATTTCACATTTTAAAATATCAGAATTTTATTGCAAGATTAATTCTAATAGCTCCGTATAAAATATCTGGAAGTATCGGATGGAGAAAGATAATAGCTGTTAAAAACTATAATTTATTTTATATTTCTATGTGTGTAATTGTTTCTGTTGTAATGCTCTGGTCCTTATATTTATTTTTCCTATTTGGAATCGGTTTACGAATTTTACAAGCATCTTTGAATTCAGTATCGGTTATTGTACTGATGTTTTACACATTTTTTTCGAAAACAAAGGCAGTAAACATGCTGAAACATTTTGAGGAAAGCGAAAAGTTTTTTCAAGAAAATGGCATGAGGTATTCGCGTAAAAAGTTTCGAATTATTGTTTGGTTTGAATATATTTTAATCTTATATATGGGTATATGTGCTTTTGTCTTACTTGAAGTAGAATATTTAGAAAGACATCATTTATGTACGTTTCCCTTATTTTTATTATCAAACATATTTATACTTTCTTTTTTATTTCAATATATTAATTATATACTACTTCTTAAAGAATACCTCAAGAATCTAGCAGTATTTATAGAAAATTTGTTTCTTGCAAGTGGACAAGAAATAGAACAGAAATTATTTGTCGCTAGAATTGCTTACGATGAAATATTTCATCTATGTAAACAAATTGAGCATTATTATGAAATTCCTTTGGTATTTATTCAAGCAGGATCTTTTCTTAATTCTACAGTATATTTATATGTATGGTACACTAAAACTAAAATAACATTTTCAATATACTTTTGGTTAGTTTTCAATCTTTTCAAATTAATCTGTACTTCTCTTATCTGTGAGTTATGTACTAATCAGGTATAATTTAATGTTATTCTTTAGTTTTAGTTTTAATAAGTATAATTTTAGGATTACGCAGCTAGATATGCTTTAAGAAAGCTTGCTGGTCTTAATTTTGGTAAACATTTCAATAGAGATAATGTAAGGTATGTACTACTTGGATGAATAAGTATTTATCTTAATTATATCAACAGATGCATGGTCTAGCAATGCTGATGGCCGAAAAGAAAATAGTTTTTGAATTATGTGGAATGTTTATAATGAATCGGGAATTCGTAGTGTCTGTAAGTCGGTAAATTTAATTTTAATTGGAGAAATTTACTAGCAAATCAATTTCTTTTCAGGTAATCGGTGCAGTTACTGTTTACGTTGTTATACTTCAGCAGAATAATGTCAAAAGCGAATAGAAAGTAATATTAATTGGTACTTTGAATTGTAGTTGCTTGTCGCGTTGGCTAAATAATGATTAGAATCAACAAGTGGTTGTAAAATGCAATATTATCTAATCGATATCTTCAAGATATCAGATAGCTAGTCATTTATCTTATGAAAGAATATTGAAATGATTTTCTCTCTGGTAGCATTTTAAAAAATAGAATTGCACAAATAATACTGTATGTATGTAATTAAATTTGGTAAATGTATGTAATAATTAATTAGTATAGCATATATACACATTTGTGCAATGCACTTTCTTTTGAATTGTTCTGGCATATGGACGTATAAATTAAAATATTTGTCTGCGCCTTTCTTTCGAAATGTGATTTCCTGCCTCTACTTTGCAGTCATGCGCAATGTTCACATCACAAGTCATCTGTAAAAAAAGTTCTTGGTGTGTCAAATCATAATGTCAAACCGTGTTACCTGAGAATGCAGGTATCGAAAACTGTTGTTTTATTTTATTTATGTGACTATTTATTATTTTAAATGTTAAGTTTTATCAAGAGTGACTAGTTAATTAAGCATTTGTAAGTTGTAACTACCATGGCTTCAGAAGACAGTCCATCGCACTCTGTAGCTCTCCTGAAGGCCGAGGTCGAGAGACTCACCAGAGAGTTGGACCAAGCAAGCTCCGAAAAAATCCAATCAGCACAATTTGGATTAGAACTTCTGGAAGAGAAAAAACTCCTCGAACACCGCTGTGAAGAACTCGAAGCCTTGTACGAGAACACTAAACATGAGTTTGACATCACCCAGGAAGCTTTGGTCAAGTTCCATTCGAGCCACAAAGCAACCACCAAGACTGGAATTGAACAGGAGGAATCACTTCTAAACGAATCGGCAGCTAGGGAAACATCCCTGAACACTCAAATTATAGAATTAGAGAATGAAACCAAGCAATTGAAACATGAGCTAGATCGTGTCATCTGTGAGAGAGACCGTATGTTACAAGAAAATGCAGACACATCGAAAGACAAAGAGGATCGGGAAATAGAATGTAAGAAACTAAGAGCAGAACTTCGAGAAATCAAATTCAGAGAGACACGTCTTATAACCGATTACTCAGAACTGGAAGAAGAAAATATTAGTTTACAAAAACAAGTTTCTGTTTTAAAATCTACTCAGGTAGAGTTTGAAAGTTTAAAGCATGAAATCCGACGGTTTCAAGAAGACGTTGAATTGCTTAATTCACAAGTGGAAGAACTGGCCAATCTGAAGAAAATTGCTGAGAAGCAACTTGAAGAAGCTTTAGAGTCTCTCCAAGCCGAACGAGAAGCCAAATATGCTTTAAAAAAAGAATTAGATCAACATGTCAATCGAGAATCCATGTACAATATCAGCAATTTGGCGTACAGTATTCGTGGCATTACAGATGATCAGAACATTGGCAGCGATGGAGAAGATGACCTTCCAGGATTAAAAAGACTTGAAGCCGACATTAAGAGTAGCTCTGCAACTGATCTTAACTCTCCAGATGGTAAACAAGTAGATCTTTTCTCTGAAATCCATCTCAATGAACTTAGAAAACTAGAAAAACAATTAGAACAAGCTGAAAAAGAAAAAATGTTGCTCACACAAAACCTTCGAGATAGTCAAACACAAATTGAACGTAGTCAGGGTGAATTACAATCATTCATGGCTCGATTAATGAAACTAGCAGCTCATGTTGACTCTCTTCAACATCTACGACAAAAAGTCGATAAAGATATCGCACCAAAACCAGATCAAACTGTCGATAAGTTATCCAAAATTGTCGAGCAGTACTATCAGTGGTTCACTTTATCGTCTCGTGAAATCGAACAACTCAAAAATGATCTTCGCGAATTGGAAAAGGGTCTTAATTGTTCCGATGCAACTCTTCAACTTCGTTCAGAAATCACGAATCTTAAAAACAAACTCATGGACACAGAGCAAAGAACGATGGACCTTGAAGCTGATATTAGATTGTTGGGCGAATTCACTGGTGAAGCTGGATCTTCTCTAGATGTGGCCCAAAATGATTTACAGAACATCACAGATGATCTAGCGCAGCTGTATCATCACGTCTGTACTGTTAACGGCGAAACGCCGAGTAGGGTTGTTTTGGAACATGAAAAACATGGGGGCATGACACCAAGTAATATTGTTATTATTATTAGATTGTAAGGAAATCTGTAATTTTTTTTTGTTACAGTGACAGAAACAACGCCTCCGATTGGAGAAATGTCCAAAGTTGAATTACTGCGTAGCCGATTAAAGACTGATATTCCTCTCAAAGACTTGGAAAGTCTGTCCGATGCAGCTCAAATGGCTAAGCATGTTCAAACTATTTTAGATCAAATTAAACATCTTAAAACTGCGGTCGAAAATACGATAGAACTATCCAAGATTAAAGGAATGCGTGCTAATAACTTTGAAGGTAAAACAGATTCTTTCTTTATATTGGTAAAATATTAATAAATTAATTTTTCAGTTAACAAAGAAGACGTCAAGGAAGCAGAGTTACAAGAACTACAAGAACAAGTCATCCGTCTTAAATCTCTGTTGTCAACAAAGAGAGAACAGATCGCAACTCTTCGAACTGTACTTAAGTCTAACAAAAACACCGCAGAAGTTGCCCTTACGAACCTGAAGTCCAAGTACGAGAACGAGAAGACTATCGTTTCTGAAACAATGATGAAACTGAGAAATGAACTTCGTGTGCTTAAAGAGGACGCTGCTACCTTCTCTAGTAAATTACATTCAAGTTCTGTTGTTGAATTATGTTTAAAAAAATATTTATTCATAGGTTTGCGAGCGATGTTTGCTGCGCGCTGCGAAGAATACGTCACCCAGGTGGACGAATTGCAGCACCAGCTGTCAGCCGCTGAAGAAGAAAAGAAGACGTTGAACCAGCTTTTGCGTTTGGCGGTGCAGCAGAAACTGAGCTTGACGCAGCGTCTAGAAGAATTGGAAGTCGACCGGGAGATCCGTAATGCAAGAAGACATGCTCCAAGTGTCGGGGGGCGATTTCAGCGGCCCGGGCGTTCGCACCCCACGCGCGAATACTTCTAGCCGAGACCCCGGCCCGTCATGTGCGTCATCGCGCTCGTTACCACCTTGTTGAGGTTGTAGACAACACTACTGAGGATGATTCACAATGTACAGATTTCAGTTACCTAACAAGAATATTTGAAACAGATTGCTACGTTCAGAATAAAATGCTGACTGTTTTCTTTCAACTATTCTTGTATGTTGTGAATATAACTGACTGATTGTGAATCATTCTGAACAAGTTTTTGTTTTAGACAGTTGTTGAAATTCATAAACTGGTGCCTAGCATTTTAAAACTATTTCATTCGAATTTTATTTGATGAATTAGAGTGGCTGTCAAATTTTAATCTATTTTCAACTTAAACGAAGTTCTTAAAGTAGGCTTAAAACTACTCGTCTAATTTTTATTCAAACTTTTAACAATCTTAAATTTTATTTAACTCATGTTTTTATTAATATTTTTATTTGTTTGTTGTTACATTTTATAAAGAGTGTACTTAGTCTTATTGCTAAGTATTTAAAACTGTTTTATGTGTTTGTTAGTAAATGGTAGCGACAGTGAACGACGCGCAAGATTGGCAGTTTTAGGAACATCTAAACTGTTTTCAGATTGTGTTTTTGTCATTGGAAGAAATAACAAATGTTATACTACTTAACTTAATTATATATTATAGGAAGTAATTATTTTTATTTAAATAAACCTTTCTAAACTAGTCTAAAATACTGTATATAAATAAGTTTCTTAACAGCTAATAAGATAATGAAAAGAAAATTAAAAATGAAGATTTATTTTGAAAATGAAGTCATATCTGTCTTCGGAGACGTTATGACGATGTCTCTGTAGCAAAAATTCCATGATTTGATCATGCTTTGATTCCTGTAATCCTATGAAAGCTCTTTTACAAAGAGCGTCCACGTTACAGTGTTTCTATTACACAATGGTGGTAGTTCATTTTTCAAAAAACATTTACAATAATGTAACTTCTTATAATTGTAACAATGAATGTTGTGATCATAAAAAACGAAAATTGTGCTGGGAGTTATTTACAAGACTTTCATTTCATTATTTTTTGTAAAAAAAAAGTATTTAATATTGTCATATGATGACAGGTACTGCACGCATAATTCTTCAAATTAAAATACAGAATTTTTAATGTACTTGTGGATGAAATTGTAGTTTAAAGAATTATGTTGACAGTATGGAATGTTATTCAGATCAATACATTATTTAATCACTCTTTTAATAAACATTGTTTGAGTAAATTGAGCTATATCTAGAATGTTTATTAAAGGATGGATTACAAGTGTTGAAATCGTGTAATTGATAAGTGTTGGTGGTGTAACAATCCCTTTAAGTGTTCCGTTGTCCGACTGTCCATTTTAATTATATGAGAGAGAGTTTTTCCGAGCCCTCGGTCACGGAACAGCCGTCCCTCAAATCGAGCGCAGCCTCTTTACCAACGTAACTAAATGTTGATAATAACTTTCCGTCATTTTGCTACTTCCATAAGTAAATTTGCCATCGAGGTGAGTTCATGGTTGTACGCTTCGTGTTTGCGTTCTCACGTGGTTTCAGTTCGATTGCGCTTGATATTGTTTAGTTTTAGACGTTTACTAATCATTTTGTTAAAATGTAGTAATCGGGTTTGGTTTCTCTAACGGTTTTGTATTTATTTAGAAATGCTAAGGCTTCAAATGATTCAAAACGGCTGTCGCAGACACTATCACACTGTTATTTATTTATTTCAAAGACATTGTTGACTATGTAATGGAATTTTGAAACACTGCATGTTAATTTGCAAACAACTTGCCTAACAACGTAAGTTTCTGCATCGCACTTTAGTGCATAACGTAATTATTGTTTCAATCGCACGTTTCATTATTCGTTTTGCAAATCTGCCACTGTTAGTTAGGATTGTGAGTAACATATTCTAGAACTTACAGATTATTTCTGTAGTTTAGTTTTTACATATGACCTGTAGTTTAGACTTTAGAAATGCTATTATTTATAATTTTATTTAACAATTTAATAGGAAATAATATAAATTGATTACTAACTGTGTTAGAATATACTTTTGTTATGTATTTGTAAAAGTATAGAATAATCTTTGCATTTACTAGGTCTGGCAACTTTTGACGCAACCAGTGAAATATTTAGTATTCATTGGTTGTGTCGTGTGGTGACGTTTTAGTTATTGTTAGTATTTAGTTAAATTAGGAATTTAATATTTCTTCAATCTAGATATTTTAATAACATTTTATATTGCAGTTTGCATTTAAAAGTTTATATGATTAAGACGATATGATACCTAAAGAAAATTAAATTTTTGTGTGCAATAAAGTACATTCTTACTGTACCAATTTCTTGTCATTCATATTGAATCATTTATTTATAGTTGTTGAGTTCAAGAACGAGTTGAAGAACAGAGAAGTAAAAATTTGAAATTTGGAGCGTGAGGCATTGTGGGCGGAAGTGCGACGTTCCAAGACTCTCCGCTTTGGCGCGCGCTCGTTGCATGTTTCCTAGCTGCGGCCCTTGCGTTGTGAGCCAATGGTGGCAGAGGTAGTGCTGTGCATTAGGTTTTAATATTTTCGTTATATTTGTTGTTACCAAGTGGTTTTTAGTTTGTATTTGCAGATATTTAATATATTCTACGAATATAAAGCTTGAGTTGCTAAAGAGTGACAAGTAAGTATTTTTTAGCGTTATATTTTTCGTTTTATTTTGTACGCATATGCATGGAACAAAATTTACACGTGGTCATATATAAATACACTGCTGTATTTCTCCATAAGCCTTCTGGTGAATGTTTATTGATTATTATTAGTGTTTTATTGTAAATCTGTCGTGAATTATAATTTGTAATTTTTACCGTTTTTGATTTTTTTGTCAATCGGTGCATTCAAGTTCAAAAATGTTGTAGCTTTGACGGAGTGGCGCCTTATAGAAGTAACACACGACAATGTCTATAATTAACATTCCCCAGTCAGTAATATATGGCGCGTTCTGTTTGATTTGATTTGAGAAGGCATGTTGGTGTTTTCCTCGTGTCTTTGCTGGATCAATGAATCCATGTTGGTGGTGCAACAATTGCGCATTGGTTCATGTAGTCTGTTTGTTGTTTACAGAGAATGAGTTCCAACGTTTGCTACAAGTGTAACCGACCGGGGCACTTTGCCCGTGAGTGTACGCAGGGCGGCGGCCGAGACAGCGGCTCTCGCGAGGGGGGCTTCGGGCGCGGACGCGAGAAGTGCTACAAGTGTAACCGCTTTGGGCACTTTGCGCGCGACTGCAAGGACGGCGCCGACCGTTGCTACCGTTGCAACCGCGAGGGCCACATCGCCAAGGATTGTAACCAGAGTCCTGATTCTCCGTCGTGCTACAATTGCAACAAGCCGGGCCACATAGCGCGCGCTTGTCCTGAGGCCTCCAACGAGCAAGACGATCGACGTTTCTCACAGTCGTGCTACAATTGCAACAAGGTGGGCCACTTGTCGCGGAACTGCCCCGAGAACGCCAAGACGTGCTACGTGTGTAACAAGCCGGGCCACATCAGCCGCGACTGTGATCAAGACAGCAGGAAGTAGACTCTACTTCCGGCCGACGCGCCGCATTTGTTTCTGGGTGTTTGGTATTTTTAAGTCTCGTTCGCTGCTCAGCGGCAGCGGCATTGTATCCATTGGACTCCAACCCGGGCCCTGTCCCTGCGGTCAGTCAGCATTGAATTTAAGCCGTATGTAGCTGTAATTGTATATTCAGAATTCAGAATCATCTGCTGTGGAAGAACTCACACAACCAAATCTAATTGAAAAAACGTTTTATCCATTCAGATCAGAGTACATGTTAAATCATATAAAAAAAACAAACAAAAAACTAAAAAATGCGCATTTGAGAGGTATGAAATTCTATTTATTTCCTAATTCCATGATCCTATAGTTACATGTTATTAATATAAGATCTTGTAAATTACAAATACATTCTGTTACATGGTTTGTAATTAATATCATATAATAATTACAGATATTTTCAACAAACTGTTTCATTTCCTTTGTTATCTTAACTGCGTAACTTGTTGTTGCCGAGTTGTGTGTCGATGTCGAATTGATCACAAATTTATTGTATTGAGAAATCATATTTTTGAGATAAGTAAAAGTATGCAATGCCGTTATATTTTATCATGAGTGGAACGTACATTTCAGAACTGAATGTATTTTTTGTAATAGTACTTTCAATTATATTTTATAAAAACTAAACGAAACTTTAACGATATTTTTTTTTCATGTTTCAAGTTGTGCAGACCAATAAAAATAATCATGTATATTAATTTAGGAGTAGCCTGTTTTATTTTTAATAATGCAAGTATAAATATTGTACTTTTATTTGATTTATTATAATTTTCTTGGTACATCTTTTCATTTATTCTATTGACATATTAATAAAAGTGTAAAAAGTATTGAACAGTTAACGTACTTTCAGAAACCTTTGAAAACTAGCTGAAAAATCTGTTTACATTTTTAAATTCTATATTGTGCCAATCATCTCATGTGACCTAACCTTCACTGCAATCAGCATCATTTTACTCTATAAATCTATTTCGATTAATCAAATATGAAATTATTAAGCCAGTTTAATATACATTCATAAAATTTACTATTTTACATTTGTAACAACGCATAAACTCAATTTTATTGCTCCATTTCCTATTTCCGTCTTGGACTGTAAAACAGATTCAATATAATATGCCGGCGCGCTTGATTCAAATAC
Organism: Pterostichus niger; assembly: GCA_947425015.1. Classification (NCBI taxonomy): domain Eukaryota; kingdom Metazoa; phylum Arthropoda; class Insecta; order Coleoptera; family Carabidae; genus Pterostichus; species Pterostichus niger. The sequence continues at coordinate 27,610,566 of OX380349.1, read as the reverse complement.
AATCATATCCTTCTAGGATCAAAACTCCTTCATTACAATTACATATATTTATTCGCTTTTAACATTATTTTGCTTGAATATAACAACATATATTGTTACAGCAGCCATGGTCTGAAAATAATACAAACATTCAATTAAAATTATTATTTTTTATTTGTATTATTTATACTTGCATCAAAGATAAACTCAAAATCCATTTTAAACATCCCGCAAACTATTAGTTCCATTTTATTTAGTGTCATTAACATAGCAAAGTCCACAATCTATAAATTAAAATGTTAATTAATATATTGGGTATTAATTAATCTGCAGGTAATCATATAACTGTGTCAAAAGTTTGGTGTATTTTAGCAGTTTATGAGTAAATATTTGTGCTATTTTACAGATTTCTAAAATAGAAAATATGTTAGAAATACCACAAATATGTAAGTAATACATGTACACATTTATTTTGGGTCAAATCTAGCTGAAATAGATGCAAAACTGTGTGTGATACATACAGATCCTAGTTTGTCGGAGGTGTCCAGTTTCAAAGCAACGATTTGCCTTAATATAGTACTGATTTCTCCTTCCTACAATCAATTTTACAAATAATTATCACTTAAAAGAAATTAAATATCTATTTCATACTTTTTCTGCGCAAAATTCGGCTATAAAAGGTAAAGAAAATATCTTTAAAACGTTTGCAAAAATCCAAACGTGTGTAGAATACAAAACTCTTTCTGAGGAGAGCCACAAATACAAAAATACAGTAGTATTTAAAAAAGAAGTAGCTTTAATACATAAAACAGGAAACTGATAATATTTCTGTATCATTTTCGACATTTTCCAGATTGCAATATAACTTTTTCTTCCTATAATCATTCTGTGCTCAAGATCATCAAAATTACTTAATGTATTTTCCAAATATTTGGTCAAACTTTTCAGCCAATAGTTTATTATCAAAATATAGTTAATAAATTGACAGATATAAATCATAATAATAGCATTTGGAATAATATATAAAGTAAGTAATAGAATTTGTTGAATTGTAGAAAATTCTTGTGTGACAATGTAAAAAGTAATTATTGCAATCAAGATTATTATTGACAGTTCTAACAATGAAATAATCAATATTTTATTGTACGAAATATACATTTTGTTCTCAATAAATTCTTTTTCTTTGTTAATAAACTTCTTCATGATTAGTATTGCATCTTTCTTTTTTATAAACGTCCAAAATATTATAATTGTGATTGAAAATATATTGAAAACTGCTTGAATCACTCGAAGCATTGCCGCCTTTTGTATATATAAATGCAATGAATAAAACCCTAAACATATTATTGCTAAACATCGAATAATGTACAAGACATCTGTGTTTTTATATGAATAAAATTTTCTGTCTTCTGGAGTGCCAGAAATTTTATATGGTGCTATCATTAATAATCGGCACATTAAATTGAAAAACTTTAATGGTGAAAAAATATCTTGAATGTTTTTGAATTTTTCTGGAGTGATCTTACATTTTGAAACAAACATTATTTTACAATAATATAGGTAATTTGCTAGATACTTCTGTAATTTATAACAGATTAATTTATTATTCATTTATTTTATCTTCAATCTTTACAAGAAATAGACTAAATTCATTATTGTAAACATGATTTTTAAATGAATTATTTATTAATATGATCTGTTTTTAGATACAATAATACAAATTACGTCCTTAGATGTAATTAGATAGTGAGTCAGAGGTTTTATAGTACAAATAAACTGAAAGCTGTTTAACTGAAGTATTTAATAACAATTAATAGACAAATACAAAATAACAACAAAATTTTCTATTTCTTTCTAGTTACTAAAAGAAATACTGACTACTGATAAAAATATTGAATCTTATTCAGTTTTTTTCTTGCTAGATTGACATTTCTTGCTACAACAAACACATTTAACCAGTTTAAGCAGAAGCAGAATTGGAAGACCAACAGCTGCAAGAACAAAAGCCCACACATCCAAAAGATTTAGTTTGTACATGGGTAAGTCTCTGGCAGCAACTCGAAGATGTTGGGCGCCTTTTTGGCGAAGTATATACTCAACCCACCATATAGCACGGGTAAGTGGGTCCTCGGGTTGATCTCGATGACGCCGGGAAAGAGATACAGCATTTTTCTTGTAACTAAAGACAAAAAGAGCGTATAGAAATGTTTAATTTTATATGAAATTATTTTTATATACATAGGATTGGTCAGAACTTCATTGACAGTTTTGTAAACATCATCTGCAGTGAGTTTCCCGTAAAATAGTTGTTGTCCAAGTTTCCTAGTGACCATCTTCTGAGTGTTCAGGATCTGATCAGCGAAGAATGGCATACTGACGACAGGAACTCCATGAAACATAGCTTCCTGGGTGCCTAGACCTCCTCCGTGGGTTAAGAACACTCGGATATTTGGGTGCGCTGTAATATGTCAATTAATATTTTTAATAACAACAAAGACAAAATTAATTGTCGTCCATACACTTGGTGAAACTAGGTTTAATAAAATATAAAATAAACACTTGGCTAATTCTCACAAAATTTAGCCTCTGACGATGATCTGAAAAGTTGACTTGGAGGATGATTTTATTAATATTTTTAAACTTAATTTATGATAGTTTTTTTTTTACCTAAAATATCATTTTGCGGTACCCAAGGTCGTACGATAAAATTTTTCGGTAGATTATCAATTTTTTCTTCAAATTTCCATATAACTGTTTGTTTTAATTTTCCAAGACCTTCAATTAAAGCTTGTCTCTGGTCTGGTTTTAAATCAGCTGATCTAAAATTTGATCCAAGACAGAATAAAATAACTCCTTCCTGTGTTTCATCTAAAATCTTTTGTAGATCCTGAAAATTGACACAGAAATAAAACTGATAACTACAAATATTCTAAAATCTGGTGTACCTTTGGTAATGATTTTTCTCTTTTCGTGTGCAGTCCTCCAACGGGTATAACTGCAGGAGGTAACGATTGTGGATAGTCCAACACATGATCAAAATTGGCCAATAAAATACTAACACTTTTTTCTATTTCATCGTACGATTTAATATCTTTTCCAAAAACTTTTTCAGTCCTTTTCCAAGCAGATGGCATGAAAATATATTGTCGGTAGAACAAGAACACTGAGGTGTAGAACCAATTATTTAAGCGCTGGTAAAATGTCATTTCATCTGTATAAGGTAGCAAATAAATCGGAATGTGAGCTGTATGTAAATCAGTCCCAAAATGGAAGGTATAATACGGTGCTACCCCAAATTGGGATGTAGCAATTACTGGCGGAGAATTTAACTTTTCTATGATTGGGTACATACAGTGGCCCGTCGTCATATCAAAGATAATTAAATCAAATTTTTTTTTTGAGTTTACAAGGGTCAAAAGTTCTTGAAAACCTTTTGTTTCAAAGTCCCAATCGCATAAGATTGAAAACCATTCAAACATTTCGTATATTTCTCCCAAACGAGACAAATCTGCAAATTCATCGTAGTCGTAGGTACTCTTAATTTTCTCATAGATACCTTAATAAAAAACAATTGTAAATTAGTATCGAATATTTAATATAACTTTTGTTTTACCTTCAAATTCAATAACAGTAAAATTTTCTTTATTCGCTTCTTTGGAATGGGTGACAAAAGTAATTTGATGATGTCGTTCTCGTAAAGCCATCGCCAAGGTTTTATCCCAGATGTGATGACTCGGAGATGGTGTCAGCGACAGGTACAGAATATCTGCACCGTGGCTCACAGTACACCAGGTCGTCAATGTCACGAGGAAACACAAAATATTTGGCTTCATTTTTTGCTAAGAAACTCAGATATTTTCTTTATATACTTTAAATATTTAACAGTAAATAAAAGACAATAATCTTTACTTTAAGAAACGATATAATCACTGTATACAGATGTCTGTTCTATACTGTGATATAAATATCATGTCGGAGGTTGTAAATATACAGAGATAATGTAGTATGACTTTGCACTAAGTGAGATCGTTTATGTAATTGCTCTTGAGTTGATGCGCTATCATTTCATAACTTAAATAATCAAACACCAAGGCTATCGAATTTATAAAATCATTATCAAGATAAAAATTGTATTCAGACAATCAAAATAAGTTTTATATATATATATACATGACTCATATTTTTCTATATTAGCTTCAGATATAAATTAAATAATAGATACACAACATTAAAAACAATTATTATGTTACTAAACATTGTTTTTATGTTTATAGAGAAACATCGGACCTAACATTATCTTCTACAGACTCAACATTTTGAAACAACAACAAATAAATACAATTCCCAGTTCCCAATAACAATGTAAATACAGTAAGTTTAAATAATTTACCAAAAAACAAAACACACGCGGATTCGCGATGACTTGTGACGTCATACACTCGCAGTGGCGCTTTCACTTGTTTTTTAACTACATAGTTGGTTTTATTATAAAGTATTGTTATATACAAGAGTAGTATAAGATCTATGTAGTAAGAATGGATGCAACAGGGAATGAAAAGTAAAAAATTTGAACCGACGAGGATGGGATTCGAACCCACGCGTGCAGAGCACATTGGATTAGCAGTCCAACGCCTTAACCACTCGGCCACCTCGTCATATTATAATATACTTATTCTTTAAGAAGAGATTCATATTAAAAACTTTATATATAATAATAAATTTTATAATCATATAAATATAACAACTTTGTTACACAAAAATATATCATACTTATTTTCCTACAAGAGAATATAAATAAAATGTCATTTATTTGATTCTTGTTCTTATGCGCATGTCTCTTTCGAAGCTTGGTAACTATGGTAATTCGGAACCAAACTAACCAAATGCCTCGACAGTACAATGTTTCGCTCAGTAGCGCAATTTTACTCGTGTGGTTTGTTGTGGTGGATGTATTTTGTGTTTCCTATAGACATTCAGTTGTTTACGAGCTACTCATCAACTCTGATAAAAAGGTTTGTCAATTGATATCGATTTAATCCAGTAATAAACAATTGCTACATGAAGCAGGTGGTTGCAATGATTGTCAGCTGTCATTGCAAATGTAAACATAACAAGAAACTTGTGTCAGTACAATTATTTATTTAGTTATTTGTAAATTAAATTTTCTTACATAAACTTTTGTTTTGAATTGACAAACATTTCTGGTAAAACTTGCTTCAGTTTTTTTAAGCAATTTAGCTCGGTTTCTCTGAAAAATCCACTTATTATTTACTTGTTATTGAACCTAATAGTTTAATAAAAAATTCAAGTCGGTAGATTTGAATCTCGTAGTCGACAGTGCAATATATTCTGCTTGATTACAATATGCATGCACGTTCTATGTTTCTTAAGATGTATGTGTGTGTCCCTGACCAGTAGATGACCCACTTCTGGGGTGTTGCGTGCACTAATTCCTCACGCTCTTGGAGTATCGACGACACATAAACCCTGAGAGCCTTGGCTTGTACACTCAAGTTTTTCTTGAGAATTGAGATGATGATAAAAGTGTTAAGGGTTCTCAGATACTTATTTTGTTTATTTATTTAAAACAACTTAAGAAAGATTGCATTATTTATCAATTATTTTACATATTATTTCAGTAAAACTATACTGTTTTCTACCTTTTTTTGTAGGATACGTGACTCAGTAAATTTGACAACCTGGGTTCGATTCCTACAGCAGACAAATAAGTTTTTACAACATTAAAATTATCCTCTGTGGTTCCTCCTCCACTAACATCTTTGGGGGCCCTAACTTAACGGTTGGAACCTATACTAATCAAGATCTAATAATCGTTAAAACGCGTGATGATATATTTATTTTTATATCTCATGATTCTCACTGAAATTATTCAAAGAAACAAAATTAGGAATGTTAATTAATATTTAAACTGGACGACCTCAGTGAAATAAATGCAAATGAGAATATTAATTACTGAAATCACGAAAACAATCTATTCTCAATCAAAATAAATGGGTCACTGAAGCACTATATCAACGGAATACAATGAATTTTTTAGAAAACAACTTAAAATCAATAAACTTTTGTGCTTTTTGCTTTTATTGGAAGCTTTGATGGTTCATTGATAACTGTGATTCACCGCCTGAAAGTGAAAGGCTGAGGTGACACATTGTAACTAATCACAAAAGATGCAGTTTGTCATGTGCAATATTGACAGAACTGTGTCTTCAGACCAATAACCTAATACTTTATGTTATGTTTTTCTTCTACATTTATAACTCTTTTCTTACAAGCTCGTCTCATCTCTCGTTCACGCAATAAACCTACCTTTACCAACTTTATAATAATAATAATAATATTTTTTTATTTGGCGATAGTTCAGCCGAAGCTATTCTTCACTGGTATTATTTAATAATTCTTCAGCCTTTTGAAATATTGATACGGGATAATTAAAAGAAAAATGTAAAACTTTCAAAATTTACAAGATATGTCTTTCAGTTTTTGAGACATAGTCTCTCATAATTTAGATACAAAAACCGGCAGGGGCGGACCCAGACTTCGAATTAAGGGGTGGTCATGGTGTGAATTTTGTCACGGGGGGGGGGGGGGATTGTCCAAAACATTTGTATTTGCTCATATTATAGTCCTCTTTTAAATAATTAATGTGTAGCTTTAAGCTAAATTGCTGTTCTATAAACAATTATAAACGTGGTGAGGTAAAGTGATTTTTTTCACCTCAAAAATTTCCTCTAAGAACGCCAACACTTTTTAAATCATAAAGTTTCAATATCTAAACGGTTCTTCGATAGAATACAAAAAATATTGAATTAGAAGTTGATTTTGTAAATGCAAATGTCGGTAGTCACATACTTGACTAGGTCTTAAATACAATACCTCTCACATCTGTAGGGCGAAATAATATCCCCACAAAATATTGGTTTTTGGATATTTATTAAAATAATAAATTAAACAATAGTTCTTAATTATCTTAGAATGACCCCCATGACCCTCCCCCTGGATCCGCCCCTGAACACCGGGGAACCCATATTAAATAAGCGGCTCTAGATCAATTTTTAATTGGTGCATCTAAAAATTCACTCAACTAGCAAATGTATTTTCTGTGTTTTACGGTAAACTTGTATTGTTGTAGATAACACCATGATGGTTCATGGAGGGTGGTTAGGTCTTCAAGGGTGTGTGTGAGCAATGCCTGCGGACGGGGGTGCTTCTGCCACCCCGCACCCCGGCCGCACCACACAGCTCATGTACGCCTGCTCACAGGGTGATCTCAAGCAGGTTCAACGCATTCTACTCGACCAGGTAGGTTTTTTACATTTTATTACTTTGCACAACGTAGGGTAAGGTATCAATCTTCTACTTCTAATATTAATTTGTATATAAAAGGAAGAAAGTTGGATATTTCTTCCCGAAGGCACCGTTTCCTTTCCAGAACCGAAAAATGTCAAAGACATTTTTAAATGATTTTAAAATGTATTTATTTATTTTCTATTGCAGTTAGACACTCCATGTAACAACAGTCAACGAAGCAAAAGATAATAAAGGGAGGAGAATGTCATCCCACGTAAAAATAAGTAGTAATTATGGATTTTGAACCCTAGAAAGTTCATGTACATTGACATTGTGTTTTGAACCCTTAATGCGTGCTTGTTTCAATTATTTACCCCGAAAGTATTTAACGGCAATAACCAGCAGATAGTAACAAACTATTTTTATTTTATTAAAAATGTTTTAAATCTATTAACCAACTTTTTATCTTGAAACGAATTACTTTTTGATAAAAACAATGCTAACATATTTAACTAAACAAATATGCAGATCGGAAATTTGAAGATTAATTTCTAAGAATATCTTTTAACATAACACGTAACGTTATAATGTTAATGTATTGATTCATTTATTTATGGTAAAATAAATAATGGACAGTCGTTTTCAAGGATAACACTCCCGTCATTTGTTTGTTGATTAGTATACATTAGTGTCAGAGCCTTTATTCGTGTTAAGTATCAAAATTTCACTCTAATTCATTTTTGTATATCCAGATTTTATTGTTAATTTTGAGTAAACTTTGAAAGGCTGTAGCTTTAAAACTAAATGAGATAATTACATTTTATTTTAAACATTTGAATTTCTCGTGATTTCTTCTATAAGGATTAATGTTTTGAAAAAAAATATCGGTTGATTTTTTTTTAATTAATTTTTCTAAATAGTTCGGTCCTCATATTTTAATTAATATACACTATTTAATTTAATTAACGCTTATTATCATTCTCTTATTCTGTTGTTTACAAGTTTATATACTCCTGTATCACCCCCTTCATTTAGGGGTGGTTTATATATATACTAGATGTAGTTAACTGTCAGTAAATGCACGAAATAAAATTCGAATCTTTATCGTAGGTTTAGCTAACTAGAAAGTTAGTGGGTTCAATAAAGATGTTTACAGGGTAACTATGGCGAGAATTAAGGGTGGGGACTTATCCACGTGCATGAAATTTTCCAGGGTTGGACTTGAGTTATACATACATTTTATAGTTACTACGTAAATATATTTATTTATTTGATACTCGGCACAATATAAACTTAATCTCAATTACAGTAGATTATAGTATTTAGTTACAGTTTAAAAAAAATATAATTTCAAGTCAGCGATATTTAAACGCTAGACTTATTGCTCAGTAGATTTACTAAACTACAGATCTTGTAAATCTATATTAGTGGAGGGTGAATCACATGCCATAGGGATGATTTTATGTGTTTTATGATTAAATAAATAAATATATTATTATGTGTTTTCGTTTTTGTGGTTGAGGCAATGAATATATAAGTTTATTTTTTGTTATACTTCAGCCTGAAGCCAATTCTGTTTGAAGAAAACTCGACAAATATTTATATTTAGTGCAGTGTCGCTATAAAACGGTTGTCAAGTGATTTTATCGTTAGTTTATTCGATTATTCGCGGGTAAGTTTGCAAACATACTCATATATTAGTCTGTTATTACGTTGTACAGTTTACTAAGTAAAACATCTATTTATAGTAAAAATTTTCATGGATTTAAATAGGTAAACGAACCGAAAATTAAAACAGAGGCAAGTTGTATGAGATTTGTTATTTGGTTCACTTATATTAAAATAATAGATTGTTTAAAGAAGGTGGATTATCAATTGAAGCTAAAGGCCTTTTAGGGCTAGTTTTTTTCATCCCCGATACATTTTCCGGCAACTAAAAAATAGCACATAATTCTGTATAATTATTGCTATTTGTGGTGTAAGTTTGGTTTTATTTTATCCTACTGATAGTTAGTGGGAACTTTATCCAGAGATGGACAAAACGGCCCTAAATCTAGAAGTTAAACAGAGTAAACTAGTAATATAGACCTACAAATAAAGTGATTTGTTTTTAGAAAGAAAATGAATCAGATGTAGTGGATTGACCCTGAGCTTTCTTCAGTGTTTGTACTGTTTTTATATAATTGTATATTGATTTGTAATATGTAGTTACCAAGGTTTATAACTATTTAATAATAGGAATTAAAGTTTATTGACCTTGGTTGGATAAAACTAAAAGTTGACATGTTTTTATTTTTATTAACGATACAAACATATATCAAGCTAATTGTACATTTCTATATCTGGTACATGAATATTTATTGAATAATTTATTTAATAAAGCCTTGATCAGCTCCTGGTTTCCGGTGAGACACTGATCTTTGATTTCTGTCCCGGGATTTAGACAGCCCTTGACGAGCAAGTTGTCGCTTTCGTTAGTCACCAATGAATACTTGCAGTAAAATGAAATGTATATATTTTAAATGATGTTGCATGCAGCGAACTTAAATATTATTCAACATTTATTTATTTATGTTACGCTGTACAACAGGAAGTTAATCCCAATTACAGTACAGGGTCCGCACTCACCGAGCCGCAGTGTAGTAGTTCATATAATTTTTAGCTTAAGTGCGATTCGAACTCGGGATCTCCGGATTCCAATTCCGTAATGCTATCGACACCACCGTACTGATTTAATAAAACTACCCCTTTGGAGGCCGTGATTTGTCTAGTAGTAACTGCACTTCACATGAAGAAATATCTCTTACAGAAATTTGCTACAAATCATATTTATTTTGTTAGTTTGATTAATGATTAAATTCCAATAAGACAATTTTGTGAAGAATTTCGTTCATTGATGATTTGTTCATTTGTTTCTTTTCCAGCCAACGTCTCTCCAGCACCTGGACCGAACACAGCGCACCCCACTACACTACTGCGCTGGAGGAGCCACTACGTTACCATCTACACCTACAGTGCCTCCAGCAGCACGTTTGAGTCACTGTGCAGACCTCTTGCTGATGGCGGCACCCGACCTAGTGCATTCCCGGGACCAGGACGGCTTCACGCCGCTTCATCTGGCCGTCATCGCCGGGAATGTGCAGCTGGTGCAGTTTCTACTAGCCAATGGAGCGGATGTTAAAGCGAAAGACGGCGAACTCCATTCGGTTGTCCATTGGGCCACAGGTAAAATATAGTATTTTAAAAATATCTTTGTTGAATGACATATATTTATTTGTCTTCGGAAATGTCGAAATTTATTCTCTTTATTTTCTGCTGTCAAATGATCCTAAATTATTTTAAATCTGGAAAATTACGATATGATTTGACATGAATGACATTCAAAGGGCATCTGTTGAGAAATTCACAGTAAAAATAAAACGCCAACTTTTAAAAGAAGTGTCTCATTTTCTTCTCTTGATGTACAAATAACTAAAGTGAAGTTTAACAGCAAAAAATACACTATAATAAAACTAACAACTTAAAATTCTTGATTCAATACCGCAAATAATTCTTTCTAAACATGCGAGAAAGTATAAATAATTCGAATTCTTTTGTCACAACTTGCAACACAAAATAAATTATAGTTATATGAGCGAATTATACGATTTCTACTCGATAAGTGACCAAAGAATATATTTAACCGACCTTGCAAACTTTATCAGTCTTATAAAAAATATCAAATTAAGCGAATATTTCGCGTGTCTGCTCTTGAATAATCGGGCATCTATAGTGACGTATGTCTGTGATAGTATCTCAAGTTTACACCCTCTGAAGAGGGTGAGTCATTAAATTAAACTTGATGATCTAATTTTCGTTTTATTTTGGTGGACGAATGAAAATTATTTTCGGAAGTGATGTCATTAGCTTTTTATGACGTGATTTGTTTTTATTCTTTTGTAGTTGGTTCTCAAATGTTTCATGGCGATTAATTATAGGGGACAGAGTAATAATTTAATTATTTATTTTCTTTATATCAATTTTTTGTGGATTTATTTTCGTCGTAATAGCAGTGACAAATAATATACTCTTACCACCCCTTAAATATATGAGTGAAAAAAATATTTTTATTTATGTAACACTCTCCTAAAATATATTAAGTTTGCCCTTGACATTTATATTCTGATTTTAAACAAGATAATTAATATTTTATACCAAAACATTTTATTGATAAACTAACACAGGTTTTGATTAATTCATACCTGATTAATAATTAAATAATGAGAAGGAAAGTAACATATAATTTATTTTTCGGCTGCCAAATGTTCCAAAATTATTTTATTATATTTCAAATCTAGCCTAATTTTTGGAGCGTTCTATTTAACGATTTTACATTATTTAATTTTGATCATAGTATCATTTAATGAATCAGTCAATCGAAATTGATATAGATAAATATCATACAGAAATAATCATTAGGCACAGTATGTTATGATGTTATGAACAGTGGATATTATTCTATTGTGAAAAAGCATACCGGGAGTTTTTCTTATCAGTAAACATAGGGATATGTCATTACCATAGTTACAGTTAAAAAGTTTGACAGCAATACATTAGAGCGTTTATTTTAAAAGTAAACATAGGGAAAATCATATTTTTAGCAATGCATTGAAGTGTAATAGTCTATAGTCTAAAAGAAACATTTTAAGTTTAAACAAATTAAATGAATTTGAATTACTTTAAATTACATTAACTAAACGTTAGGTATAAATTTAGAACCTCAAAACAATCCAATAGTTCTTTTGTGTAGAGGTTTGTTCTCAAATTCTTTGTTTAAGAGCTCGTACATACAAATAATGAGAATTTTGGGTTGAACCAGTTCAAAAATCGAAAATTATTAAAATGTGGTTCTATATAATCCAGACCACGAGAAATCGAATGGCGCAAGGCGCATCTTCATATCTTTTTTAGTTTTTGAGTTACAGCGATTTTTGTCTTTTTTTAAAATTCAACTTTGAGAGCCCATATCTCGAAAACGAAAAGAGATATTGAAATGCGGTTTGAACGAGTGTATTTCTCGTGCGCTACTTAACTTTTACAGGTATTTTGAAAATTTAGAAAAATTTTCAATTTTTTTCATAATTTTTCTTCCTCAATATTTCAAAAACTTGAAAAGATAATGAAAATCTGAAAACACCAGTGAATTTCTGGCGTGAAAATACATAAGTATGCAAATTTTCACAATAAAATTCGCACGGATAAATTTTTTATTACAAAAAAACGAAAAATGGCAAAAATCCGTAAAAACACCAAGGGGTACCCCTTAAGAAATTTTCAATAAACGGCCATTTTCGATTTTTTGTAATAAAATATGTATCCGTTCGAATTTTCTTCTGAAAATTTGCATACCTATGTATTTTCACGCGAGGAATTCACTGGTGTTTTCATATTTACATTATCTCTTCAACTTTTTGAAATATCGACAATAGAAAATTTCGAAAAAAATTGAAAAATTGAAAAATTGAAAAATTGAAAAATTGAAAAATACATGTACAAGTTAAGTAGTGCACGAGAAATACACTCGTTCAAACCGCATTTCAATATCTCTTTTAGTTTTTGAGTTATGGGCTTTCAAAGTTGAGCTTTAAAAAAATCCTCAATATTTACCCAATATTACTCTCTCTTGTAACAACTCTAAATAATTTTCCCCATTTACATTTCCATTTATATAAAACGCCCCACTATTTGATCCCCTATTAACCCGGTCTGATTTTGAAAGAGGACAGTTTTATTACTTTGACAACTATAGATGACAGCAATGTTATTTTCCCTATGTTTATTTTTAAAATAAACGCTCCAATGCATTGCTGTCAAACTTGGTAACTGTAACTATGGTAATGGCATATCCCTATGTTTACTGATAAAAAAAACTCCTGGTATAATAATAACATCGAAAACATCAGACAAAACATATTTAATACATTTTACTCCTGAAAGCTCATTTGTATACATTCCTGCCATACACAAATGTATTGCTGGTCACATTTTCTTCAGTAAACAAATACATTTTCAAGTTGAAAAAACCTCAACGTCTCCTCGTAACATCTTTGAAAGTTTTCGCTATCAAAATTAATTAGTAAATTTAGTAAAAACCACAAAATTTCTGCTGAATATCCAGACATTGTTGTCAGTTGTTATAATAGCTTCGTGTTGTGGTTTTTCTGCAAACCGACTTCAACTGTGCAAGTGTAATTACAGTAACTCACTTGACGTTTACATACAAAACTTTTTCAATTGCTAATTTGAATGAATTTCATTGATTTCTTAAAATATAGGCCAAGTTGTTACTACAATGTTACATTAATGCGAAAATTAGGTTGCTATTGCACAAACATTAGTTTTTATTTATTGTTTTCTAATAATTTAAAAAACAAAACCAACTTTAAGTTTCTATTATTTGTATATCAAGAGAAGAATGACGCTCTCTTCATATTTTTTTTTACTACCCTATCAGAAAAAGAAGAATAAATAAGAAATTTAGATTTATTATTTTCTTAACAGATTTCATCTGATATTCACTAAGCTTATAAAATTTACATTACCCGTTAGTACGTCAGTACGGTGGTGTGGATAGCAATATGGAATTCGAATCCGGAGATCCCGAGTTTGAATCTCACTCAAGCTAAAAATTATATAAAAACTACCACACTGCGGCTCGGTGAGTGCGAACCCTGTACTGTAATTGGGATTAAGTTCCTGTTGTACAGAGTAACATAAATAAATAAATAAATGTATCTGCCCTAAATTTTATATTATTATCTATTGCGACAAAAATTTGTTTGTATAAAAAAAAAACCTTAGATGATGCTCCAAAAACTGCTCTATATCAGTCACTATTTACTTTTCTTCTCTGCTAAAGAAAAACTCTTTTCTCGAACGGAAAATTTTACTTTCTGACAGGCTGGTAAAAAAAGGTGTTTCCTAATTCGTCGATAAATTAAATGTTACTAGCATGAATCATGAAGATTCTCAGAAGGACAACTACTGAAAATATCTGATGTGGAGACCACATGACTTCCTTGTACACGTATTAAACTATAGATATTTTTTTAATTACACATATTTGACATTAAATCTTTTATTTTTTGTTCTAATCCATAGCAAACTTAATTTTAAAAAAAATCAAAAAATATTATTATTATGCAAAAAGCTAATTTAAAAATTCTTAATGTGCTAGACGCAGAATTTAATTCTCTAAAACTTTTATTTGCAGCATTCATTTCTAAAATTAATATAATACAATTTTTTTCAAGGAAAACTGTTAGCAGCTTCATGTAATGTGCCACTTCCGGTTAGTCTATTTTAACCAAAATCTATTATGTTATTTCCATTGATATAGTTGTCTTATATACCAAATTTGGAAAGTTTTAAATTATATTTGAATATAGTTTTTCATGAAAATCTATTATAGGCTTCAAGTAAAGTACTACTTCCGGTAGTTGTATAATGACCAAAAAGGGAGGTGCACAACTAGATGTTATAACAGTCCTAAATATAAAGTTTCAATTTTCTACGGCTTACCGTTTTTGAGTTTGCGAGATACGTACGTACGTACGTACGTACAGACGGCATGACGAAATTAGTCAAAATGGATTCAGGGAGGGCCAAAACACCTATTTCCGTTGAAATCTGAGAACCGAAAATTTTCGCGATTACAATACTTCCTTTACTTCGTGCAAGGAAGTAAAAAGTAACCAGAATTACCCATATGTATTTTCAGTCTAAATGCAAATCTTGTACTACTTTCACTAGACACCCTTGGTCCTACTTTAGTAGCTTTACCGTTTGGTTTTGGATTCGCGTTTATGAGGTCAGTTCTAGAGTATTGTTATCTGATACAGGGGTACCACCTCTAAACACGGCAAGGGTACTGAATTTCAACCCTTGTTGTGGTATTAAATTAAAAATAAGTATTTGGTAGGTAAGCTTACACTTGATTGAATCAGGCCGTCGTTATTTATTATTCAAAGAAGAACACGATACCTTCATCCTGCAATTAATCACACTTCATCCACATTCATAATTTCTTTCATACAAGCTTTGTCCGTCAGTACGGTGGTGTGGATAGCGATACGGTATTCGAATCCGGAGATCCCGAGTTCGAATCGCAAATTAAAACTATCACATTGCGGCTCGGTGAGTGCAGACCCTGTACTGTAATTGGGATTAAATTCCTGTTGTACAGCGTAACATAAATAAATAAATAAATATCCATTCATTTATTTGTCCACGCTATCCCTCACACATTCACTATTCTAGTAACATTCTTCTCAGTTTAATAGATGCTATTTTATGATATCGTGTTCAAGTACTTTAGATCAATTGCAGTTTTCACGCAAAAAACAATTTCACTTAATGTATGTAATGTAACATGACATGAACAAAAACGTATGTGTAACTACACCTGTTCTTGTTAATAAAAAACTTGTCCAACACGAATACTATTTAATCATTCATACTAAATATATTTAAAATTCATTGAAAGTTTATAAATGTATTAGTGTTTATAAGTTTCAATAATAAATATGTCTTGTACTAATAATAGATGTGGTAGATCTGCAATACAGCTGTGCAGATCTCTATAGACAGTCTATAAATATTTAATAATAAAATATCAAAATAAACACTTGTCTAAGTCTCACAAAATTCAGCCTCCAAGTCACCTTATGAGGGCATCGTCAGAGGCTGGCCAGCACAGTTGGTAACCATAGACGCGTTTCGCTCTTATTAGAGCTCATCAGTATGGTATAACCTACTTCTTCACCTAGAACAAAGTTCACGTGAAGAAGCTGGAGACGAAGGACTGTGCCAGCAGAGAATAACATCTCTAAAGAACAGTAAGATGACATGAGAAGTTCTATCGAATTTTGTGAGACTTAGACAAGTGTTTATTTTGATATTTTATTATTAAACCTAGTTTCACCAAGTGAGCATTTAAAGACAATTAATTTTGTCTTTGTTGTTTTTTATATAAATATTTAGTATCAATAAAAAACATAAAAACGTGTCTATGAAAAATCTGGAGCACGTATTGTGTATAGGTATAATAAAACCAATATCTCTAAATCTATCGTGACGTCATGGTGGTCAATGCGACTGTCGTATGTTTGAAGGTCATCCATATTGATTACAATACACCCCTTACCCACCCAAAAGGCGTTTGTACCTTTTAAACTTTATAAATTTGCTGAGAACATGCATGCTTTTACACAAACTGCATTTTCAATTACATTACTAAATTTATTCTTTAAACAAACATTTTAAAAATAAATATGCTTCATTCAAAAATAATTAAAATATGCTTACATATAGAAAAAAACTATATCGAATTGAAATTTTTAAATATAATTAAATTATATTTATTAGTTATTGAATTATAATCATTTAAAGTGAAAACTTTTTAAACGCTAAAACTAAAATAAATTTGTTGTATTAAAAAACTTGAAAATATGGTTTGTTGTAGAAAAAACCATGAAGAATATAATTAATATATATTTATTAGTTATTGAGTTATATTCGATTAAAATTAATGCTATACTAGTTGTTTTATAGAAAGTATTTCACCCATGTATATGTACACGAAATTTAAAGAAATAAATTTACAAATATATTTGGTAATTTTATACACAAATCGATAGATTTATTCCAAAAATATAATAATATTTTTGTCTGATTTTATCTACATGTATTTAGCAAAGCTTATTTCAAGTTTTTGTTGCTTTTAAAAATAAGTTGAATATATTACGCAGTAAAATAAATTGTAACACTAGTTCTTTCTATAAATCAATCAAATCAAAAAAATATAATGTATTCTATATACAAAAATATACAATTTACACATTATAAATGTGTATGCATTAGTATGCGGAGAAACAGCGGCATTACAAGCAGTTTTAGCTGCGGGGGCAGAAGTTTCCACCCCCGATGTTCATGGTGGCTACCCCCTGCATTATGCCGCCCAAATGTGCGGATCGGTAAGATAATATTGTTATAATTGTGCACAAATTTTGTCTTAGATTTCTAAAATATTTTAGAGACAAATGCTTCTACAAGACAAATAGAATATGATTTATTTGTTATTCACTCGTTAGCGCGAAAGCACAACTTTGCAGAGACAGCAATAAACCGAAAGCACAGCTGAAAGTGATTTTCTGTTTTATATCACAGCTTTTTACGACGGCAGATTCCGTCACGCTATGAATTTAAAGCTGAGCTTATTTTACTTTGACTTTAAATTTGATTACATCTTGTTTGTGATATTAGCATTATTTGTTGTGCTTTTATTATTAATTATACAGTAAGTAGCACAAGTTTTTTGATTATTCTTTGAGTGGAAAAATGAATGACATTTGAATTTATAATTGTTATGCTGCAATATTTTTATTGCTTGATGCACTAATATGTATTTCTTTTTTGTAGGAAAAACCTGAACTCGGTTTACAGGTACTTCACATTCTTCTGTCATCCCCAGGAATCATAGTCTCTGTAGCCGACAATGATGGCCGTCAACCTCTTCTCTGGGCAGCTAGTGCAGGATCTGCACGTGCAGTTCTTGCTCTCGTGCGTGCTGGAGCTGCTGTTGAAGCTTCTGATCGCGATGGGTTAACTGCTTTGCATTGCGCCGCCTCGAGAGGACATACCGACACTTTGGATACGCTGTTGACGCTCTGTGGAGCTCAGACGGATGTTATTGACAGTAATGGGTGTACAGCATTGCATTATAGTGTTACACTAGGTGAGTTATTGTATACATGAATGAATATTACTGCATGTTAATAAATATAGTATCTACCGAGCTGAAATTTCTAGAAATCCTGAAAAGATCCTTAAAATATATAACAACAAAGACAAAATTAATTTTGTCTTTGTTGTTATTTAAATTGCTATTGCGTAGCTTTTCATTTTTTTCGGTAGATGGCATTAATGGTTCGACAGAACTTCTCATGTCATCTTACCGTTTGTTAGAGATCTTATTCTCTGCTGGCACAGTTCTTCGTCACCAGCTTCTTCACATGAACTTTGTTCTAGGTGATGAAGTGAGTTATACCATGCTGATGAGCTCTAACAAGAGCGAAACGCGTCCATGGTTACTAACTGTGCTGGCCGGCCTCCGACGATGCCCTCATAAGGTGACTCGGAGGCTGAATTTTGTGAGACTTTGCCTAGAGTTTTATTTAATATTTCTTAAAATATATCTTCTGGAATTTTATATTTTGTAATTAGTAGACACCACGAATGAAGTTATAGAAGAACTGTTCTTGTTACAGGTCACGCGGATGCAACCGCTCTCCTGCTGTCGCACTGCGCAGATCCAAACCTGCAGGACAGGAAAGGTCGCTCTCCTGCACACTGCGGCTGCGCAAAAGGTCAACTAGAGACAGTGAGACAACTTCATGCTTCGGGAGCGAATCTGTGGTTACGAACAGCACGAGGTGATCTACCTCTTCATGAAGCAGCAGCTAGTGGAAGACGTCAACTTGTAAGGTGGTTACTGGATCAAAGACCAAGTCAAGTAAACTCGAGGAATAATGATGGAAGAGGCTTGTTACATCTTGCGGCGTTGAACGATAATGCTGACATGTGTAAAGTAAGTTACAAAAATCATTACATCATGTTAGTTAATAACTTTTTCTTGTAGATTCTTCTAGATAGTGGAGTAGCAGTGAATCCGCTGTTGAGGACCTCAAAAAATGTGTTTATGACTCCGTTGGACTGCGCTCTGCAACGTGGATTTCGTTCAACAGCTAAATTTCTTCAGTTGCACGGCGGCGTTCCCGCTAGTCGCCTCAATACGCTCCGTCTTACTTCCGAACTTGCTACAAACGTCACTTCCGGTTCCCATCTGCATATTCGAGATGACATCACTATCCTTGGAGGCTCCAGTAGTGAAACAGATCTCGATGATACCCACAAAACGAAAGATCATCGTGGAAGAAGAAAAACAGTTCGTAGAAAGCTATCATATCGCCATGAACGAAGACGATCGTTTTCTGGAAGCGAAATACAAGAGAAAAGTAGTTCAAAATCTGCCCATGAGAAAAAATACGAAGCAGAAAGAAGAGCGAAATCACGTGATGATGTAAATAAAATTAAAGATGGTCACAAGAAAAAAAAGAAGCTGCAAATCGAATCGGAAGATTCGTTAAGTGAAACGGAGACGTCACCGGAAATTAGAAAAGATAAAGACAAAAGAAAACATATATCAGATGTTGAAACACAAAAACCAAATACAGAATCAATTAAAAAAATTATACCACCCGATTATGAACGAAGCAAATCAAGAAAATCACACCACGATGATACCAGCCATGAAATATCTGACAGAGAAAAAAGAAAAAGTAAAAAACAAACTAAAGAAGAAGAATATCACGATGACGACACAAAAAATAAACGAAACTCACATTCAAGTAACGGAGAACAAGAAATTTCAAACCATGAATCAATACAGCATGAAGAACATCTTGCGGAAGAAAAGACAAAGAAAAAACTAGAAGATGTTCAAGATAAAAAACAAAACAAGTCTAAAAAATCAGATATATCTGATTCTGATACTCAGAAGAATAAAATGTCAGATTCTGAACGTGAACGTAGAAAAAAGAAATCTGCAGATAAGAAAAGTCAAAAAGAAAAATCTATAGAAGAGAATTTATCTCAAGAAAAAGAATCTTTAGACGAGGAAGCCCAAGAAATTAAGAAAGAAAATATTAAGCAAAAATCCGCGAATTTATCCAAAGAAGAACAATCGTTAGAAAAGGAACCTCAAGAAATTAAGAATGGAAAAATAAATCAAAAATCCGCTTCCAAAAGTAAATCATCTCAGGAAGAATTAGAAAAACAGTTACACAGTCAAGATGAAAATGATTTCGCTTCAAACTCAAAACAAGAGTTAAACAGTGAAGAGATGAAGTCATCAGCAGAAGATACAACTAAAGAAGCTGGTTTACTTCAGCAAGAACCTGAAGCCACCCAACATCTTGAAGACACAGAACAACTGCAACCAGATCAGATATCATTACAATCAAAATTAAGTGAAGAATCTCCTTCAAAAACAATAGTTGTTGAAGCTGCTGTCCATCCTCCTCCTAAAGGAATGACCACCGAAAATATTCAAGAAGAACAGCCAGCAATTGTTGACGATAAAGAAGATGATAAAGAAACTGCCGAAGAAGTGTTAGATACAACACAAGAAACTAAAATAGAAGCAGAAACAACTATTGAAGAAGGAACTGAAACAAGTAAAACGGAAATTAAATCGGAAGAAGAAACCGATAAATCAGTTTTACCACCTGAAATTCCAGAACATGAAACAGCTGTTGATAGTGAAGAAGCGAATGCGACATTAGAAGTAGATTCTCAAGATATTATCAGTGAAGAAGCTAATACGACAGCTGAAGTAGATTCTCAAAACATAGATGTTACTAAACATGCAGAAGAAATTGATAATTCTTGTCCTGTTGAAGAAAAAGATATAAGTAATACAGAACCAATAGTTACTAACGGTACAGAAATAACACAAAATGTTGCAAATGAAATTAAAGAAACGGAACAAGAACCTTCTTCTGAAAATGTAAAGACAGTTGAAAATGGAATTACAGAAGAATCTTCGACTGTTGACACCAAAGAAGTGTCTGAAACTGCTACCACCGAAACAGAAGACCAGAAAAAAGAGGAGACAGATTCTAAAAAAGAATTAAACATAGATTTATCTTTAAAAACATTCGAAGAATCCGCTGAACTCCAAAACGAAGTAACAGACGTTGACGAAACAGTTAGCAAAGGAAATGAAGTTGTAGAAGAAACAAAACAAAAAAAATACAGGAAAAAAGTAAGAATATCTAAAAATAAAGACAAAAAAGATGAATCTTCCACAACAAAACCAGAAGGAACTGAACAGGCAGAAGACGGAAAAGAAACAAGCAGCACTTCTCGTGAAACCAGCAGCAGCGAAAGTGAATCAGGAAAATCTGTCAAGAAAATTTCTGACAAAAACAGCGAACATAAAAGTTTTAAAATCTTAAACGATGATGTAGCGTTTGAAGTCTTAAAAGAATCATCTTTGAAAGAATCACGCAGAATGCGAAAAAATTCAAAAAAACGTCACAAAGAAGCTGAAAGACTAAACGAAAGCGCTACAAGTTCTCCAGAAATGCTAGAATCAGTTCGAACAAGAAGCAAATCAGTCCCAAGACAAAAAGAATCCACTCACACTGTTACTCTACCTTCTTTAGTTGAAAAACGACCAGAATCAAATCTTTCAGCGCCTAATTTAAGTTCAGTTTATAGTGATAATGAACAAAAATCAGGAAGTAACAGCGAAGTTGATGATTTAATGAGTAGTGCAAGCAGAAAGAAACGACTAAAAAGACGATCGAAATTACGTGTTGGTTCTAAAAGTGCTGGTAGCGATTATGAGAGTAGCAATTTAATTGATTCAGGATTTGAACCCAGTCCGAGAAGCTCCAGAATTCCGAAGAGAAAAGTCATGTCGGAGAGAGGCGTCAATATGACTTCTGTTACTCAACAGATTCAATCCAATATTAGGAAGTAAGTAAAAATTAACACTTTTAACTAATATCGCAACATAAGGTTAGCTTGTTCATTTCTGAGGTAAAAACTGAATATGGGGCGAAAGGTGTTCTGCATGAGTAACACGTACAAAGATTTTAAAATTAGTTATATTTATATTGTCTCAATGTGAACACATTGATGTGATTGAGAAGAATGTAGGTAAAATAAATGGATGGATATGATTGAGCGAAAGATAAAATGAGCCTGGATGAAGACAGATTGATCAAATATTAATTATTACAGGATGAATTTTAAGCTGCGTACAGACATGCAACAGAACATCGTAACGTAACACCGTCGCGTATCTTTGTTAGGTTAGTGTGGACGGCACTCCGTAACATCGTAACAACACTGCGTTCCGTCCGTTGTCGGTTTTTCGACGCCGCATCAAAGGAATGTTACGCCGGTCTTGATACACTTCTCTTTGCGTGTAGTAACTACACTACTGGAACGGCTAAATGATCGCGACTGTGTTTCGCGCCGATGTTACGTTACGAAGTTCTGCACGATGTGGCAGTGAATGATCGTACTTCGAAGTGTACGCACATTTGTTTGCATGTCTGTACGCAGCTTTAGGGTTAAATGAGGAAATTAAGGATGACAGGTTGCGTGGACAACCTAGGAATAAATGGATGAATATGATTGACAGTTTATTGCGTAAACGAAAGATTCCGAATGTGAGGAATGTATGAAAGGAATTATGAAGTGGTGTATCAGGATAGGAAGATTAATGAATCTGATTAATGCTACCTATTTCATGCGATATAGTGTGATGTATGTTTTTATGACGTAGATACCATATGGAGCGCAAAATCTTCCAGCATCTTCTCGATCTCAAACGTCTCCAGATTCGTTCTGGACAAGCAAATGAATCCGTTCTTGTGAAACGTGCAATTGACACTTATCACAATTCCGTAGCTGCTTCTGTAGGTGCAGGCCGCTACTTAAAGAAAGACTATTCATACAGATCTTTCGAACAGTTTTTGTATCAAAGTTTACGCATGCTACAGAAGAGTCCTGCTGATCACATGAAGGGTTTACCAGAGACAACTGATAATCCATTATTGTGCACGCAAAGTACGCACAGATGTTTACATGCCACCCATGCGTACACTGGTATACCTTGTGCCGCTTATTGTGAGTATATAATTAGTGAAATATAGATGGGTTTGATTGAAGATTATCCTCCATATCTTCTAAATACTGTAGTTTTATGAAATTCTAGTAAACATTTAAATTGTCACTATCAAAAGAAAAATAATCGTTAGATAAAATATTAATTGTAATTAAAAAGAAATTACTAATTGGATAGCTGTTAACGCATACATACATACATAACATCACGCTATATCCCATTAAATGGGGTAGCACGAACCCGTCAACATTCTCATCCTGACACACGATACTCGATTCGACCACATTAACACTTCCTCCATACAAACTCTTTCTTTTCTCACAACCAAAATCCATCAACACACAACAAACATTCATCCATTCGCTAGTGTACACTGCGCTTCTTTCTGAAGATGGTCTCCACACAATTGCAGGTAAACACTCGAAACATCTAACCAATGAATCTAAAATCAAGAATCATACGCTTGTCTTCATTCATCATATTTATCCCGCAATTAATTCCTATCCTGACACACCACTTTTGCTTCAACCACATTCATAATTCTTTTCATACAAGCTCGTTTATTCTTCACGCTCAGAATCTTTCGCTCACGCAACAACCCTTCAATCATATTCATCCACTTGTTCCTAGGCCGTCCACGCAAACTTTCACCCTCAATTTCACCAACATACACCTGTTTCACCAATCTGTCATTCGACATACGTTCTACATGACCAAACCATCTCAACTGACTTATTCCCACTCTTCTTACAACATTCTTCCCAATCTCACATTCATCATACACCAATGTATTCCGGACACGATCTCTTCTAGTATATCCACACACACCCCGCAAATATCTCATTTCCACAGCAGTTATACCACAGCTGTTTACGCAATTTTATAAATGTGTTCAAGTTGTAATTCTTATTTCAGTGCCGAAAATGAACCATCACACAATGCCAAAGATCGGCTTTACTCCTCGAAGTTCTTCAAGTTTCCTCCCGCAAATAAACTCCAAAGGTAAGTCTGTTACCTTGGAGCTTTGTCATGGGAATGACAAGCAAGTGATCTCGTTACCTGCTGATAGATTGGATCACAATAAAAGATATTATGTGACATTTACAGTCAAAGGGCAAGAAGGACAATCACCTGTTGATCAAGAAAATACACCTAGTCACAGACATGCCAAGAGCGTTTAGTTAATTTTTTTGTTATTGTAAATAAATTTGGGTGGTGGGAAATATATTTTAAGTGTTCTTAATTGTTTTTTTCTTTGCTTGAAAATAAAAATG
The DNA here is from genome assembly GCA_947425015.1 of Pterostichus niger. NCBI lineage: Eukaryota > Metazoa > Arthropoda > Insecta > Coleoptera > Carabidae > Pterostichus > Pterostichus niger. The sequence goes on along the minus strand of OX380349.1, from coordinate 27,586,263 downwards.
TATACAGATAATCTAAGAGGTAGTGTACTATCTAGTAAGATAATTTTCCAAGACAAACAAAATAAAAAAGGTAGTTATTTATGACATAAGTACGAAAACTATTTTCGTGCACGTATCATACTGTATTTTTTTATTCAGACATATCAGTGGCCAAAAAGTACTTTTCGTTGTACTGACAGTAAAATAACCACTACCTAGCAATCACAGTAAACAGCTGTTCATGCAAATATCCAAACAAAAAAGCTACTTTTTGGTACATTCGAATAAAATAATATTGTGTGCAATTGACAATATATAATCACATTTGTTTGGTGACGGGATTTTACTAAAGTAATGGGTTCAATTGTTAAATGTTTCGCATTATGGTGAAAAGAAATTATCGTTAGCAAAAGATACAATTAGATTTATTTTGAAAAGTAACATCTTAGTTCCAATTACTGGCTAAAGATGGCAGCACTGATCAGAACATTAACAAATGCTAGGGCTTGCGCAACTCAGGTATTACAAACTCTGATATTCTCAGTTAGTCGTTGGTTGGTTGCGCAGGAAGAAGGTGTACAACGTTTGTTTGTGTTTGGAAAGTGTTAACCTGTTTGTTCGCGTATTTTGATAATGATATCTTAGTGATAATATTTATATCAGTGTATCTAGATTTTAACAAGTGCATCTGCACTTGTGATATTTATGTTCAAGATAAGCAGGTAGCAGTTTTAGCGGGAGAAGAAACAGACTCAGGTAAGTCCTCTCTTATTGGGCGTTAACCAAACTATGCTTAAGCCACGCAGTAAACACCTTACTATTGTTTTTAAATTTCACCTGTGAGATTTTAAACTCTAGAGAACTTAAACATATTTTGTTTGAAGCCCTGAAATGTTTATTTTTATACTGTGTTTATGTTTTGATTTGAATGTACTAATTTTAAAATTATTTGAAGTATTTGCAAGCAGGTAAATACAAGTATACAAGATATGACTCAACAAATTAAAATCATGTTATTAGTCATATCGAGGTAGATTTTCATCGTTAGATGTATTTAAATCTTTATTAGTTAAAACAGATAAAATGTTGTTTATCTCAGCAACCTGTGGAATCTCTGTTAGGCGTTACACAAGATGAGTTGACCTGTAATTTGGTTGTTAGCAAACTTGTTTGTCTAGTTGTGGACCTTAACATGAGGGCTATAAAATATTAGTTGTATTTTTTTAAATGTATAGTTTTAAAAATATAGGTGTAAATGATAAAGTTAAACAATGTTGCATCAGGTAATCGGCACAGTATGTAAACAAATGACTACACCATGTCGGTTTCATTTGTTTTAGACACTGAGAATAGGTGAGGTGATGCCAAGCGTGATGCCTTGTTTTTTAATTCAAATATAATAAATAAATAATATCAAATATCCTTATATGTTCTATATCATCTTCACGATTTATTTTTAAGGTTAGATTATCAATACAAATTTTTTCCTGTCAGTTCATTAAAACTGCAGTTTTGCTGTATCCATCTGCTTCATATAAATGTACCCTCGTTGCAATAAAAATTACAAACCTCCCTTACTCATAAATTTATTGGGATTTTTTTGGACAGATATTATTCTAATAACGTTAATGTAATACAGTAAGTTGGATTGATGATATTACGTAAATTATTTTGTACATTTTAAATGAATTGTATTTGAAAGCTTACATACTATTCTTTCAAGTGAAATTAGATCACAAAGGCATACATTATACAGTATAAATGCAAATTGAATTGCCTGTAAAATACACGTGTAAAAACAAAATAGGTAAACTCTAAAGTTTACATTCACTTGTTTAGTTTTGGATTCTAATTTTATAGTAAACCAGTCGATTAAATAAACAGATCTATAATAGACTTGATAATTTAAATAAAACAGAACTGCTAGTCATCGAGCAGACATCAACTTATCAAAATACTACTGAGACATTAATTATTTTAAAATTATTCAGTCTTTGTGCAAAGATAACTCGAAATAACAACTTCGTAAAATATTTAAAAGTAATGAAACTAAAGACTTGTAATGTGACCACAGTTCACTAACATACTATAAGTGTCATCTGTAACCTTTGACCTCTTTCTTAATTCTCCTCCTCAAATGATGAGTAACACAACAAAATTTTCTTGAAATATTTGTGTTGTGTATTCAAGGACGTGGACTTGGTATTGATTATTTTTTAACAGGTAAAGAAAAGTATTTTCACATAAATAAAGACTCATACTTTGATGTAACAGATCTGCAGTTGCGGAATTTTTATGATATATAACATACATCTTTCATCCCGTTATCGTATAAATGTAATCATTTTAGATATTTTTATGGGGTAGGTGGCTCAGTGGTATCGAGTCGGCCTGTGGATCTTGAGAACTCTGATTCGATCCCCACAGGCGACAAACAATTTTCACCAATTTAAATCTACCCCTGTGGCTCCACCTCCACTAATATCTTTGGAGGCCGTGATTCGACGGCTGGTAACCGCACTTCACGCGAAAAAATATATCAGTTACCGACATCTGCTTAGGCGGAGTGCCACACCCAGTGATGGGTACAAGGCGTGATGATATATTTATTTATTTTATATTTTAGATATGTGGTTAACCAGTATAAGATATAGGAAATTATACAACAATTCGGTAATTTAGATCTACTGTTTCCGGTGTTGAATATTCAATTATTTTCTCACTTAGTTTTCAGAAAGTTCAAAAAGAAACAATAAATTAATTATTTTCTTGTTGCAAAAATATTTACTACCTAGTTTCAGTTTTTAGTTTACTGTTTCAATAGTTTAAATTTAATCGATAGTTAATTGTAGTTGACGTGATGCCGTGACGATAATTTTGTTGGAAGAAAATCTCTGTGAATTCGAAGAATTCCAAGTTTGAAGTAATTTTGTATATAAACATGCTATTTCAAGGTATTGTTTTAACTACTTAAAGAATATTTAAGTTATCTAATATCCTACAAAAACAGAATACGACTTTCTGGAATATAAAAATCTAAATACAAATATAAAATATCTGATGTGGACACCACATGACTTCCTTGTACACGTATTAAACTATAGATATTTTTTTAATTACACATATTTGACATTAAATCTTTTATTTTTTGTTCTAATCCATAGCAAATTTAATTTTTAAAAAAATCAAAAAATATATAATATTTAAATTTAGATATCTCGTTTATGCAAAAAGCTAATTTAAAAATTCTTAATGTGCTAGACGCAGAATTTAATTCTCTAAAACTTTTATTTGCAGCTTTTATTTGTAAAATTAAAATAATACCATTTTTTTCAAGGAAAACTGTTAGCAGCTTCATGTAATGTGCCACTTCCGATTAGTCTATTTTAACCAAAATCTATTATGTTATTTCCATTGATATAGTAGTCTTATATACCAAATTTGGAAAGTTTTAAATTATATTTGAATATAGTTTTTCATGAAAATCTATTATAGGCTTCAAGTAAAGTACCACTTCCGGTAGTTGTATAATGACCAAAAAGGGAGGTGCACAACTGTTATAACAGACGTAAATATAAAGATTCAATTTTCTACGGCTTACCGTTTTTGAGTTATGCGAGATACGTACGTACGTACAGACGGCATGACGAAATTAGTCAAAATGGATTCAGGGAGGGCCAAAACACCTATTTCCGTTGAAATCTGAGAACCGAAAATTTTCGCGATTACAATACTTCCTTTACTTCGTACAAGGAAGTAAAAATGGCGAATTTTGTTATTTAAAATTAGCTATAACAATTTATTTATTCATTTATGTTACGCTGTACAACAGGAATTTAATCCGCACTCCCCGAGCCGCAGTGTGGTAGTTCATATAATTTTTAGCTTGAGTGAGATTCGAACTCGGGATCTCCGGATTCGAATTCCATATCGCTATACACACCACCGTACTGACGGACAACATTAATTAGAGTAAAAATGATTAAAATACATATTTTTTCTCAAATTAAAAAATGGTTAAAATAAAAGTTATATAGAAAGAAATTGTGAGTACTTTCTTTTTTACAATTTTCCTGTACCGTTAACATTATACCCAAAAATTTGAAAATATATTTCCGGTGAACTGCTGTCGCCATCTCTTCGAAAACTATTAAATTGTTTATATACCTGGATGTATATAGTTCAATAGATTTCGAAAAGATGGCAGTAGGTTTATCTATAACAATTTTTTTCTATTTTTAAGTATAATTTTTGCTCTAATTAATCAATATGGTTATTTAAAACAATAAAAATAATTAAATCTACCTCGGATACGAATGATGAACCTCCCGGATCCTTAAGCAATCTATTTTTTTAGTTGTTTAAATTTAAAAATGAGTTTTTGTCGCTGTTACATTGTTTATGTGTTTATTTAAATTAACAGAACTTGAGTTACTAATAGATAAAATCACGCTGAATCTATTGGTGACATTCCAGAGTCCATACCTATATTATTTTTTTAAGTTACAGTTACTTAAAGTCGTTGGAAATTAACAGCACCCTCTAAATATAACAAATATGTACTCAAATTTCGTGTATAGTATTGTCGCCTTTTTGAACAACATGTTTGTTTAATCGCCCACCTTTAATAACGTACAATCAGGAACTAGAGCACATGCTAGCAGCCCTCAACACGGTCGTAACGAATAGTTGAGGCATATCTCCCCTAAGTTGAATAGAAATTTGCAGTACAAGAGGTACAGCTGTCGCTATTGCCACCCTGCGTCTCTGACAATACACCCTGTAGGACTTATATTCGTTATAGACTTTACAGAACGCTTTTAGATTTATTTCTCGTTGTCAAATATTAGTCAATTTTATCTAGAATAAGTAAATCAAAATTAACCTAAATAAAAATAAATATATCATCACGCCTTTTACCCATTGCTGAGTGTGGCACTCTGCCTAAGCAGATCTCGGTAAGTGATATATATTTTTGCGTGAATGCGGTTACCAGCCGGCAAATCACGTCTCCCAAAGATATTAGTGGTGGGGGAGCCACAGGGGTAGATTTAAATTGGTGAAAATTGTTTGTCGACTGTGGGGATCGAACCAGGGTTCTCTAGATCCATAGGCCGACTCGATACCACTGAGCCACCTACCCCAAAATTAACCTGTAATAATTATAATTACATGGGGTAGGTGGCTCAGTGGTATCAAGTCGGCCTACGGATCTTGAGAACCCTGGTTCGATCTCCACAGCCGACAAATAATTAAATCTATCCCTGTGGCTCCTCCTCCACTAATAACTTTGGAGGCCGTGATTTGACAGCTGGTAACCGCACTTCACGCGAAAAAATGTATCACTTATCGAGATCTGCTTAGACAGAGTGCCACATCCAGTGATGGGTAAAAGGCGTGATGATATATTTATTTATTTTATATTTATAATTATACAAGCTGGCATATTTCCAATCTTAATAATGACTGGTATAAATTTATACAGGTACAGAAAACCCATTACATGATTATCTATTATCTTTCCTCCGAACGTTACAAAATGAAAATCGCTATATCCTTCTCGAAATAATTTCCTGTAAAAGAATAGAGAACCCTGGTTCGATCCCCACAGCCGACAAACAATTTTCACCAATTTAAATCTACTCCTGTGGCTCCCTTTCCACTAATATCTTTGGGAGCCGTGATATGACGGCTGGTAACCGCACTTAACGCGAAGGAATATATCATTTGCAGAGATTTGCTTACGGCAGAGTGCCACATCCAGTAATAGGTAAAAGGCGCGATGATATATTTATTTTTATAAAAGAGTAAAATTGTTTGACCATGTTTCAGCTCTTAATTTAATATGCGCCATTTAAAATAATTAATATTTTGTTTAAATATTTTAAAAAAACATGGGGAATCCATATTTTCAAATAGAATTTGATTATCTTTTATAGATTTGGAGATACAGTTACTCAAAGTTGGTATAAAACATCGTAAAATTTCGTTTGCTTCCATATTTTTTAACTAATTTATTTTTCATCTAAATTAAATAAAAATTAACATACTTATCATAATAAATATCAAACAGAATTTAATTATTCGTATTAGTTTTTGAATTACAGCCCTTGTAAGTTAACTGCACCCTAAGTAACGTTCCAAACAAAAAATCAATTTTTCTCTGTTGCTAAAATAATTTCCTGAAGCGGTTTGAAACCATCAAACCCATTTCCGCATCCTGATTGACAGCCAGGGGATCCTTTTACTCCTGCAGGATATTTCAGGACGAGTTGACAGTATAACTATGGCCTCGAGACGAATGTTGTTTAGTTTCTGGCCGAGTGAACTCTAGAAGTCATTCACACCAATCGATTTTGGATTTTATCGTACTTTGGGGTTAAATTGTTACGCTTAGGAAATTATTTAAGGGTTGTACAACCTTTCAGGGTGGTTTTTACCAGTTATAAAATTTTATTTGTTATAACTGTATCAGGTACTTCCGCTAAAATACACTGTTTTGTTTTTAATTTGTTTTCCCCTTCATTTTAAATAATTTTCCACTGCTATCTTCATAGTGCAGTCCAGATTTGCAACCCCAAATTTCACTTGAATGATATAGTGTTCATCTGATCGTGATAAGGGATGATATTAAATTTTCACGGCTCAGGGTTGAAGTCTGATGACAGAACCCTCTGTAGGGGGTAGTAGAGGGTTGTGCAGAGATGCAGGGTGGAGAATAAAGCGATGTAGGAAAAGTAATGTAATAGTAAGACACGTGAGTTGAAATTTAATTTTTATTCTGCTGTAAATTGTAATTTGATTAGACTTGGTTTTAAATTTCGTAAGGGTTGATTTTAAACAATCGTAACTCAGGGAATAAAACCAACATGCAAGTATTATTAAGAAATACTGTTACGTCTGTGTGATTCAAATTTCTTTCTAAATAAAATAAATAAATATATCATCACCTTTTATCCATTACTGGGTGTGGCACTCTACCGGAGCAGATCTATTTATGCGCGTGAACAGCCGTCAAACCCTTCCCCCAAAGATATTAGTGGAGAGGAAGTCACGGGGGTAGATTTAAATTGGTAAAAATTGTTTGTCCACCACTGAGTCACCTACCCCATAGTTCCCTTTCTAGGTTGTAATAACTAAACTAATTCTTTTATTATACAAAAAGATATGAGACAATTATTATTATTATTATAATCTTTTTATATCTCTTATACCCTTTCGGGTGTCGAGATTATTATTATTATTACTTCTTTGTTTTATACTATTTTGTTAATAAAGTCTTTCCATTCCTTTCTATTCTTTGCTTTCTGTTTAGCTTCGCGGTAGTTAATTTGATTCCTGTTCACTACTTCTTCTATATTATTCTCCCATGTCTTCGCTGGCCTTCCCCTCCTCCTTTTCTGTGTTGTTCTTGCATTCCACGCTACTTTTGCTTGTCTGTCTTCTGGCATTCTTGTTAGGTGCCCGTACCATGCTAGTTGTTTTTTCTCAATGACTTTGTGGATGCTTTCGATTTGTAAATTGTTCCTTATATATTCATTTCTTACTTTATCTATCTTTGTAACTCCTTCTACTCTTCTTAGATACTTCATTTCTGCCGCCTGTATTTTTCTTTTATTTCTTTGGTTTAGTAACCATGCTTCGCTTCCGTAAATCAGAGTTGGTCTGTACACTGTTTTGTATAGTGTTTTCTTTGTCGCTTTTGTTATATGTTTGTTGCTCAATATTATTTTGTTTATTGCGTGGTATATCCTGTTTGCTGACTGTATTCCATTTCGGGTATCCAACCGACAACTAAGGAAACGAGATGATATGTTTTATGTCGACAATAATACGTATTCTCAGTTAAATAAATGCTACCGAACAATAAATAGATATATTTCTTTGGATAAGGAATTAGATTTATATAATGTAAAAAGAAATGCACTTATAAATAGGCTAAAGAATATATGTAAATTGTAAATAATTTAATATGTAATAACTTTGTGACTGGAATTATGTAAAAGGGTCTTAACCTGTATTTTTTTCAGTTTAAATAAACTTAATAATAATAATAATAATATTCTCCTGTTGATTTCTTGGTCTATACTTCCTTTGCTGTCTATTGCTGCTCCCAAGTAAGTAAATGTATGAGACAATACTATATTTATTTATTTCTGTTATAATAGTGAGTTTTAATGTATCGATTTAAAGTTAAAGGGGTGGGTTACACCCTCAAATGTCACACAGAAAACCAAACACACTTCCTAGCAAATTACGTAAATCCGTCTGTCAGGCTGTTGGTTGCCTAGAAACGAACCTGTTCACATTTGGGGCTCCGTAGGGATTATACACCCCTTCTAAAGGGTGGTCAAGGGGTACATAAAGATCCAGTCGACCGGTCAGTGGAAAATTAACAAATAAACCAAAGTGGGTGAATTTTCTGTGGTGAATTAGATAAAATATGACTTTTTATGGAATATTTATGGCGAGTTTTAATGGAATTACACTTCAAACGAACCCTTCTCTACCACTTAGCAAAGTGTCAAAGGAGTAGCGCTAATATTAACGTATTAGCGATTGAGTTTTAGAAAAACCATACGCTTTAATGTAGCATATTTAGAAAACCGTGAGATATAGATTAAAAGTAACAACGTTTCACCCCCATAATATGGTAAATCAATCCTTCTCTATCATCTAATAAAGTGTCAAACTTCTTCGCTGTATGTATCATTTAGAAAAATATAGTTATAGTTAGAATAGGTGAAGGCATGTTTATTTTTTGTGAATTTTTGGTTGAACCAGTTCAAAATTCGAAATTGTTTTTAATATGTTTCTATATAGTTCAGAGCACGAGAAATACGCTCGTTCAAACCGCATATCAATATCTCTTTCCGTTTTTGAATTATATCGATTTTTGTCTTTTTTTAAAACTCAACTTTGAGAGCACATATCTCGAAAACGAAAAGAGATATTGAAATGCGGTTTCAACGAGCGTATTTCTCGTGCACTGCTTTACTTATACCGAAATTTTAGCATTTTTGAAAATTTTCAAACTTTTTTTCAAAAATTTCGTTTCTCAATATCTTCAAAAGTTGAAGAGATAATGAAAATCTGAAAACACCAGTGAATTCCTCGCGTGAAAATACGTAGGTATGCAAATTTTTACAACAAAATTCGCATGGATACATTTTTTATTACAAAAAATCGAAAATAGCCATTTTTTAAAAATTTCCTAAGGGGTACCCCTTGGCGTTTTTACGAATTTTAGTCATTTTTTGATTTTTTGTAATAAAAAATGTATCCGTACGAATTTTTCTGTAAAAATTTGCATATCTATGTATTTTCACGCGAGGAATTCACTGGTGTTTTCAGATTTGCATTATCTCTTCAACTTTTGGAGATATTGAGAAACGAAAATTTTAGAAAAAAGTTGAAAAATTTTCAAAAATGCTAAAATTTTGGTATAAGTAAAGCAGCGCAAGAGAAATACGCTCGTTCAAACCGCATTTCAATATCTCTTTTCGTTTTCGAGATATGGGCTCTCAAAGTTGAATTTTAAAAAAAGACAAAAATCTATATAACTCAAAAACTAAAAGAGATATTGAAATGCGGTTTGAACGAGTGCATTTCTCGTGCTCTGAACTATATAGAAACATATTAAAAACAATTTCGAATTTTGAACCGGTTCAACCAAAAATTCACAAAAAATAAATATATCATACTTTTAAACCATTACTGGCAGTGGCACTCTGCTGTAGTACATCTCAGTAAGTAATATATTTATGCTTATGAACTGCAGTTACCAGCCGGGACATTTTTAAACAAATTTGACTGACAAAAAGTTTTATTTTTTATAACCTTTCATTTCATATACTAATTGTATATTGAAATGCTCTGTAATCTGTGAAAAGTTTGATAATGTCCAAACACAAAAATGACTGTATCTTGTTTATTATAAACTTTATCAAAAAACTGACTGACAAATGTTAGTATTTTTATATCATCATTATTTATATAAAATTTGAATAAATTTGGTCAGTTAGAAGAGCAGATAAGTTGATTATTGAGCGTTTTCGCTTGTACTCCGGAGCGGCTTTAACGTCAAATAGAATTCAAATGAAGTATTCATTTTCTTATCATGAGGGTGTTATTCAAGTCGTCTTCATACAATTTTCATCCCTTTCTTGACTGGATGACGAGATTACAACCCCTCCGAGAGTGTGGGGGGGTTGTAAACGCTACAGTACAGCTCAAGAAAGTAATATCGAAATTTCAGCTAAACTTGAAAATTAATTTCAATTACAGTTTGACCAGATTTTTGTTATTATTTTATTTCTAAACTATTCTTCAAAAAAAGAAATTTATTTTCAGTTATTATCTTCTCAGAGCATTAATTGAGAAAGTATATATTATTTGATGTACTGAATACAACGCAGTAAACATTAAAATTTATTTAAATTAATTAAAGTAACAGTACTTTCAATATCTAATGTTTACTAATTTTTATTCATTCAGTCTAGTTGCACGAAAATGTTTGTATCAATGTGCAATTATTTTTGCAAGTTTCGGGGAAAATATTTTTGTGTTGTAATAAGTCCATATAATAATATATACGTAGACACTTGATGTAGTTTCACAAAATTATTTATTAACAAGTTGATCGATTTCGGCTTATTAGGCCATCTTCAGAACGTTGACTCAAAAATCGATCAACTTGTTAATAAATAATTTTGTGAAACTACATCAAGTGTCTACGTTCTTTATTCTTATTCATAATGTTTCACCAAGTGCCAACGGCTCATACTTTTGATATTATATATATATATATATTTTTGCAATAATTTTAAAACACCCTGTATACTTATCAATAAACGTACGAAAAATTGAAATTTTCAAACTGAATTTAATTATCTGTACTACTTTTCAAGTTTAACATTTCTTTCTCATTTTCATATATTTAATTTTTATGGGGTAGGTGGCTCAGTGGTATCGAGTCTGCCTGTGGATCTTGAGAACTCTGGTTTAATCCCCACAGCCGACAAACAATTTTCACCAATTTAAATATATCCCTTTATTAATATCTTTAGGGGCCGTGATTTGACGGTTGGGGATCTGCTTAGGCAGAGTGCCACACTCAGTAATGGGTAAAAGGCGTGATGATATATTTATATTTATTTATTTTATATTTAATTTTCAGCCTGTGTTTACATTCTGTGCTTTCTTTCTTGGAGTGTACTCTCTCTATCTCTGTCTCTGTCTGTGTAGGGTTTCCGCCCTAAAGGCGACAGTCTCGCACGTGTCTATACTATTTGTGTTGTTGATTTCTTCAGCCCTTGAGGCTACAGCCCTGTTGTATATCAGCTTGTTTGTCGGTAACTATCCCTGTGTTCTGTCAGTATTTCCGCTATCTGTGGTGGTTTACCCTCTACCCCTACAAGGAGGGTGTGGAGAATTTAAAATAGAACAGTTCCTGTTTGGTTTTCTGTTGAGCAGGATTAGATTTATGAGGCTGTTTTGTGTTTACTTGATTCTGATTTTAGGATACAATTTTTAACATATGGGGTAGGTGGCTCAGTGGTGGATCTTGAGAACCCTGCTTCGATCCCCACAGCTGACAAACAATTTTCACCAATTTAAATCTATCCCTGTGGCTCCCTGTACACTAATATCTTTGGGGGCCGTGATTTGACGACTGGCCGCGAAGAAATATATCACTTACCGAGATCTGCTTAGGTAGAGTAACACACCCAGTAATGCTATATTTATTTTTACTTATTAAATATGGAGTAGGTGGCTTTACAGAACGCTTTTAGATTTATTTCCTGTTGTCAAATATTAGTCAATTTTATCTAGAATAAGTAAATCAAAATTATCCTGTAATAATGATTATTGCATGGGGTAGGTGGCTCAGTGGTATCGAGTCGGCCTGTGGATCTTGAGAACCTTGGTTCGATCCCCACAGCCGACAAACAATTTTCATCAATTTAAAAAATCTACCCCTGTGGCTCCTCCTCCACTAATATTGATTTGACGGCTGGTAACCGCACTTCACGCGAAAAAATATATCACTTACCGAGATCTGCTTAGGCAGAGTGCCACACCCAGTGATGGGTAAAAGGCGTGATGATATATTTATTTATTTTATAAATCTATCCCTGTGCTTCCCCCTTCACTAATATCTTTAGGGGGGGCCGTGATTTGACGGCTGGCCGCGAAAAAATATATCACTTACCGAGATCTGCTTAAGCAGAGTGCCACACCCAGTAATGCTATATTTATTTTTACTTATTAAATATGAAGTAGGTGGCACAGTGGTATTGAGTCAGCCTGTGGATCTTGAGAACCCTGGTTCGATCCCCACAGCCGACAAACAATTTTCACCAATTTAAATCTATCCCTGTGGTTCCCTCTCCACTAACATCTTTGAGGGCCGTAATTTGACGACTGGTCGCGAAAAAATATATCACTTCCCGAGATCTGCTTCGAAAGAGTGCCACACTCAGTAATGCTATATTTATTTTTACTTTTAAATATGGGGTAGGTCGCTCAGTGGTGGATCTTGAGAACCCTGGTTCGATCCCCACAGCCGACAAACAATTTAATCTATCCCTGTGGTTCCCCCTTCACTAATATCTTTGGGGGCCGTGATTTGACGACTGGTCGCGAAAAAATATATCTCTTACCAAGATCTGCTTCGGCAGAGTGCCACACTCAGTAATGCTATATTTATTTTTACTTATTAAATATGGGGCGACAAACAATTTTCACCAATTTAAATCTATCCCTATGGCTCCCCCTCCACTAACATCTTTGGGGACCGTGATTTGACGGCTAAACACGCGCATAAATATATCACTGCTGCTTAGGCAGAGTGCCACATCCAGTAATGGGTAAAAGACTTGATGATATATTTATTTATTTATATGTTTAACATTATTGTTTTGCTCATTTTTATACAGCTCTTCGGAATTGTTACAACTTGCTCTAGAAGCTCAAATGATTTGTTTCTATCATTGTATTTGTCAACTGCAGTTGGTTTATTTATTTATGTGTCAGTAATACACAAAGTTAAAGTTCGGATTCACTTTCTTTGGACAATATCTCGTGACATTTGCCGCCGTTCTAAATCTGTCTTATGTCTGGGTCTTAGCCAGACTCAAATATACATCGTCAGTTGTAAAACAGGCAGTTTAATGCACTCTTCAGTTCAAGAGGAATGCTTCCATTGCCATTTACTCATTTCAACATTCGCTAAAACTATTTTGCTTTTGAGATTTGGGACTTGGAATCCAAATAATGAATGAGTGGTCTTGAAAAGCTTACAGCTTTCAAGTATGTTATAAATATCTCGACAATGATCTTAAGATATTTATTTTTCAATTTGTTGTTGTTTTTTGCGTTAAATCATTTTCATATCGTAAAAGATATAAGGCAACACCTAATAATTTCTTGTAAAAAACTAAATAAAATAGTTTTAACATATGTTGTTCATAGAAAAATAATTCAAAACAGATGTACAGTAAAAAATTGAAACATAATGTTGTCATCGAGCTGAATACATTTTATTTGAGAATTAGAACAATGTTGTGACATCAAATATAAAAGATTTTTTTCTACAGTCATTATAATACATAATGTTTTTCATGAATTTTCATTTTAAGGTATGAATTTTACATGTTTTCAGCGTTACAAGATATAAAAATCTGATGTGCACACCACATGACTTCCTTGTACGCGTATTAAACTATAGACATTTTTTTAGTTGCACATATTGGACATATTTTTGTTTATTTTTTGTTCTAATCCATAGCAAACTGAATTAAAAAAAAAAAAAAATATATAATATTTAAATTTAGATATCTCGCTTATGCAAAAAGCTAATTTAAAAATTCTTAATGTGCTAGACGCAGAATTTAATTCTCTAAAACTTTTATTTGCAGCATTTATTTCTAAAATTAAAATAATACCATTTTTTTCAAGGAGAACTGTTAGCAGCTTCATGTAATGTCCCACTTCCGGTTAGTCTATTTGAACCAAAATCTATTATGTTATTTCCATTGATATAGTAGTCTTATATACCAAATTTGGAAAGTTTTAAATTATATTTGAATATAGTTTTTCATGAAAATCTATTATAGGCTTCAAGTAAAGTACCACTTCCGGAAGTTATATAATGACCAAAAAGGGAAATGCACAACTAGATATTATAACAGTCCTAAATATAAAATTTCAATTTTCTATGGCTTACCGTTTTTGAGTTGGATTCAGAAATGGCCAAAATGCGTATTTCCACTGAAATCTGAGAACCGAAAATTTTCGCGATTACAATACTTCCTTTACTTCGTACAAGGAAGTAAAAAATGAAAATTGTTTATTAGTAACAGCCATAGAATTAAAAAAAAATTACAAATGTATGACATTTTAATTGTACAAGCTGTATTTGAAGCATTTTTTGTCTAAAATTAACTGACAACTTTTCCGCAAGGAAAAACTGATTTCCCGTGGCCAGATTTTCATGTATATCTTATGAAGTAAGTATATTTTTTCCCATGATTACAGGAAGTAAACTGAGTTATACCCCCTTAAAAATACAATTAATTCAGAAGGGTTGTAACTAACCTACACTAACATTTCCTAAACTAACACGACTATTTACCCTCTCTAGTTAACTACAAGGGTGGTTCGTTACATATTATACACCCTGTGTAAAATTGGTATCAAAGTAAATAAATCATTAATAATTACTGTCAAAAATCAATTGAATAATTGAAACAGTTTGTTTGCTACGATATGTATTTTATTTTGAGTTATTTTGAGTAATTCTTTGACAATCTATTGACAGTTTAAAATTATATGCTGTATTGAATATGGGGTAGGTGGCTCAGTGGTATCGAGTCGGCCTGTGGCTCATAAAAACCCTAGTTCGATCCCCACAGCCGACAAACAATTTTCACCAATTTAAATCTACCCCTGTGACTCCCTGTCCACTAATATCTTTGGGGGCCGTGATTTGACGGCTCGTAACCGTACTTCACGCGAAAAAATATATCACTTACCGAGATCTGCTTAGGCAGAGTGCCACACCCAGTAATGGGTAAAAGGCGTGTGATATATTTATTTATTTATTTAAATCTACCTCTGTGACTCCCTGTCCACTAATATCTTTGGGGGCCGTGATTTGACGGCTCGTAACCGCACTTCACGCGAAGAAATATATCACTTACCGAAATCTGCTTAGGCAGAGTGCCACACCCAGTAATGGGTAAAAGGCGTGTGATATATTTATTTATTTATTTAAATCTACCTCTGTGACTCCCTGTCCACTAATATCTTTGGGGGCCGTGATTTGACGGCTGGTAACCGCACTTAACGCGAAGAAATATATCACTTACAGAGATCTGCTTAGGCAGAGTGCCACACCCAGTATAATGGGTAAAAGGCGTGATGATATATTTTATATTTAATATACATCCGCACGAAATATACAAATTCAACTTTTAATATCATGTTTACATATCTCTTATCAGCTAAAAACATAAGCAGGGTAAATACGTAGATATATAGGGTGTGTGTTTATGTCCATTGTGACCCAAAATTAGTGTCCCTTGATGGTGCTTGACGTAATTATCACAGGTAAAACAAATACACAGCAAAAACAGTTTATATAGTCACGCTATTATTTTGTCACACTTTAGTGGTTTAGTGTACGACAACAATTGTTTCAAATTATTGTCTTTAACACGACATTCGAATCTGAAGATCCCGAGTTCGAATCTTATACAAGTTAAATATACAGGGTGTTTCACAACTTAGAGTAAAAAATTAAAGGGTATATTCTGTACGACGTGCTGATCATGAAACAAAAAGATTTTGTTTTAAATCGCAAAACTATTTTCCATGTTTCCCAGTCCAAAATTTTTCGTTGCCACTGCCACTGGGTGGATGATAATGTTAAAGTTATTAATTAAATAAAATTCTATTATAAATAACTGCTAATAATTGAATTGTGTAATTATTCTTTCGTAGTTGATACCTACTTCATTGTTTGTGTTTAATAGGAAAGCGAATCCAGTGCAGTAGTACAAAAAATGTTTTAGGTTAACAACCCTTAATTTCGAATTTAAAAAAAATTCTTTTTGTTTCATGATTAGTACGTCGTACAGAATACACCCTTTAATTTTTTGCTCTAAGTTGTGAAACACCCTGTATATTAATGTAGTACTACTCTATCAGCGATTGAATGAACATAAAAACAAAGTTTACGACCTAATGTGTAAATGTTAATTACTAGAATTAATTACATCTTTTGGAAGTGTATTAACAGACGCCAGAAATAGATTATCTTCTCTTGTATTTTATGACAATGTTGACAACATAATTTTTCTACAACTGTCAAAAAATATTCACTTTTTTCACTAATATCAGATATATAGATAATAACTACTCATATGTCTATTAATTTAATTAATTGAGTCAATTAACTAAAGCAAAAAAATTAGTCAAAATCCAGCAAAATATATATTTTGTTTAAATAGAATTTCTTGTATCCGTTCATATATTTTCTACTAATAAATATATCTGTTTATTTAAATTAATAAGAACATACTTACTTATAGTTAAAAAATTGCTGAATCGAATGGTAAAATCGCCAGGCTTTTATCTATTTTAGTTTTCAAGATATTGTCAATGAAACAGCTTTATTTTTCAGTGACAATAATATCCGTACATACATTATTAATTCATAATTATATGCCGGAAACAACAGTAGGGCAACGTTCTTAACTCGGGATGGAAGTAACACATTGGGATGCTGTACGCATGATGTGCATGACCCATGTCAATTTATTAATGTGCATTTAGAGTTTAAAGAGGAAAGTGCATTGAGATAGAGATATGATTGTTTTAAGTTTACTGACTCTTTGTTCCCACAACAATTATTTTAATAGAACAAATGTTGACTCTTGAACTACTACCCTCAGTGAATGCATTCTATCATAGGATGCTTCATCTACATTCATAACTTCTTCCATATAAGCTTACATGTTTTAGGGGTTGTTCTGCAACCCTTATCAATAAAAAATAATCGCTTAAAATAAAAACTGTGCGTGCTGAGTAACTACAAAATAAATGATGAACGATGGTATTTTTATATTGTGAACAGATGTTTTATTTTTCAGTTGTAAATGTCGCTAAATATAGATTGGCTATGAAATGAGCAGGAGAAGCAGGAAACTGTGGAACAACGAAATATTTGACGGCTGATGACTATATCCGTTTTGATTTATACTATTAAATATTTACATTCTTTTTCTATTCAGTGCGTTTTTCTTTACTTCTTGATAGTTAAATCGATTCCTGATTATTTATTTATTTATGTTACGCTGTACAACAGAAATTTAATCCCAATTACAGTACAGGGTCCGCACTCACTGAGCCGCAGTGTGGTAGTTCATATAATTTTTAGCTTGAGTGAGATTCGAACTCGGGATCTCCGGATTCGAATTCCGTAAACACCCTGTATATACTTAACACTTATTTAATTATTAGATTAAAATATAGTTCAATCATATTTATTTTTCAACTGATTAACTATTCTCTGAACTATTAAGAATTATAACAAAAATTTTAGCCTATGTATAATTTTGAAATAAAATCTATAATACAATTGCCGTAAATCAGAACAACTGAAAGCAATAAACGGTCACAAAATGCGATTGATTTTAAAATAAATGCCAATCAACTTGACATATGTAGTTCAATGGGTGGTCTCTCTAAATCAAGAGTGGATCAACATCATTCTATTTAAATCTTTCGTAAAATTTCTGTTCAAAATTACTACTACGAATGCACAGCAGTCCAGCACATATAAACGTATCATGTGACACTTTTTGCTCGTAGAACAGATGTTATATTGTACATTCAGTGCAAAAAATGTTGAATGTTTTATTCCGTGTTATTCTGCACGTAAGGATGTTATTATTTGCAATTTTATATCGTGGTTAGTCTATTTGTTAGTTATTTTAATAGCGGTTTTAAATGACAGACAAATAAACACCTACACTGATAAGTTCTAAATATTTCTTAGATAATAATGCTTCATTAAAAAAATTACTACTGGTGAAATTCGCAGCTTCATATCTGTTTTAGTGTTTGTGATATTGACATTTAAAATTGATAGATATTTTGCTCAAAATAAATAGATATTTTTAATAAACTAAATGAAAATGTGGGTACTTACAGTTAAAATTTAAAATATTAAATTAATACAAATCTGCAATTGCAGATTCGTGTCATTATTAGTCGAAAAGATGGTTGATTTTATGATAAAAGCAATAGTGAAAATCGTACATTTTTATTTTGTTTAGTTTTTGAGATATTATTAAAGTTTAAACTTGGCAAATAAATAATGCTCCGCAACTGCATATCCATGTTATTACTACATAAAAAGATGGACAATTTTATGCTGCATACAGTAGTCAAAACCACATATTTTATCACTATATTTTTGTATAATAATGACATAGATCCTGAATTTCAGAACGTATATAATATTTTCATTTTTAATCTTTTAACATTTAGAAAACTAAAATAAATAAACACGCGGTTTTAACCAGGGTTCGTAAATATCATGATATTTATAATAAATATCAAAATATCTGATATATAGGATATATATCAGATAAATATCACTTTTTGGATATTTATTTTTTACTTTTAGTTTTTGTACACATTTAGAAAAACTGAAAAATTCGAAAAATTTCACTTTTCCGGAGGCTATATCTCAAAAACTAAACAAGATATGGAAATGCGCTCAACGGCGTTGAATTCCCCGTGTCCGAATTGACTTGTAAGCAAATTTTCATACAATTTTAAGCAATTTAATATTTTTAATTATTTCCTAAGGGGTACCCCTTTGGTTTTTTCAGATTTTAATTCAATTTTACCAAAAATCCTTAATCGTAGGATTATTAAAACGAAAATTTACATACATATGTATTTTGACCCACTGAATCCAGTGGTGCAATCTTCAAATGCATATGACTTCTGGTTTTCGAGAAAATGTTAAAAAACCGCTTTTTGCGATTTTTTTGGCGGAAAATTGAAAAAAAATAAAAATTGCTGAAACTATGTTTATAGGTTAACTGAAGCACGAGAAAATTAATGCCGTTGAGCGCGTTTTCATATCACATTTAGTTTTTGAGATATAGCCTCGGAAAAGTAGAAAAACTGAAAAATACGAAAAATTTCACTTCTCCGGAGGCTATATCTCAAAAACTATTTCATATTTTTATATAATGGATATATATCATTGCAAAAATATGACGATATATATCAAAATAAATATCATGATATATATCGATCGATATGTATCTTCGAACCCTGGTTTTAACTGAGGGATTAAATATAAATTAGTCTATCTTTTCATCTAGTTATAATTGATCTGTATTATTTTGTGTTTTTGTGATTATATATATAGAAAAAGTTACGGAGAATTCTTATTTTCATATTTTGAGTTACAGCTCCTTAAAGTAAATATAGTTTGCTACTCAAAAACTGTTCTCTCATTCGTTAGTTGGCTTTTTTAATATATGTATATTTTTGAAGTTATATATTTATTTCGGCAACTATCCCCTATAGAATTCATTTATTAAATATTTTTTGGCAGACTGCATCTGAAGATAAACTTAACAACAGGGTAGTGCACTGCATAAACATAATGGGGGTGCGAAACAAATATCTTTAGCTTTGTGCGTGCCACGTGCGTAGCTGATTTAGTTCTGCACCCTTATATTGCAAGTAACCCTTAGCAGATAATCCGTAGTATGGAGGGTGATAGATAATACAGAGGTTCTAAACAATTTCTTTCCATGTTTCAATAACATCAGCATGCATCTGTTAATTTATTTATTAATTGTTCAAGTTACATCTCTCAATGTTGTTGCTTGAGTGATCAAACTAAATTATTGAACCAAAGCTTATTGAATTATTTCGTTCCTTGCATAGTTTCAGCGACTGCTGTTAAACAATAGAATAAATAGTTTGAAGGGCTTTGATTGGAGATTCAGAACCAATGAAAGGGTTGAAGGGCAGGGTAATAAGAAGCAATAATGCATGAACAGCAGGGGAGTGGCTGCATAATACACATCATGCGTAACGATTTTTCTGTAGACAGATTTAACGGATGTTTGTAATTATTGTTATTGAGATTAGAGTTAATTTCTTTGTTTCTTCTGCTCGGGAAGCATTCAAGGGAGAAGAATTTAATTTCCCAGAGACTATCTCTCAAAAACTAGGCAAGTTGTAGTGATATATTTAACGGTAGTGATTTTTTCATGCTTCAATTGACATGTAAACAAATTTTCAGAAAGTAAAACGCTTCATCTAATTTTAAATACAAACTAAAACCTAAACAAACGTAAATAGATCATTGCACTCGACTGAAATTTCACCTGGATATGCTATATATACATACAGGTCCGTACTAACCCTTAAAAGCTTTCATAACTTTATACAAAAAGATACATAAATAAATATATCATCACGCCTTTTACCTATTACTGGGTGTGGCACTCTGCATAAGCAGATCTCGGTAAGTGATATATTTTTTCGCGTGAAGTGTGGTTAGCAGCCGTCAAATCACGGCCCCCAAAGATGTCAGTGGAGAGAGAGCCACAGGGGTAGATTTAAATTGGTGAAAATTGTTTGTCGGCTGTGGAGATCGAACCAGGGTTCTCAAGATCCACAGGTCGACTCGATACCACTGAGCCACCTACCCCATTACTTTTTACAAAAAGATAAATATTTTGAAATCAATCAGAGTTGTAAATAAATGAATAAAAATACTCCTAAATAAATATTTATGTGTTTCAGTGATCATTTATATACAGAAGTCGATTATTTAGTTCTTAGAAATTTCAAATTAAAATTCTTGCTGGTATAAATAAAACATTATTATCACTTAATCGTTTGTTTATTATCATAGCCTTCTCTATTGATTTGAAGATTTAAATATTGGAGATTTAAACATACGATAGTCTATTTAAATTTGTTTTACATTGTACGGCCATCCTTACTAAGATTAACCGATAAAATTTGGAATAGACATGAATTTAATATGAATTGGTTGTATTATTTATTAGCACAGACACAGCTGCCTTCAATTATATTTAACTTTTACGGATTATATAAATGTTTATCCTTTTTTTTCACAACTCTATCAGACTTTTTCTTCTCTTAATTAAGAGTAATACTTTTTATAAGTCACATATATCAAGAGAATAATAAATCTTATTTAAATGTCAACAAAGACAAAATTAATTGTCATCGAACACAAAATATAAAATAAACACTTGGCTAAGTCTCAAAAAATTCAGCCTCCAAGTCACCTTATGAGGGCATCGTCAGAGGCTGGCCAGCACAGTTAGTAATCATAGACGCGTTTCGCTCTTATTAGAGCTCATCAGTATGGTATAACTCACTTCTTCACCTAGAACAGAGTTCACATGAAGGAGCTGGTGACGAAGAACTGTACCAGCAGAGAATAAGATCTCTAACAAACAGGTAAGATGACATGAAAAGTTCTGTGGAACAGGCCATGCCATCTACCGAAAAGAATGGAAAAGCTACGCAATAGCAATTTAAATAACAACAAAGACAAAATTAATTGTCATCCAACACTTGGTGAAACTAGGTTTAATAAAAAATATAAACTAAACACTTGGCTAAGTTTCTAACTAACTGTGCTGGCCAGCCTCTGACGATGCCCTCATAAGGTGACTTGGAGGCTGAATTTTGTGAAACTTAGCCAAGTGTTTATTTTATATTTTTTACTTATCTAAATGTTTAATATATTTTACTATCTGCCAGGGTAGTAAAAAAATATATGTATACATCTTGTAGAAAGTTCTCGGGAAATGAAACAGCATCTTCGAATAGAAATGTCTCACTTGCTTCCCTTGATATACAAACTATTGAATACCTCTCTTCTAAACAGGGTTCGAAGATATATATCGATCGATATGATGATATTTATTTTGATATATATCGTCATATTTTTGCAATGATATATATCCATTATATAAAAATATGAAATAGTTTTTGAGATATAGCCTCCGGAGAAGTGAAATTTTTCGAATTTTTCTGTTATCTACTTTTCCGAGGCTATATCTCGAAAACTAAATGTGATATGAAAACGCGCTCAACGGCATTAATTTTCTCGTGCTTCAGTTAACTTATAAACATAGTTTCAGCGATTTTTATTTTTTTTTCAATTTTCCGCCAAAAAAATCGCAAAAAGCGGTTTTTTAACATTTTCTCGAAAACCAGAAGTCATATGCATTTGTAGATTGCACCACTGGATTCAGTGGGTCAAAATACATATGTATGTAAATTTTCGTTTTAATAATCCTACGATTAAGGATTTTTGGTAAAATTGAATTAAAATCTGAAAAAACCAAAGGGGTACCCCTTAGGAAATAATTAAAAATATTAAATTGCTTAAAATTGTATGAAAATTTGCTTATAAGTCAATTCGGACACGGGGAATTCAATGCCGTTGAGCGCATTTCCATATCTTGTTTAGTTTTTGAGATATAGCCTCCGGAAAAGTGAAATTTATCGAATTTTTCAGTTTTTCTACTTTTCCGAGACTATATCTCGAAAACTAAATGTGATATTAAAACGCGCTCAACGGCATTAATTTTCTCGTGCTTCAGTTAACTTATAAACATAGTTTCAGCGATTTTTATTTTTTTTCAATTTTCCGCCAAAAAAAATCGCAAAAAGCGGTTTTTTAACATTTTCTCGAAAACCAGAAGTCATATGCATTTGAAGATTGCACCACTGGATTCAGTGGATCAAAATACATATGTATGTAAATTTTCGTTTTAATAATCCTACGATTAAGGATTTTTGGGAAAATTGAATTAAAATCTGAAAAAACCTTAGGAAATAATTAAAAATATTAAATTGCATAAAATTGTATGAAAATTTGCTTATAAGTTAATTCGGACACGGGGAATTCAACGCCGTTGAGCGCATTTACATATCTTGTTTAGTTTTTGAGATATAGCCTCCGGAAAAGTGAAATTTTTCTAATTTTTCAGTTTTTCTAAATGTGTACAAAAACTAAAATTAAAAAATAAATATCCAAAAAGTGATATTTATCTGATATATATCCTATATATCAGATATTTTGATATTTATTATAAATATCATGATATTTACGAACCCTGCTTCTAAACCATAAAAAATACTTAATAAAATACACAAAATATATTCTAACAGAAAAATTAATGCTACTAAAATATGCATTCGAATTTCTTTTTTCTGTGATGGATTGGGAGTTTAGTTCTATACTAAACTGTAAAACTATCACCCCTAGTGTGAAGGAAAATATTCAACAGAAGGCTAGAATGACATGAAGCATGTGCAACCCACATTCACATAGTTTGTTTGTATTTCATTATTGACTTTGAATCATTCAGCCGCAGAAACATTTGCCAGGCACCACAGCAGGGGTGGATTCTATTTTATTTACATCACGCCATGTCCCAAGAATTGAAAAAAACGTTATTTTTAGGTGGTGATCATGGGGTGGACCTGGTCAACACTCCTGTTGGTCATAATCAGCGCTCACGCACAAGACGTCAATTACAACACTCGAGGAACCGAATACAATCCTTACTTCCAAAATCAAAACCAAAATCCCAATAGTCCGTATAACCCAAACCAGAGTCCAAATCCAAACAATCCATATTTTCAGAACCAACCAAATTCGAGTCCAAATACAAATACAAACAACGAACAAGATAGATTCAACCTATACGGAAATCAAAATCAAGATCAAGATAGATTTACACCCAATGCACCCTTTGGTCAGAATGAAGATAGGGGGAGATACAGCCCCAATATCAACCCAGGAGCAGGAAGACCTTACGATAGAGATAGTAATAGTGTTATTATTACAGAAGCGTAAGTTTACATTTTTCATTATTTCTAGAATCTATGTTTTTCGAGCGATGAGGCTTATTCACAAGATAAAACTAAATTTTAATTATCTTCTCTACTTTTAGAGATATTAGCTCTCAAAAAAAGGCTGTACAAATTTATATTTGTTTACAAAAATATGTATAATATTTGTATTACTATTGTTGGATTAAAATTTTCAATCTGCTTTTCAATATCTCTGTTTATTTCCAAGTTATAAATCAGTGTTTTTGTTTCAGAACATATTTCGTGGTTGCATCTAGAATGGTACGACCAGGGGCCTTATATAAAGTTATAGTAAGCATATTACAAGCACGACAACCTATAACAGTTCGTGCTTCCATTTCAAGAAATGGCGTTGAAATGTCTGCAGACAGTAAAGATGTTAAAGAGGGCATTCCAGAGACTTTACTTATGAGAGTAAATATTTTTTTTACTTTTTAAATATTATATGTAATACATTAGAACACAAAATACAGTTTCGTAATCATACTGTTTTAATTATTCTTGAAATTTTTTCGTAATAAATTTATTTCATCTAACTGTTAATTTTGTTTCAAAGTATTTTTTATCAGAAACATGTACTTTATACTTGAGTATATAACTTTAGTGCAAAAAAAACTTATTTTATAAAACATTGTTGGTGTAAGTAATGAAAATGGTCTTGAAAGCATATATTTTGTGTATGTGGATATACTAGAAGAGATCGTGTCCGGAATACATTGGTGTATGATGAATGTGAGATTGGGAAGAATGTTGTAAGAAGAGTGGGAATAAGTCAGTTGAGATGGTTTGGTCATATAGAACGTATGTCGAATGACAGATTGGTGAAACAGGTGTATGTTGGTGAAATTGAGGGTGAAAGTTTGCGTGGACGGCCTAGGAACAAGTGGACGAATATGATTGAAGGGTTGTTGCGTGAGCGAAAGATTCTGAGCGTGAAGAATAAACGAGCTTGTATGAAAAGAATTATGAATGTGGTTGAAGCAAAAGTGGTGTGTCAGGATAGGAATGTTTGGAGAAAATTAATTGCTGGATAAATATGATGAATGAAGACAAGTGTATGATTCTTGATTTTAGATTAATTGGTTAGATGTTTCGAGTGTTTACCTGCAATTGTGTGGAGACCATCTTCAGAAACATGCGCAGTGTACACTAGCGATGGATGAATGTTTGTTGTGTGTTGATGGATTTTGGTTCTGAGAAAAGAAAGAGTTTGTATGGAGGAAGTGTTAATGTGGTCGAATCGAGTATCGTGTGTCAGGATGAGAATGTTGACGGGTTCGTGCTACCCCATTTAATGGGATATAGCGTGATGTTATGTATGTATGTATGTATGTTTCAGGTTCCACCTACTAGTGTACTTGGAGATTATAAATTAAGAGTAGAAGGTCTTTACGAAAACATTTTAGGGGGTTCCGCTTTTGTCAATGAAACAATATTAACTTTTTCACAACGATCTATGACTATTTTTATTCAGTTAGATAAACCCATTTACATGCAAGGAGAAGCAGGTAATTATTATCAATTCATTGGAATAAACGAAATTGAAATAACTTCTGAAGCGACAGTCTCTTAAAGTTGTCTTGATTTTTTCCAGTTCGTTTCCGAACAATTCCAATCAACACAGAATTGAAAGCATTTGATAATGCTGTTGATGTATACATGTTAGATCCAAATAGACATATCATGAGACGTTGGCTATCCAGACAATCGAATTTAGGTACAGTTAGTCTAGAATATCAACTGTCCGATCAGCCAGTCTTTGGTGATTGGACTATACAAGTCATTGCTCAGGGACAAGTTGAAGAAGCTAATTTCACAGTTGAAGAATACTATCAAACAAGATTCGAGGTAGATTTGTATACTCTAAATGTCCTGTAAATATTATACTTATACTGTTTTAGGTGAATGTAACAATGCCTCCATTTTTCTTTACAACGGATCGTTTTATTCATGGAATAATCAATGCAAACTACACAAGTGGTGCTCCAATTAGAGGCAATTTAACTTTAAAAGCGACTTTAACTCCCATGAGGAACCAGCAGTTTCAAGGATATATTGGACAACAGGATAGAGACAGGAGTGCTGTATATACAGGAAGTGGATATCAGCCTCAAGTTATCGAAAAGTACTTTAATTTTGTAAGTGCTGATTGCTTATAACATGTTGTGTATTGCCTGTGTTTTTTTAATGGTTTGTTTTTTGATTAGTTAGACTTCATTTAATATTATTTTGGATGTTGTCGTGATTAAAAATGATTTTTTCAGAATGAAGAGCTACCATTTTGGTTTAATATTCCAGAATATAATTATTATACTACTCCACATTTAAAATTTGTAAGTTTTAGTTGTTTTCTTTTATTTTTATCTTTAATTTGTTATTTGCTACCTTTGCCTTAATTGCATGAATTTCTTTCTGTTAATTATAATTTTTAAAAGTAAGTAGACACTGTTAAATAATAGAACGAAATGTTTTTTTTTTGCAATATTAATTTATTTCTTTTCTTGTAGTTCGAAGGAGTGTATGAATTTAGATATCCAATGGAAGAAATAGAACGCCTAGTTCCAAATCTCGATGGAATGGAAGTCCAAATTACTGCTACCGTAGGAGAACAATTCCTGGATGAAATCATTGAAGGATATGCAGTAGCTCGCATTTACAACTCATCTATTAAAGTGTCTTTTGCTGGTGGAACCCCACAAGTTTTTAAACCTTCCATGCCGTTCACATGCTACGTAAGTTGTTCAAATTGATTAAATAAGTTTTGTATGATTTAATTATAACTTGTAGATCATTGCGTCGTATCACGATTCCTCTAGATTATCAGAAGAAAGTTTACTGTCAAGTAGAATGGAAGTTCATGCTTCCGTTGAAATGAGAACTGGAGGAAGAAGAGATTTACACACAAGAGAATTGAATATGTCTGCTGATCATATAGGAATCTGGGAGTATCAAATTGATTTGGGTTCCGAATTAGGTAAAAATACTATTTTGGAACGTTTAACAGTGAAAAATATAAATGGATCTATATTTTAGGACGAAGCTCCAGAGGAGGAGCAAATAGCTTGACAGATGTTGCAAATATGCGAGTCCAAGCAAACTTGAAGAACGCCTACGGACAACATGCAACTTCAGATTTATTAATTCTATCTCATTATTCTCCCAACAATCATCAAATTAAAGTTTATACATCAACCGTCCAACCAAAAGTAAGTCTTTATGTTATAAATATCACCCCCAACTAATTTGATGTCATTATGTTATCTAGGTAGGAGAATATTTTGTGATTCACATCCAGACAAATTTCTTCCTCGAGAAATTCAACTACCTCGTGATTTCAAAAGGAATTGTGTTGATAACAGGTGAAGAAATGACTGATACAAATATTCACACAATGGCGATTAGCCTCAGCTCTGAAATGGCCCCAGTAGCAACTGTAGTTGTATGGCATGTCGGCAATTATGGTGACGTTGTTGCTGATAGTTTGACATTCCCCGTCAACGGCATCTCCAGAAATGAATTTTCGGTGTTTATCAACAATAAGAAGGCAAGAACTGGCCACCAAGTCGAAGTTGCGATCTATGGAGAACCTGGATCGTACGTAGGGCTCTCTGGAATTGACAGTCCTTTCTATACGATGCAGGCTGACAATGAACTAACCTATGCCAAAGTAAGTAATGACAATCCTTATTTTTCATTATTACTCCATAGATTATCTCTACTTCGGCATTCCGTGATTTGCACTAACGAACGTTTTCTGTTATTTCTATTTTACTGTCAATATAAAAAAATAGATAACACAAAAATACCGGGTAAATTATTCCGTTTATAAAATAACGGAATTATAATGTTCTGCAAAGGAAGTATAAAAAATAAAAGTTGTCATAACAGATAATATAGAATATAGGGATTGTGAATTTGATCGTTTTTGCATTTTTAGGTGCTGACAAAGATGGCAACCTTCGACGACGCCAACAACGGCACTTTGTCCCACACCTGGTTCTCTCACGCCGGAAACGCTGACGAATTAGTGTACTTCCCTTCTTCAACATTCGGAATAGACGCTAACAGAACTTTCGAGTATTGTGGTTTGGTAGTTTTCAGTGACATTGCAGTTCCAAGAAGAATGTCTTCCTGCAATTTAACACAAGGGTTGGCAGAATGTTTGAACGGAAGATGCTACAGAATTGATAAAAAGTGCGATGGAATAATTGATTGTGAAGATCGTACAGATGAAGCAGGATGTGAGCTTTTAACCAGTTCTGAATGAATCTCTTTGTAATTGTTTATATTTTTAGGTCCACAAAGAAATATGACAGATCTCAGAAACTTCCGCAAGAATCGTTTCAACCGAATACAAAGACATTACGAGAATGTTTGGCTATGGAGAGATGTGAATATTGGACCCCATGGACGATATATTTTTAATATTCCTGTGCCCCCAAGACCGGCTCATTGGATTGTTTCTGCTTTTAGTATGAGCCCTAGTAAAGGCTTCGGTATGCTGCAGAGACCTTTAGTTGTAAGTTATCTTTTTATTATTATTTCAAGAAATAAATGGATAAATATGATTGACAATTTATTATTTCAACTATATTGTCTCTTATGTTATTACACAAGACCTGGAATTAGTATAACATTGATCAAGTTTCCTCATATAAAGAAATTTCAATTTTAGTAATTTTGTTGACAGTGACAGTTCTTTTGAAAACAAATACTTCTTTTAATTTCTTCTATGAAATATAATACAATGTTTTCAATGTTGATCGTATTTGAGAACTTTTCCTCATTTTACCCAATCACATTCAGGAGCATGTATGAAATAAGTTGTATGAGTTTATTTTAATGCTGATTTTTTGTCATCAATTAGTATGAAGGCGTGCTTCCATTCTTTATAAACGTGGAAATGCCAACGCATTGTCGTCAAGGCGAGCAAATCGGCATTCGCGTGACAGTATTCAACTATATGATGAATAATATTGAAGCTACTGTTGTGCTAAACGGTTCACCTGACTATAAATTTGTCCATGTTGAAGAGAACGGCATTGTCAGATCTTACAATCCAAGAACTTCATTTGGAGAACATCAGTTCTTTATTTATATCAAAGCTCAAGATGCCACAATTGTTCATATGCCAGTTGTTCCTACGAAACTAGGAGATATTAAGGTTACTCTGCATGCAAGTACGCTCATCGGTAAGGACCAAGTCACCAGGATGCTGCATGTGGAGGCTGATGGACTTCCTCAACACAGACATCAATCAGTTCTTCTTGATTTGAGTAACCGTGCTTACGTGTTTCAATATATGCACGTGAATGTCACTGAATTACCTATTATTCCCTACGATGCGGATCGTTACTATGTTTTTGGATCTAATAGAGCCAGAGTTTCAGTTGTTGGTGATGTTGTTGGTCCAATCTTTCCTACCATGCCTGTCAACGCTACTTCGCTTCTTCATCTTCCAATGGTGAGCAAATTATCTTCACTAGATGGTTTTGCTACAATATTAATTTGTTTTAGGATTCTGGAGAACAAAATATGTTTAGTTTTGCCGCGAATTTATACACAACAATGTACATGAGATTCATTAATCAACGAAATAGAACATTAGAAAGACAATCCTTTTATTATATGAACATTGGATATCAAAGACAAATGTCATTTATGAATTCCGATGGATCATTTAGTCTCTTCAGAAGCGATTGGTAAATTTTACATTTTTCTCTTTGACAGTGAATAAAAGAATTTCTTTTTTAGGAATCAATCGTCTCCGAGCGTATGGCTGACGTCTTACTGCGCCCGCGTGTTTCAAGAAGCCTCTTTCTATGAATGGGAAAACTACATTTACATCGATCCGCAGGTCATCTCCAAGGCAGTGGAATGGGTCCTAGCGCATCAGACCAACGAAGGAGCCTTCTACGAAGTTACATGGCTGCCAGACAGAAAGTTCAACCGCAGTTTGAATTACGATAATGATGAAATCCTCCATAGGAACATTTCACTTACAGCACATGTTCTCATCACTTTGGAAACCGTGAAGGACCTGGCGGGCGGCCTGGGGGCCAAAGTGGCTCTCGCGCAGGATAAAGCTATCAAGTGGTTGGATCGGAATATGAATTTACTCGAAGAGAAAGGCGAGGCCTTTGAAGTTGCCATTGTAGCTTATGCGTTGATGTTGAGCAAGGCCCCGATTGCTGAGAGGGCGTTTACTTTGTTGGTGCGTCACGCCAGGAACGAAGGTAGAGTAAAGGCTGGACTGATTAATTTAGAACATATTGTAATTCATCTTGCCTTTTTTAGGTGGTTTAATGTATTGGGGCCGTGAAATAGTTCCTCAACCTCCATTTAAAGTGGAAAATCAGAAACCATTTTTGCTGCCTCGTCTACCTTACGATTATGACGCGGAAAATATCGAAGCGACTTCTTACGCTTTGTTAACTTATGTAGCAAGACAAGAACTCTTCATTGAGCGCATTGTTATGTGGTTAAATGCTCAAAGACTCACTGACGGCGGTTGGGCTTCTACACAAGTAAGCAAATTGTCTGTTACACTAAAATAAAGCAGTTTGAAATGAGTTGAATGTTATGTAGGACACTGGCATGGCAATGAAAGCGCTGATCGAATACACCGTGCGTTCGCGTCTCCGAGATGTCTCCTCTCTAACAGTCTCTGTGGAAGCTTCTTCTCTACCAGGCCAAACCAAGATCCTCCATGTAGATGACGTTAATTTAGCGCAGTTACAGTCTATCGATATCCCCGAGGCGTGGGGTACTGTCAAAGTACAAGCCAAGGGCGCCGGTTACGCTATCCTGCAGATGTCTGTTCAGTACAATGTAGATATACAGAAGTTCCAAACGGAGCCGCCAATCAGAGCATTTGATTTGTACACCAGGGCAGAGTTCCATGGAAGGAATCAGTCGCACATTAGTTACATCAGCTGTCAAAAGTAAGTGGAATAACATAATCATAATAATAAAGAAAATACATCAACTTCAGCTTATAAAGAACTTGTTAAAATACTTGCTACCTATTAGTTACAACATTTTTCTTTATTTTCATTGCAGATGGATAAATACAAACGAATCCATCCGTTCTGGATTGACAGTTCTAGACATTGCAATTCCAACAGGATATATCATCCAGCAACAGAAGCTAGATCACTATGTTCGATCGAAACAAGTAAATAATTTACAGCGTGCACGATTCCAAGAAGGAAAAGTATTGTTTTACTTTGACTTTGTAAGTTTTATCCATAAAATCAACAGAATTATAATTTTATTAGAATTTTTATTTAATTTACAGTTGGACAACGATGAAACCTGCATTAATTTAACTATT
This sequence comes from Pterostichus niger, assembly GCA_947425015.1. Taxonomy (NCBI): domain Eukaryota; kingdom Metazoa; phylum Arthropoda; class Insecta; order Coleoptera; family Carabidae; genus Pterostichus; species Pterostichus niger. The sequence continues at coordinate 27,554,972 of OX380349.1, read as the reverse complement.
GAACGATGGCATCCGGTTGCAAATATGTCTAGGTATCTTCCAGTGAGGATTTACGATTACTATGCACCAGGTAAAATTAAAGTTTAGGAAAAGAAACCATCAAATGTTGACCAATGATATGATTTGTATTGTAGAACGATTCAACGAAACTTTATTTGATTCTCTTCCAACGTACCTGCTGAACATTTGTGAAGTTTGTGGCAGTAGTCAGTGTCCATATTGCGCGATTTACAACATTGCAGCAACTATAACAGTTTCAACAATAATGTTATTCTTTTCGACAGCTATTTACTTTATCAAACAGGTGATGTAAAATGGTACAGTCAAGTATCAAGACAACCCTCCCCAAAGGTAAATATTTGACAAATTCATGTGATTCCAGAGATTTTATTTTATTTCGAGAACTCATTATTTTTACTTTTTTACGTTTGTTATTTTTTTTTTGTATAGTTTAAACTTCATAATAATTAACATACTTAAAGATAGATGTAAATAAAATTATTGAACTTATTTTTAGACACATTTAGACATATTTATTTGGAAGATGACGTCTTTCATTAGTAACTTGTTATCTTTTATTTTATAAACACACAGAAATTTTCATTTTAAGAGTTTTTGTGTGGTTGTAAAGTAAATTATCGTATCTCAATTTAAAAGTGTTTAAATGAAACAAATCTAGAATATTTAAAATATAATTTTTGATCTGAATGTAGAGTCTAAAGTTATTAAAAAAACAACAACTTTAGAATGTGAGCATAATTGCTCGTTTAGTCTCAATGAAAAACCGTCCAGAAACTGACTTGGTCAGTTGTAGAATAGGAATAGAATTAATATATTCTTTTCGAATAAGTATAATTTTTTTACTTAGTTTAGTCACATATGTCCACGTATGTCCACTGTTAACAATGATGTGTACTGAAATCACTTTCATTTATTAATTACTAAAACTATAATTCTGTCCAAATATTGACTTTGGATTGAATTATAAGTAATTTTATTTTCATGCATTTTTTGAAATATTCATAAATGAAACTAGTGTAAATTAAATAATAGAAACACAACTTTTATCAACAAAACTCTATTTTTAAGTGCGTTGTTGTACAGTTTCTTAATATAAGAAATAAGATTTTAATTCTCGTCCTATTTATTTTGTCCTCTGGGAAATAAACTCATTTCCTATTGTTTCGAAAAGGTAAATGTTTATTATAATATTTAATAATCTTACGTTGTACAGTTTTGTTTATTTTGGGGTAATACTTGCATTTTTATATTAAAAACGGAAAACATGATTAGTATTTATTGTTGAAGAACCCGCGTTTTATCAGCGAGGGATTCTTCAATATAGACTACTATCGTTTTATGACGTTTTAGAGATAATATGTCTTCTCCATTTTCTGCTAAAATAGTACGTCGCAATGAATGGCCAATGTAAGTTTCTGAGTTATCTAAATTTTAAAGTGTTTCAACTATTTTTGGACATCTTGCTGATGAAAAAACTCCTTAATTTTGTCTCTACTTTTAATATTTTGATTTAATTGGAAATTATTTTTTTAATAACTACTTTTTCTAGGGAAGGAAAGTTTACTTTCTTATGGGGCTTTAAACCATAGTTATTGGTTTTGATTGACCAGGGAATAAATAAAAAATGTTATGTTGTTATAGTCGAACCAGGGACCGTTAGATTCAGTTCTTATTGATTTATTTATTCCATGTATTTTAAATAAGTGAGCTGTCAAGCTCAGAATTGAAAAATCAATTTTATACATTCCTGCGCTAATTGGCTTTAGAATGCTATAGTTATTTCACTATTTTGGCGTGGGAATTGGCGCATTAGTACCGATTGATATTTTAATTCTAATGATCAGTTGTACCGCCAAAAATTACATTTTAAACTTGGTTTAACATATCGATTGTTTGGCAGCCATAATAATTATTGCATATCTTTAATAAACAAGACACTCTATTCAAATTGCCAAAATGAACACTGTAGCATTATGGTAGCGCTGATGCTTCACTAGGAAGAGTTCGGTGATTTAAATAAAATTACAGAAAGTCTCCAAGTGTTTCTGCTTTCACTATAACTACTATGACCATATGTTTTTCGCAAGAATAAATACAATAGAAAAACATTACGGTTTCTTTCTACTAAATACTTATATTGATTTTTAATTCTCCGTATAATATAATAAAAGACAAGTGTATATTTTGTGCAATTTATTTATTTGTGAACATACTACAATGTTTATATAAAGCCTGGTTCAAGCTTCTTGGATGACTTGAGAGGAAAGAAACAACCACTTCCTAGGAATTCTCCTACGCATATCTCGAACATACACGCGCTAATCGAAAAACCTCTTCAAAGACGATTAACAGAAAGTTGGCTTTCTTCGCTGCTGCAACAACAAATTACAAATAATATTAATTATCTGTAAAAGAAATCATTAGATATAGATAGCGAAGGATCCCTGGTTCGAATCCAGGCGTCATCCGAATTGTTCTGTCATAAAATTTAACTTAAAAAAAAACACCCCTAACCATGCCAAACCTAGTACAGAACGCATTTTTATGATAAATATACTTCGCATTTCAAATTGTCCGGCTTTTGACGTTAAGTTGGTATTCCTGAATTCAAGCCAGAAGCAGCTTATTCTGCAGCCAACTTCAGGTTTGGCCCCCAAGTCAAGTTTATCCAGAAATTGTTAAGATCGGAAGTTCAAACTGTTCCTCTGCCAGTTTTACTTCCAGAGGTCGGAGAACCCGACGAACCACCTCCAGAACCATATCCAGAATCTTCAATAACAACAAAAAAATGATTCCAATGAGGGAACAGGTTGCAGTATGAGCAAAGTCGGGGACGGTGTAAAAATCAATATGATTTCTCGATTGATTTTAAAACGAAGGAAGAGAATGGATTGATTTTCTACGTGCCAGATCAGAAACATTTGCATTATCTGGCGCTGTTTATTGCCAATGGCAAGGTAGGCTAAACCGTACTGTACGGACAATCCTGAAGTTGGCCGCAGGACGCTAGGGACTTCTGGGGAAAACGGCAGTTCGAACGGTACAAGTTCGACATAAGAAGCAAGCGATTTGTTACTTTTTACCATAAAAATACGTTCTATACTAGGTCAGGCATGGTTAGTGGTGTTTATTATTAAAAAAAACATCCGACTTTGCTAATAAAACGTTTTTAAATTATCTTGATATTCAAATTTGCCGTTTTTACCATAAAAATACGTTCTATACTAGGTCAGGCATGGTTAGTGGTGTTTATTATTAAAAAAAACATCCGACTTTGCTAATAAAACGTTTTTAAATTATCTTGATATTCAAATTTGCCGTTTTTACCATAAAAATACGTTCTATACTAGGTCAGGCATGGTTAGTGGTGTTTATTATTTAAAAAAGACACCCGACTTTGCTAACAAAACGTTTTTAAATTATTTTGACATTCAAATTTGCCGGGTTTTCTATGTCCGACTTGTGCTGATTTCAAGTCACTAGCGACTCTCAGCCAAATTCAGGATTGTCCGTACACTGCGGTTTTACCGCAAGGTAAGAGATTTCTTAAAGAAATATTACCTTTTTTTTAACATATGACTTCGACTGAACGTACAGTAATGAAGATAATTTTAAAGTTAAATTTTCATAAAAAATTTAACTTTAAAATATTACTTTCAAATAAAAATTGTAAATAATTCAAACATGAATAATATATAAAATATTTTATTTCCAATAATAATAATTTCAGGCACCCAATTAGGCGCATGATTCACCTTAATTGATAATTGTTAGTTACATAATATTTATAATGTTCAATTAACTATAACATTTTGGAACAGCGACAATTAATTAAATACTTATGTAAATAGAAACATGTCTGACTTCAGCTTACAACTAAAAATACATACAAACTTGCGACCTTTAAGATTAATTTCTTATTATTAAATAAGTATTTGTCCCGCAACTCCAGTAATTGTTCAACTGCGGCATAGGTCCAACAAATCTACTGGCCTTCGGACACGACCTACAACGACGGCGAATAGTACACAGCGACTTGGAGCCGGAATCAGACCTAGGGGCCGTACTCGGAAATGTTCTGGATGATGCCAAAGTTTCTTTGGTGAAAAAGTTATTTAGAAATTACTGGATCTGGCATAATATCATAATATGTTGCATCAAACCCTTGAAGCATTTGTTAATTTTATTCTGCGATTCATCTCGGAAAAATATTCTTGTCCTGTCAAATCACTTTCGCTTCATTCATATTCATAATGATAGTAAACACTTTATTAACATTGATTATACAAATATATTTTAAGTAAATGAGATATTTGCGGGGTGTGTGTGGATATACTAGAAGAGATCGTGTCCGGAATACATTGGTGTATGATGAATGTGAAATTGGGAAGAATGTTGTAAGAAGAGTGGGAATAAGTCAGTTGAGATGGTTTGGTCATGTAGAACGTATGTCGAATGACAGATTGGTGAAACAGGTGTATGTTGGTGAAATTGAGGGTGAAAGTTTGCGTGGACGGCCTAGGAACAAGTGGATGAATATGATTGAAGGGTTGTTGCGTGAGCGAAAGATTCTGAGCGTGAAGAATAAACGAGCTTGTATGAAAAGAATTATGAATGTGGTTGAAGCAAAAGTGGTGTGTCAGGATAGGAATTAATTGCGGGATAAATATGATGATTGAAGACAAGCGTATGATTCTTGATTTTAGATTCATTGGTTAGATGTTTCGAGTGTTTACCTGCAATTGTGTGGAGATCATCTTCAGAAAGAAGCGCAGTGTACAGGAGCGAATGGATGAATGTTTGTTGTGTGTTGATGGATTTTGGTTGTGAGAAAAGAAAGAGTTTGTATGGAGGAAGTGTTAATGTGGTCGAATCGAGTATCGTGTGTCAGGATGAGAATGTTGACGGGTTCGTGCTACCCCATTTAATGGGATATAGCGTGATGTTATGTATGTATGTATAGATGTAAATAAATTTGAATCACTTTTATTTTAAGTATTTTTCTCTAATCGATTCAAAGCAGAAAAATAAATTTAATTAAATCATCCTTCAACGATTATTTATACTAGCGATCATTGTATTTGGTAAATAAAGTTAATAAAATACTTTTATCCTTTTTGGGTAATTGTTTCCAATATTTCAAATATATGAGTTCTAGAAGTTCTCTTTACAATATTTAAATGGAATGTATCTTTTAAATTTGAAGAGGATTGAAAATTTGGACTGTCTATAGTTTTGTTTTGTAAATATGGCTAATTTTATAATTTTTCTAAGAGAAATAATAAAATGGTGGCTGAAATTCAGAATGGCATTTTTTCTAAAATTTTAGATACAACATTTAGAAATTAGACATTTTTGAAACGGCTGTAACTTTGTAACCAGTAAAGAAATTAACGGGTTAAAAATTCAATTCTACATTCCTTGAATTATAATTTGGGCTTCCCAAATCCGCGGAGCCATGTCACTTACGTTATTAATTAATTTGAGCATTTATGACTTGAATTTATAAACAAAAATACGATTGTATCTGAGTGGTTCGTATTCTACTTGAAACTGCTGATTTGTACGTTACTATTGCATTGTTTTAATTTGTATAGGAACATCCACGGGCCTGGAATCATCATCTTGGAGCAGTTGGTGTTCACCGGAGCTTGTAGTATCGTGGACAACGTTACTGGAGCTTGTATCATCATTTTGGAGCCGCCACTCTTGAGAAGTCAACTCAAAATCTCAAGTCCGCTACTCGCAACATAAAAACGTAAGAAAATTATTATTTTTAAATGGATTCTATTTATTTTTTATTCTTGATACAATAATGATAATAGTAAAATATTTAGGGCAGTAGATTAAATCAATGACAACTTCCCCATAGGAATCTGTGTGGGATGTTCAGTGGGTTTAGTCTTCTTCTTTCTTGGCTGTTGTCCAACAGGTTTACGGCGGTGTAGTTTGGGTGGCTATTATCTTATCATTCGTATATTGAGGTCGTTGTGTATCGCATGGTTCTTAAGGTTTTAGATTGAAATCTGTGTAAAATTTCAATATTTGAGTTGCTGGTTGTTCCCCACAGCATAGTATGACCAGATGGGTATTGCTTTAATTTTATATTTAGTTGTTGTCCTTGTGCCACGTGCATCACGAGGTATTTGGCATTATCGGCTTGCGGTATTGGTTACGGTTTTTAAGGTTTGTGTAGAGTGTGTATAGGACAGGACCGAGGACGCTGTCCTGCGGTACTCCTGAGTTTATTGCACAGCGAAGTGACGTCATCAATACGCACGACATCTGTCATTTCATTTATTTCACCCCTATTCAACTCTCAGCTATAAAATTTCGCACACATATAAACAATTACATGTACTACAATAAGTAATGAACAAAAAAGTGAAATTATAGTTAAATGAGGTGTTATGGATACATTTATACGTAGCAATAGATTTCGTTAAAACCACCCCTATTTAATTCTCAGCTATGAAACTTGTTACACATATAAACAATTACGTTTACAAACATGTGAAAAGTTAGTTGAAATGAGGCGTTATGGACATACTTATACCTAGCAATAGATCCCGATAAAACCATCCCTATTAAATTTATTATTTTGATTTTTTTAAGTACTAGTTTTCTTTAAATTCAATGTTTACATACCTTTTACTTCTGTATTTAAATATTTTAATTACTGATGAAATTCATAAAAACTAATTTAAAAAACAATTTTTGAATTAATGTTATTAAATATATGTCATTTTCAATAAATTATAATTTTTATACATAAAATACACTCCAAGACATTTTGATATGCACTGGATTGCGCGGCAGAACACGTAGTTCGCAGGCGCTGCGTCGACTACTCAGTTCATAAGTTGCAAGCGTGGTAGCTAGATTTGCTGCTAGAAAATGAGTTGTTTTGAGTAAAAATATCAATAAATATTAATAAAATATAGTGCCCTTCGTAAGTATAGATGTTATTTTGACGATTTTGATACAAATTTCACTTGGAAGTATAGTTTTTGATAATTAAAAATGTATCAACATTTTATTACATAAATTGCTTTGTACGTAACACATATATAAGATACGATAACATAGAAATAAAGCATTTCAACAATTAAATTTGGGATAAACGGCTTTAACATGATTTTTTATAAATTTTCTTTAAAATCACAATAATATTTTTGCATATCTTTAGATTTTAACAGTTATAAATAGTATTTCTATTTCGAAAAACGTGATATATATTATTTATTATTATTTACATACATAATACATATATATTACTGTTTATACATGAAAATGTGTAAAAGTACTGAATTTGAAAGTATTTTCTTTATTTTATATAAATTTATAAAAGTATTTGATTTATTTAAACGATAAATTTGCCAAAGTGAACCTGTTTATTCCATAAATTTAGTCTTGCATGACGCTGTGTTGTTGAGTGTTTCGGGGTAAATAATTGTACGTTATAACAAAATACTGATAAATAGCTAACGAGAACATTATTCTAATATTTTCGATAGATATTTGTACTTAAAAATAGTGTAAAATGTACTTTGTAATACATTACAGCTACAAGTGTTACGACATCTTAATAATGCATTTAACTAGTTGGTTTTACTAATTGTTAATTATTATTTCAAAACTATATTCTATTCATTTAAGTATTTTTGTCAATGTTCATTTATAAACATTTAATTCAAATATTTTTAATGACCAATTACGTACGTTTATGGTTGCTCGATAATTAAACAAGTCTGTGCGTATTCAAGTTCAACTGCGCGCAACAAGCATCGTTTACAAATACAGTCTTAATAATATATCATCACGCCTTTTACCCATTACTGAGTGTGGCACTCTGCCTAAGCAGATCTCGGTAAGTGATATATTTTGTCGCGTGAAGTGCGGTTACCAGTCGTCAAATCACGGCCCTCAAAGATATTAGTGGAGAGGGAGCCACAGGGGTAGATTTTTAAATTGGTGAAAATTGTTTGTCGGCTGTGGGGATCGAACCAGGGTTCTCAAGATCCACAGGCCGACTCGATACCACTGAGCCATCTGAATTACTCAATTCAGCCATTTTGTAGTTAGTGAAAGAGTTTTGCATTGTCGGCAGTTGCTGATGGCATTCGAAAGCCTTCTAAATGGTAGGTTCTTTTTTTAGAGCTATTCTATTAATTGTTTTCTCTGTTATCATTATTAACTTAAACAAACGGTATGAAGTGTGCTACTAATATATTGTTTTTATGTGTATAGGGACATCACGGGACCTGCAAGCATCCTCAGCGGCCTCAACGTGGTGATGGTGGCGACGACGATCGCTCTTCAGAAACCTACTCTTCATGTCGGCAGCAAGAGAAGAGAATGGATTGATCTTCTTCTACGTGGCAGATCAGAAACATTTACATGATGTGGCGCTGTTTATTGTCAATGTTCAACTGCGACTTGGAGCCGGAATCAGACGGAAATGTACTGGCATTGGTGAGAAAGTTATTTATAAATCAAATCACGCCTTTTACCCATTACTGGGAAATTATTCACGTATAAACGTTTCACGTTTTAAAGTTGTTTACTTTTATAAAAAATATATAACAATAATAATTTATAAGAATTAATGAAAAAAGTAAAATGAGAAATATTTTATTTGAAATGTAGACATGTTGTGTGTGTTTCAATGTAATGAGTTGTGTCATCAATTAATTAGTTGCCCGGAGTCATCATGCAACGAGCTCGAGCTCCGCACTTGCAAACAAAACGCTGACCAGGGCTGGTCGCTTGATAATAATCACGTGCTAGTTAGTTGTTAGTGCGAGTGGCTGTGATTTGACCCAATAATGGGTAAAAGGTGTGGTGATTTAGTTATACATTCAATTAATTAGTTAATTACAACATCCTAACACAAGAGACTTGATATGTTTGACACCCGCTCTGTGTACATTCAGGTGACTTTGGACAGCTGCAAGAAGTCGACGGAATCTGGAGCACCAGGAAGTCGAGCTGGAGGAGATGATGGCCCCGGGGACTTGATGTTTGATGGCGTGTCCGGACGTTTCACTTCCAGTACTTTTGCAGGTGAGTGTATCTTTTAAAATTTAAATTGGCTGTAAATATGTCGTCTGTAACTTTTAAACTAGTCAAGATAATTGAAATTGGTTTTAAATTTTGAATTCTCCATCTTTTGAACGATATTTAATCACATTTTTATTATGATGTTTGTCGATGATTGATTCTTTCAATATAAACCTACGTTCGGCGTACATCTGTGTAAAAGCCATTTATTTGAGTCCTTGGTCTAAATAATTTAGTTGGAAGATTACATATTCTTCTAGAAGTATTTTTGTTTTGGTAAATTACGTAAAACATGAATTGTCTCTTGCTTTAATTAACTTGTAAACATATTTTCAGTCATTAACCATACACTTATATATTTGTTAATTAAAAAACTAATATGATGGATTGCATAATTGCCCAAAATCTGCAATTGCAGATTAGGCATGTGCATACTGAACCCCCTTTAGAGTTTGTTTCATTCATGAACTTGGAATAATGCTAATATTCTTTACAAAATCTCATGAATTTTATATGAAAAACTTTTCATTCCGCCGCTAAAATCCACGTTTAATTAAATTAATTGAAGCATTTTATTTTAATTATTTTACGTTTAAATTATGTACATATTTGTTTTAAAATAAATTTAAATAGTTTTTCAATCAGTCATTTTGAATTCAAATATAAATGTTAAAACTAGGGAATTAATTTTCGGGGTTAAATGCTGTTTAAAATAAAAAAAATATATTATGAACGTTAATAATAATTATTAATAAATAATATAGAGTAGTTTTTATTGATTATAAATAAAATTATTTTTATAATATAAACAGCCAATAATGTTGATGCATATTGCGCCACTGATACAGTTCAACGTTTTAGTGATATTTGACAAGTAAACTACATGTGTAAAATGATGTGATTTTAAACTAAAATATTGTTAATTACCAATAAAATGTAGTAGAATAAGTAAGTTTGAATTTAAATTAATTTATAATGCGCCAATATCGTTTTTAGGTATGGTTTTCATGCACAAACCATAGACAGATGTCAGGGAATGAAAACAACACATGTCTACTTTAAAACCAATTATTATGAAAGACAATGTTTACAATCACCACAAATCAGCGACAAAACCAACTTGTGGACCTGGTGCACCAGGTTGTAGATGCACAGTGAAAGCGCCAAACAGGTGAGATAATTTTTGATTTATATTTTTGGGGCTTTATTTTTTGTTTCTTTGTACTTTTAAAATGTCTTGATTAGTACAAGACTTACGCGCTGCTAAATAAATTAAATTATTTTTTAATTTAATTACTTTTTAAACAATGAGTGTATCTTTTAAATGACTAAATGTGGGTTTCCTTTTACTATTTCTAGTATACTCACTCTCAAAAGTTATGATGATTATGAAACTTAAAATAAACATGATGAAGGGTGCTATGCTATGTTACTAATACATTGTTTTTATGTTTATAGGGACCATCATCAAGATGTTGAAGCAGCTGGTGTCATTGGAGCTGCCGCCATCCAGAGCTTGGAGCAGCTCGAGCTGGTGTCACCGTGGACATTATCATCAATGTAAGTACATTGTTATTTTTTTAATTATTTGGGTAAAAACAATAATAATAATAATGATGGTGAATGATTAGTAACTGACAATCTACTAAATATTCATTAATGATAACGGTAGTACATTATTAGCTAGTCAGTTAATATTAAGGGTGATTAATTATAAAGCTTGTCCCAGAAAAAAATGTCTCCTATAATTTTTAACTAAAAACTTTATAATTAAATGAATTTTTTAAACACTATTGAAGACTTTATTGATCAACAACTAAATAGTACATAATAGCAAATATTTACATTTTATTTATGATTCATCCAAAAGTTGCGCAATTTTCTTTTTACCCCATTCATTAAAATTTGTACAGCATAATCAGATATCATTTTTATAATTTGTTTCCACTTATATTTGAAATTATTGACAGAATTGGTTTGTTTATTATATTTTAATAACTTCTGCTTCATATGAGCCCAATATTTTTTGATTGGGCGCAATTCAGGACAATTTTTAGGATTTTCAGATTTATGTACAAATTCTATATGTGGGGTTTCTTTTATACCAATCAATGACATTTTTTGTGTAATGACATGTTGCCAAATTTGGCCAAAATAGTTTTGGTGTGTTGTGAAGCCTTATATGAATTACAGGAACAAATGGCCTGCCATACAAGCATCTTTTTTGAGAATTTTTCTATTTTAATTACCTTCAATTAGCTACTAACAGATTTTCTGAACTTTCCAGAATAATAATAATGACCTGGTCGAGATTTTAATTCAAGTTAACAATACGTTTCGACATCCATGATAACACATAATTTTTTTGATATCACTGTAAAGTAAAGTTTTCTTGATCTTGATTTTGTTTCTTGCTTAGCATTCCTGTTAGGCACTTTTGTTTTTTTAAATGACTTTATAGAATTCTTTAGCTTAATTTTCTGGACTGTTGATTTTTAGTAGTTTCAAATTTCTTAGCCAAATCTCTCACAGAAAGATTTTTCACACAAAGCCTTTAAGACATTTTCTCAATATTTTAATCTACAAATCCAGATTTGCATCCACTTCCACATTATTTTGTGTATTACCCGTTTCATTATATCTTCTTAACACCCTTTGAACAGTCCTTGTTGTAGATTTTAACTCTAAAACTACTTTTCTTGTGGATACATGCTTATTTTGAACACATTTGTACAAAATATTTTCGCGCAATTGTTTGTGTTTCAATGACATCTTTGTATACTAAATTGTATGAAAGTTGTCAACTAATTGTTTTTGTATAATGCATAGCCAACTAATAAAAACGCATCACATAAAAATTTGTATATCTATAAAAGCAGTATACGAAAAGGCCCAAAACTAAGCGACAATTTTTTCTGATGCAAGCTTTATTTTACTTTAACAATTATTTTTCTCCTAAAATAATTAATGTCCGGTTCAAAGCAGAAAATTAAAATTAATCTCGTTTAATAATTTGATTTTATTAGCGGTGACTTTTACCCAATATTTAAAATATATGAGTTCTAAATATTTTGTTTACAACATTTAACTTTGAAGAGGTTTGAAAATGTGGACTGTCGATAGTTTTGTTTGTAAATCTGGCGAATTTTATTAATTTTCTGAGAAAATATGAACGACAGGTTTTTCCATAACTTTATACCGGGTGGTGCTCGGTGAGTGCGAACATAGGAATTTAACATGGGATATTAGTTTTATGCAATTTCCTGCTCTCCTGTACATTTTACGGAAAAAACTGTAGAGGGAAGATTTGTTCAGAATTAAAAGTTACCCATGAAACTGTTTTTACATGTTTTATTAAGTTTTTGGTTTAGCCGTAACATTAAAAATAAATTTCGAAATTTCTGTTACTTTGTAGCAATAGCCATGACTTTTCTTTTATTTTTATGACAAATGCGTTAAATGTCAATTTTTGATGTTTATTAAAGTTAATCTTATAATTTAAATTATAAGATTAACTTTAATAAACATCAAAAATTGACATTTAACGCATTTGTCATAAAAATAAAAGAAAAGTCATGGCTATTACTACAAAGTAACAGAAATTTCGAAATTTATTTTTAATGTTACGGCTAAACCAAAAACTTAATAAAACATGTAAAAACAGTTTCATGGGTAACTTTTAATTCTGAACAAATCTTCCCTCTACAGTTTTTTCCGTAAAATGTACAGGAGAGCAGGAAATTGCATAAAACTAATATCCCATGTTAAATTCCTATGTTCGCACTCACCGAGCACCACCCGGTATAAACATGTTTTAAAAAGACTGTAATTTAGTAACCAGTTAACCGGGTTTCAACATTCTATTATTCATCTATTGACCATTGTTTCATCCCTTAATATCAACCCTCCAGAAAATAATTAATTTTAAAATAAACGTTATTGAAGCGAAGATGGTGTGTTGGGTTGAGAATGTTCTGTGAATGTCGTAGTGGAAAATTATTCACAATCGGTTTAAACATATAATTTTATTTTGCTAATTTACAATTGTTTAATATTAAAAATTACTTTTAAATATTGTTTAGTATTTTTAATGATAGATGCTCATTTTAAATTTTGTTTTGCAGTTTACGCAAATTATCTGAATGCGGCATTCAGTCCCAGGAGTCGAGCGCCATGCCCAAGTTGTCCACGCTGTCCACCGGTTGCTTCAACACACTTCAGGAACAAAAGATGAGTACACAGTTCTTATTGATTATTTATGATACAATGATTTCGGTGCTCGTTTAAATTATTCCCTTTTTAAATTATTTGGGTAAAAGTCGGTTAAAAACAGTTATAAATATGTTGTTTTAAATTAATATAAAATAGCGCAATTGTGTACAAGGGAGAATGTGAGTGAAAATGGACAGAGAGTGATTGATTTTATTCTGTGTGATGAATGATTGATGCACGGTTTTTCACTACATTCTGACATTTATATGACATAATTATTTGTCACAATTTTGTTGAGCGACTTGATCGTGTTAGAAGACCTAAAATAATTAGAAATATAGTAAAACCGTCAGAAGGGTATAATTAAAAATATATTACAATATACGCTCTTCTATTTACTATTTAATATACAATTTAATTCTTTTTTATTGAGTTAATTTGTAATTTTACGTATTCCTCTTTCTTTGCCAATTTGCACCAATTTTTAATTGTCTGTCCCCATAATTTTTCTCTTTTTAAAATTATTTATACTTGTGCTAGAATTTTAATGAACGCGTACCTGACATAGAATTTAAATTTAATCTTGTACATTATTAATATTTTTATCTTTGGACTAGAGAACTTTTAAAATTTTGGCCCTACACTATTAAATGAGGCAGAAATTTCCTCCCAACACTTTTCTTCTTCATCTTAACAATACTTTTCTGAACTTTCCAGCATAATAATAATGACCTGGTCGAGATTTTAATTCAAGTTAACAACACGTTTCGACATCCATGATAATACATTATTTTTTTGATATCACTTTAAAGTAAAGTTTTCTTGATTTTGATTTTGTTAGTTTCTTGCTTAGCATTCCTGTTAGGCACTTTTGTTTTTTTAAATGACTTTATAGAATACTTTAGCTTAATTTTCTGGACTGTTGATTTTTAGTAGTTTCAAATTTCTTAGCCAAATCTCTCACAGAAAGATTTTTCACACAAAACCTTTAAGACATTTTCTCAATATTTTAATCTACAAATCCAGATTGGCATCCACTTCCACATTATTTTGTGTATTACCCGTTTCATTATATCTTCTTAACACCCTTTGAACAGTCCTTGTTGTAGATTTTAACTCTAAAACTACTTTTCTTGTGGATACATGCTTATTTTGAACACATTTGTAGAAAATATTTTCGCGCAATTGTTTGTGTTTCAATGACATCTTTGTATACTAAATTGTATGAAAGTTGTCAACTAATTGTTTTTGTATAATGCATAGCCAACTAATAAAAACGCATCACATAAAAATTTGTATATCTATAAAAGCAGTATACGAAAAGGCCCAAAACTAAGCGACAATTTTTTCTGATGCAAGCTTTATTTTACTTTAACAATTATTTTTCTCCTAAAATAATTAATGTCCGGTTCAAAGCAGAAAATTAAAATTAATCTCGTTTAATAATTTGATTTTATTAGCGGTGACTTTTACCCAATATTTAAAATATATGAGTTCTAAATATTTTGTTTACAACATTTAACTTTGAAGAGGTTTGAAAATGTGGACTGTCGATAGTTTTGTTTGTAAATCTGGCGAATTTTATTAATTTTCTGAGAAAATATGAACGACAGGTTTTTCCATAACTTTATATAAACATGTTTTAAAAAGACTGTAATTTAGTAACCAGTTAACCGGGTTTCAACATTCTATTCCTCATCTATTGACCATTGTTTCATCCCTTAATATCAACCCTCCAGAAAATAATTAATTTTAAAATAAACGTTATTGAAGCGAAGATGGTGTGTTGGGTTGAGAATGTTCTGTGAATGTCGTAGTGGAAAATTATTCACAATTGGTTTAAACATATAATTTTATTTTGCTAATTTACTATTGTTTAATATTAAAAATTACTTTTAAATATTGTTTAGTATTTTTAATGATAGATGCTCATTTTAAATTTTGTTTTGCAGTTTACGCAAATTATCTGAATGCGGCATTCAGTCCCAGGAGTCGAGCGCCATGCCCAAGTTGTCCACGCTGTCCACCGGTTGCTTCAACACACTTCAGGAACAAAAGATGAGTACAAATTTCGTTTATTTATATTTTAATTAATCTAAAAAATGAGAAAAGAAATTATTAATAATTTATTTAGAATTTTATTGAGACACAGCCTTAACATACATCTGCTGTCTTTTAATTTCATTTATTGTTAGATGTGAGAAATATTTGTTTAAAGTGTTTTAAAAGTAAATTTCTAAATTAAAAAAATAGTATATTATTCAATGAGTAAGTAATATACGCTATTACTCAAGAGAATGAAGTTTGCAACACGAGCCGAAGGTGAGTGTTGTAAATCATTCGAGTGAGTAATAGCTATTACTTGCGAATAGAATACTATACTTTATCTACGACTATATGGTATTATGTAATAAAATTTTACAATTATTTTTTTTAATGTTACATTATGAATAAGGCAAATTACTTAAATTTTTTGTTTTTATTTTTATATAACACTACTTAAAATGGAATAAGTAGCCCATAATAACGATGATTTATATTTATCAGAAAGTTCGCCAAAATATACTATAAGAACATTTTCCGAAAAGGAATTTACATTTTTGCGTATTCGCCAATCCATAAAAACTTTATAAACTTGTTCATACTTTTTTTTTTATTTTTCGGGCAGTAAATTTAAAAAAACGTACGTGTGCGGCTTCTACAATATCTGGTGGAGTACAAATTTCACATAACTCACATGTATAATCACACAAATTACAGTATTATTGTAAACAAAAACGTTTTAAACAAATTTTGACAGATAATTAACAATAGCGCGCTTCACTGTTTCATAGCATACTTAACGCGCGGCAATTATCGTTATTTTTTGATTGGCTATTAAAGTGTTAAGTAATGAAAATTCAGACGTGTGATTGGTCGTGAAGTGTTGAGTAATGAATTATTACTTAACACTGTCAATAATGATTAGTATTACTTATCATAAATTTCATAAGTAATGAATACATTATTTAATAAGAGTAGATAAACGTTATTATTTTACTTTTGTTTATACTAAATAATAATATATTAATAATATTAATAATTTCTTATAATAATAACAGTAAACTGAGTAATATTGTATTTGAAGTGTATGTTAGATGTGTATATGGTGTGTATGATTCAAATTCACTTTAATTTTAAATAGGTCGCTGCCAGTCTGCAACAAGAAGTTCACTTGCCAAACAAACGTCGCCATGTAAAGATGTGACTAGGGACATTTTACTTTAATATATTTCTGCCTTGTTAAAAGGCCTTATAGACAACAAAGACAGCATCATTGAAAACTACTCGAAGAACTAGAAGTGTATGAGTGTCTGTTTCAGATTCATTAATCATCAAAATCCAACTATTTGATGTTACTAATATATTTTTGTTGATAGGGACATCACGGGACATGCAGGCATCTTCTGCGGCCTCTGCATCATCTTGGAACAATTGATATTCATACCCGTGCCATCACCATTCTGGACAACGTCACCGGCGCTTTGGAACATCATTGAAGCTGTTATCATCTTCTCTTGAAACAACGTCAGTCGAGGTAGATAGATTTTTTTATTGTTAAACGTTCCGGAATTATTTTATATGAATATCTTCTGGAGCAGCACAGTTCAATTGTTATGGAGGTAAAATAAGCAGTACAGTTGCAGTCAAAGTAAGTTCTTGTTTCTATCTATTTTCGGGTGCTATAAACTATCACCCAAAGTTGTTAGTGGAGGGTGAGCTTCAATTCTCCTCCTCAATTATTTCCAGTATACATTTTTACCAAATTCTGCTCGTAGCACTTTAAGATATAAGCAGATAACTTTTTTTTTAAACTTCAATATATTTAATATCACCCAGCGATTAGAGTGAAGGGTGACCTTACATTATGCTACAAAATTAACGCCCATATACATTTCATCCACACTTGATGGGAGAAATTATTTTATTATTTCAAAATTTTGTTATAAAATTCAAATAAATAATTGAAATTTGATCTTAAAAGTAAACGTACACCATTCATAATCCAATGAATATATAAGTGATATCTTATGTCGTTTGCCAGTGGCGTATTTATTATTTTTATTGTGTTGGGGCAGAATCTGTTAGGGTGGTTACGTTGCTGGGTTGGGAATTTGTATAATGTTACTATGAGTTTAGTTGAAATAATTATTTAGATTGACTGAGGGATTCAACGGTTTTATTTATTAAATATAATTAAGACAGAATTACAACGAAATGAATAACTTTGATGAAAATGATTACCAAATATCAGTATTACTCGTGAATATTAATTAACGTGATTAAGAGTTGATAATTGTTGCTAAATTTTGAAGGGGTGTATTTGACAGTGGGTTCAAATCCTACGTTATAGTTTCTTGTGTGACTCTAGCATCATTTCAGGAAAAGTCAGCGTCAGTTTGCCCGGGTGACTGTCTGTCACAGTTGTTGACACAATCTTTCTACATCAATCAATTTTCACTTCTGTGTTGCTTGACAATCAGTCTTTATTACAAGATGACAAGTTCCTTGTGTCTTTTATACTTTAAATTTAAATAGTGTTTCACAAATATTTAATAAAATAGTTGATACTTGATTTAAATATTTAATGTCATTAAATTGCAAAACAAGAAGTTAAATATATCAAGACAAAAATTGATCCAGAGTTCCTGCTGTTGAAGATAGTCAAGCAATTCAAGACATTTTTATTTTTGAATTATTATTTAAAATTTTTATTTTTGAATTATTATTTAATTACCAAATTGTAAATGTTAAAAGTCATACATGATGCAACAATATAATACTGAATAATAGTAAAAGATTAAAATAATAATTATGTTTGAAATAAATTAATTGTATCAATAAAATTATTTAATATCTATAATTTAAATGTAAAACAATAATTTTGCATGATTCTTTAGAAATAAATAAATAAATTTTGAAAAATAAGAATTACAAGATAATAAATGAATATTGCTGTGAAGAAATGAACAGGATTACATCTTGAATTTGACTGCTGGAAATTAAAGAAGAAATAGAACAAATGGAAGAAAGCATGCCTTGTACAAAACTAATAATTGCAGATTAACTAAACTATTTCATAAGTTATTAAAATGATTTGTTTTTGTGAAACACTATTTTCTAAATTACAGTCTCCACTTTGTAATCTCGCCCGGGAGATTTTACACGGTCGAGTTCTGTAAAACTATCATTACATGTGTGTCTGTTTGTAACTAGTCCTGGTGAATTCAATCAGTATATTAGTGAGATTTGATTGATGCAGGAAGGGTGTGTTATCAACGAGGACAGGCTGCGACTCGGACTAACTAACTCTCACACTTTCTGGAATTATGTTTGGTTTGCTGAAGAAACTGGGAGACTTGGGTTCGAAACTCAGAGCCTGCAGACTTCATTTAACGAACACATTCTAGAATCAACTGCAAAGAGATTTATGTAAAATAGGTCGTAAATACGTCATGGGTTTCAAAATAATAACTCTTAATTAATTTAATTTTAATTAATGATAACTAAGATAAATGAAGATATTTAAGATATATGTTTGATTTTTATAGTTATTTGAATTTAAGGATCAAATTTCAATCGTTCATATAATCTAAATAAATGTTCTGGGAAGTTTAATTTATAACTAGAAACATAACTGGCAGTGGACTGCGATTCATTTATGGGTCGTTGTAGCATAATGGTAGCGTTGTCGTCGTATGAGCAAAAGTTGTAGAATTCAAACCCCTTCAGGGTGAACTTCTCGGTAGATGGGCATATGTTTACTGGGAATATTCAAATCAAACATTTCGTTTGAGCTTCAAGTTAATTTTTGTTTGTTTATTAATAATTGTTCTTTGATAATTTTATAAATAATGGTAGTTGATATGATCATTGATTAAGAGTGATTTTTTAATATTTGACAGTTTAAATTTCACTGATAAAGGCGTAGTGATATATTTATGTATTGTGATATAGATTAATTTTCAGTAATATATTGTTTTAATTTACTTACTGGTTTTAAGGCAAGGTGATAGTAATGCTGCTGGAATTTAAAGACCTACCTGGGGGCCACCATCAACGAGGTAGACGTCTAGTGAATTAAACAGTTTGTGATATTTAATTAAATCTAGTATGAATTAGAAGATGAGTGCTCTATTATATTAATCATGTTTATCTGTTAGTTAGAGTTGAAAGAAAAGACGCGTGATTGCACTTCTAGTAGAAAAATACTCCAACTGAATATTCCAGCATCGTGGATGAGCACCAGTCTTCCAGGACATGGTAGTCTACCGCGAGGCAGGCCCAAGGAGTCCAGGTAGTCTCTCAGGACCTCTATTCCTGAGAGGGAGATCCACCAAGAATGGATAACAGGTTAGTCTTCGAATTTTTACTGGTTGTTCTGTTCTGCATTTGCAGATCATTGCTCAAAAATGAATAAATTAAAGTTTAATATCATCATGTCTTATTCATTTTTGAAGGGCTCTGCAATCGCACATTTTTGTATAAATTACATAAAAATATCTAAATAAATTGTTATTGGGTTACAGTTGGCCTTGGTTTAGCATGGCCGCCATAATTGTTTCTGTCAACAATTGTGACAATAATACGTATTGTGCGCGTTTTTATGAACATTTGAACCGGTCATTTTTTAGTTCAATATGTAAAACTTATGTCTATCGATTCCTTATTTTCTGGTGATCATTTTGATGTATAAATTGTCGCATAAATCTAAAAATTTCATACGAAAAACTTGATAAACAGCTGTACAACAATGAACCCTATTCTGATTGTAAGAATTTTGATCAAATATAATTATTTAACTTATGAATTGGATTTAACGTATCTATAGATATAATATGTATCCGGTTTTACACGAAAATCATATTAATATATTTGATAAGAAATTTAGTAGTAAATTTATTTTATTTTTATTAATTCTATAATTGAAAATAGTGTGATTATAAATCGAAATTAATTGAACTTGTATATTTATGGCATATTTTAAGAAGAATCTTTGTAATTTTAGGATGCAGTCGTCAAAGAGCTATCTCTTCAGGTCGAGATTAGTCCTGAAGGAAGTCCAGTCGATGAGCATTCATGATGATGAGCTGCAAAGCCAGTCCACTGCGGAACGAGCCTTCATTACACTGCAACTACCTGATTTAAACAGCTAAGTAGACACTTGTTATTTCTTTATTTTCCAAGTTAGTTACTAGTAGCGGTCAAATTGCAACCCCTACAATTGTGGGTGTTTATTTATTCTTTGTGCCGTGATAAAACAGCAAACATTTATTCTCCTTCATCGGAAACTCTTGCGCTCGTAATAAACCGTAAATAACATTCATTCCTCAACTTATAAGACGTACACATAATCTTACACCCTCAATCTTAACACATACATCTTATTTACACAAAAATAATAACCCTGGTTACAAAATTCTTTTCAATTTATTCAAATTTAAAAAATAGACATAATTGTTAATAAGAATTTACATACATGACATACCCAACGATTTGAATGAAGAAAGAATTAAAACTATGCTAAAAATAATAATAATATTAAATAATGACTCGCGCACGTTCACACTGTTAATAACATTCTTTTCAATCTGACACTTATCATACACCAATTTATTTCTCACATGATCCTTTGTTATGTAGCTAAACATACCCCATATTTGGGGGAAAATAGAGAGAATGAATTATGGTTTATTACTTTTTTTGCGGGCAATTTTATGTTATTTTGATTTTATTATCCGAAAGAGTTTATCTCGGCGGAGGTTGAGGTTCAACGGTGATATTAAATTAAGTGTGAAATAAATAAGTCGGTAGATGGGTGTATTTTTTTTTACTGGGAATTTTGATTGTTTTGGGTGTTTACCGCGGCGCATATTTTATAAAGTGACTTAAACAATGAGCGATAGTTAATTAAATTCAGTGGGTGATACTGTCGCAATAGTTAAGCTTCATCAAATAATTATTTGCTGTATTCAAATCAAAGATTTCGATTGAGCTTCAAGTTAATTTTTGTTTTTTATTGATAATTGTTCTTTGATAATTTTATAAATAATGGTAGTTGATATGATCATTGATTAAGAGAGATTGACTTTATTGTTTCGTTGTCAGACGAGTCTGAATTGTTCTAGATAAAAATGCTTCGCATAAAACTGATTACAAACGTTTACTTTTCAGTATGTGTATGTTTGAAATAGAGATGGGCGAATATCATCCGCGAATAGTCGAATGCCGCGAATATTGACATTATTCGATATTCGAGATTTTCGAATATTAATGTCAGTATAGCGAACATTAGAATATCGCGCTATATGTTGACCTCAATTTAACTATGTTTTTCTTTATCATTTGTACATAAACTTAAAGCTATTGCAATACTTTGAAGTTATTAATAACAAAGATATTTTGTTTCAAAACCATGAAGACATACGTATTTCAAATTTGTTTTTCGCCAACATCAGCCCGTACGTTTCACCTTAAATTTGAAGTTTTCGTCTTTTTCTTTTTTGTTTGTACTATTTGTTTTAATTTTATTTTATCTTAACAATTTCATTCAAGTAATGAAAAGGACATAATTAAATAATTATTAATAATAAATAAATTAACTTTTAGGAGTATTCGAATATTCGAGTATCTCAAATATTCGAGATCTGATTAATATTCGTATTCGATATTCGAATTCGAGAAATTTTATATTCGCCCATCTCTAGATTTAAATGAACAGGAAATATTCAGGGTGCATTGCATATGAAAGTTAGGAAGCATAGGTTAATTAGCATATAGTACTAATACTAGTTTAGCTATATTTTCAAACCCTCGACTCGTACCGCCCGCATATTATGTTTAAGTTTTAGTTTTGTAAGTTGTACGAGGAGGGAGGTATATTAATTCAAGATAGGGTAGATAATCTGCAACTTTTTATTGGGTATTACTAAAGATAAAATTAGCTAGTTACTTTGGGCAGTAATATAGTTCAAGTTAGTGTACGAGAATTATTGAAGTTAAATTATTTATTTTTTCTACCCTTGCATGTTAGTTTATAATTTTTGCGGAATAGAAGGGGGTATATTATGGCCACCCTTCAGGAACCATTATTAGGAATCCTGAATATTTCTGAAAACACTTACAACTTTCATTGTAATAAGGTACTTGTAACTTATAGTAAAAGTATCTGAAATTTAATTCTCTTCCATTTAAATTGGAGGCATTTATCTTTTAAATAATTCAAGACATTCTGACAGGGGATCAATGAAGTTGTCCACTCTTTGTCGACGTTCCTGTAAGCAATTTCAATTAACAATTTTACAATCCACTGAATATAATTGTTTGACGGCGTATTACTGTTGTGCAGAATAATTTGTTAGTGAAACAAACGGAGGTGCATAATTTGTGAAGTGACTTAATTAGTGAGTGATGTTTAATTACATTTTGGAGTAAAATATACAAGTAAGTAGTCTATGATATTAAAGAGTAAAACAAATTGTGACTGTATTTTAAATAATTAATTTAATAAATATATCACCACGCCAATCCCCACCAGGTGGTTCGGATTCCACTATAAACTGTAGGTCCCTTGCACTGTCATTGAGTCGTGCAGCATAGTAAGTAAATATTTAATGTAATAAGAAAATAAGTTCAGCAGTAATTAATTCAAACAATTTTCAAAATTATTCTTTTTATTAATTAAAGAAAATATAATCACGTCTTTTATCTAATTCAGAGTGTCATTGCTCTGCAGATTCAGATCTTGGTAGATGACATTTTAATCGAGACGTAGGCTTGTTAGTGGAGAGTGTTATATCGATGATTAAAATGTTTAAATGATAGATGTGTGATATGGAATCAAATCGGCGACTTTTAGGGTACGAGCCGATTGACTTGAGACGCTCGGTTGTTCATTCCATACAAATAACTTTAAATTGTTTAATTTAAATTTGCGTAAATATTAATAACAAATATAATAATAGCATTAAAATGAAATGAATGATTTTTAAAATGATTCCTTCATGCATCTCGGGATACAAATCAGGGTTCGCTTAGTTTTAAGCCCGCGTAGTTATAAGTCCGCATAATTTAAGTTCGCGTAGTTTAAGTTCGCGTAGTTTAAGTTCGCGTAGATATTAGTCCGCGTAGTCATAAGTCCGCGTAGTTATAAGTCCGCGTAGTTATAAGTCGACTTCCGGTTTAGTTTTCTTATTCTAGTTTATTTCTGTGATGCTTGAAGGACTATTCTTATTTGTTTCTATTTAAATATGAAATTTCAAGTAAATACTTTTTTTTTAAACTATATTTTATATAAATATCATTTTGAGATGGATTAACGGATAGTTGAATGTTCTAAGGCAATGGCTTGTGATTCTAATGGTCTCTAATTCAATTAATTACTATACTAAAATATCAAAATTTATTTCTGTATTGTAACTAAACACTATATTTAATTGTAAAATATGACTTCTACTGTGATCTGTGATTGCAGAGCTGTCTCACTCAGGAAGTAATCAAGGTATAATGATATATCTATTTAATAACAAAATTCTAAATTATTTTTATGCTCGGGGGAGGTCGGGTGGAAAAAATAAAACAACAAATATGTTGTTTTATTTTTAACGAGCTCTAAAACATTTCTCTAAAATTTAAAATAACAATTTTATTAATTATAAATAACTTTATTTTTTAATATTTGACAGTTTAAATTTCATTGATAAAGGCGTAGTGATATATTTATGTATTGTGATATAGATTAAGACCTGGGGGTCACCAGCATCGAGGTAGACGTCTAGTGAATTAAACAGTTTGTGATATTTAATTAAATCTAGTATGAATTAGAAGATGAGTGATCTATTATATTAATCATGTTTATCTGTTAGTTAGAGTTGAAAGAAAAGACGCGTGATTGCACTTCTAGTAGAAAAATACTCCAACTGAATATTCCAGCATCGTGGATGAGCACCAGTCTTCCAGGACATGGTAGTCTACCGCGAGGCAGGCCCAAGGAGTCCAGGTAGTCCCTCAGGACCTCTATGAGAGAGAGGGAAACTTCCCAAGCATGGATATATTTCTTTGTAAAATGTGTCTTCTACTGTGATCTGTGATTGCCGTTTCACTCAGAAAGTAATCAATGTATAATGATATATCTATTTAATAACAAAATTCTAAATTATTTTTATGCTCGGGGGAGGTCGGGTGGAAAAAATCAAACAACAAATATGTTGTTTTATTTTTAACGAGCTCTAAAATATTTCTCTAAAATTTAAAATAACAATTTTATAATTCTAAATACCTTTATTTTAATATTTGAGAGTTTAAATTTCACTGATAAAGGCGTAGTGATATATTTCTGTATTGTTATGTAGATTAATTTTGAGTCATATATTGTTTTAATTTTCTTATTCATGGTTTTAAGGCAAGGTGATATTATCGTTGCGGAATTTTAATGACTTACTGAAGACCTGGGGGGTCACCATCAACGTGGTCGATGTCTAGTGTATTAAACAGTGTGTGATATTTAATTAAATGAACGCAGCCAACACCAAGATACAAACCTCCAGGATAAGTTAGAGTTGAAAGAAAACAAGGTTGATTGCACTTCAAGTAGGTAGTTGTTCTGGATCTGCGTGTGCGCTGCGGCCACGGTTCAAGTAAGTTCAACACAAAAGTTATAGGTACTTGAAAACTTGATTAAAAATTCAGCGCTTGGAAAATTTGAAATATTTAATTAAATTATAAATAAATTAAATAAAACCGATTTGATAGTCTTGGATCATGTACAACTAATATGTAATATATGTTTGTTCAATGCTAATAAATATTTGTCACTTTTTAGCATGATGCAGTAACGAAAAATACTCCAACCGAGCATTCCAGTATCGCGGATGAGCACCAGTCTTCCAGGACATGGTAGTCTACGGCGAGGCAACTCCAAGGAGTCCAGGCAGTCCCTAAGGACCTCTACTCCTGGTAGAGACTCACCAAGAATGGATAACAGGTTAGTCTTTTGAGTTTTTTCTGGTTGTACTGTTCCGCACTTGCAGATCATGGCTCAAAAATTAATAAATTAAATATCATGGGTTTATTAATTTTGAAGGACTCTGCAATCGCAGATCTTTGTACAGTTAAACAAATATACTTCCCATCGAACCTAGAGTTCAATACAGCGATGAATGCGGCTCTTCAGTTGCAGATCTTGTTGAATAAAGTTCTTGAATTTGCATATATAGATTTGTAACATATTATTTAGCATCAAGTGTACATAATTACAGATAAAATTGTCACCCAGCATTATTTATATTAACAGCCATTATCACACATGTACATTTTACCCAATTATGGGTTTACAAGCTCGACGAATTACAGATTTTATTGAAATTAAATGAAAAATCAGCGAGTCGGATTCGAGTTGATGGTTTTTGATTAAATATTAATTTCTGCATTTTTTTTTATTGATTAAACAGTTATTAAATATCGATAAATAAGTTTCTTCCTTAATTACTGGAATAAAATTTGTCCGGTTTAACACAAAAATAATACATTGTAAGACATTTAGTAGTGAATTTATTTAATTTTTGTAATTGTTTTATTGCACTTGATTAATTATATAATTGAAAATAGTGTGATTATAAATAGAAATTAACTGAACGAATATATTTAGGGCATATTTGAAGAAGAATGTTTTTAATTGTAGGATGCTGTCGTCAAGGAGCTATCCCTCCGGAGCAAGATCACGTCGAGTCCACTCCGGGAAGCGGCTTCATTGCAGTCCAACAACCTCATACAGACAGATAAGTGGACATTTAATATTTACAAGTTAGTTACTAGTAGCTGCCAAATCGCGACCCTCACAATTGTGGGTGTTCATTTATTTTATGCGCAGTCGTTTACCAGTGGCATATTTATTATTTTTATTGTGTTATTGATATTAATTAATGTGATTAGAGGGTAGCTTTTCAAGGGTTGCTAAATTTTGTGAGGGTTATTTAGGCATGAAATTCTTCACTGATTTGTCGAGGTTTTGAGTTAGTCTAGGGTTAGTTTTGAAGGGATGGGATGTAATGTTCGCGGTTGGTTAATTACATAATTGTCTTATAATTGACAGTGGGTTCAAATCCTACTTTATAATTTCTTGTGTGACTCGAGCATCATTTCAGGAAAAGTCAGCGTCAGTTTGCCCGGGTGACTGTCTGTCACAGTTGTTGACACTTGGTGTGAGAAATTATATTATTATTTCAAAATTTTGTTATAAAATTCAAATAAATAATTGAAATTCGATCTTAAAAGTAAACGTACACCATTCATAAACCAATGAATATATAAGTGACATCTTATGTCGTTTGCCAGTGGCGTATTTATTATTTTTATTGTGTTGGGGCAGAATCTGTTAGGGTTTTTACGTTGCTGGGTTGGGAATTTTTATAATATTACTATGAGTTTAGTTGAAATAATTATTTAGATTGACTGAGGGATTCCACGGTTTTATTTATTAAATATAATTAAGACAAAATTACAACGAAATGAATAACTTTGATGAAAATGATTACCAAATATCAGTATTACTCGTGAGTTTGAGGAAAGCTGGGAATATTAATTAACGTGATTAAGAGTTGATAATTGTTGCTAAATTTTGAAGGGGTGTATTTGACAGTGGGTTCAAATCCTACTGTATAGTTTCTTGTGTGACTCGAGGATCATTACAGGAAAAGTCAGCGTCAGTTTGCCCGGGTGACTGTCTGTCACAGTTGTTGACACAATCTTTCTACATCAATCAATTTTCACTTCTGTGTTGCTTGACCACCAGTCTTTGTTACAAAATGACAAGTTCCTTGTGTCTTTTATATTTTAAATTTAAATAGCGTTTCACAAATATTTAATAAAATAATTGATACTTGATTGAAATATTTAATGTCATTAAATTGTAAAACAAGAAGTTAAATATATCAAGACAAAAATTGATTCAGAGTTCCTGCTGTTGAAGATTGTCAAGCAATTCAAGACATTTTTATTTTTGAATTATTATTTAATTACCAAATTTTAAATGTTAAAAGTCATACATGATGCAACAATATAATACTGAATAATAGTAAAAGATTAAAATAATAATTATGTTTGAAATAAATTAATTGTATCAATAAAATTATTTAATATCTATAATTTAAATGTACTCAATTTAAAACAATAATTTTGCATGATTCTTTAGAAATAAATAAATAAATTTTGAAAAAATAAGAATTACAAGATAATAAATGAATATTGCTGTGAAGAAATGAACAGGGTTACATCTTGAATTTGACTGCTGGAAATTAAAGAAGAAATAGAACAAATGGAAGAAAGCATGCCTTGTACAAAACTAATAATTGCAGATTAACTAAACTATTTCATAAGTTATTAAAATGATTTGTTTTTGTGAAACACTATTTTCTAAATTACAGTCTCCACTTTGTAATCTCGCCCGGGAGATTTTACACGGTCGAGTTCTGTAAAACTATCATTACATGTGTGTCTGTTTGTAACTAGTCCTGGTGAATTCAATCAGTATATTAGTGAGATTTAATTGATGTAGGAAGGGTGTGTTATCAACGAGGACAGGCTGCGACTCGGACTAACTAACTCTCACACTTTCTGGAATTATGTTTGGTTTGCTGAAGAAACTGGCAGACTTGGGTTCGAAACTCAGAGCCTGCAGACTTCATTTAACGAACACATTCTAGTTAGTTTTTTAAGTTGTGCGAGGAGAGAGATATTTTAATTCAAGTTGGTATAGATGATTTGCAACATATTAATTATTGGGTATTACTAAAGATAAAATTAGCCAAAGTGGGTTGAAGTTAGAGTACGAGAATTAGGAAATTATTGAAGCTATATTAGTTATATTTTTCTACCCTTCTACTCGCGCTGCTTGCATGTTGGTTTATAATTTTTGCGAAGCAAGAAGGGTACATTATGGCCACTCTTCAGGGGCCATTATTAAGAATCCTGAATATTTCTAAAATCACTTGCAACTTTTGTTGAAATAGATTACTTATAACTTTAGTATCTGAAATTTAATGTTTATTTATCTCTAAAATAATTTAGGACTTCTTGACAGGAGATCAGTGAAATAAATCACTCCTTATTGTCGTTTATTACTTATAAAATTATTCTGGCTAATAAGTATTGAATGTTTTATCATAATTTAAATTTACTATTTTGTAGCCCACCGAATTTAATTGTTAGAAGGTTGTGCAGTTCAAATAACAGTAACGCATTCAGTAAAATTTGTCAATTATTTAATTCAATGTTGTTTATTCCGGTTTGATGCAATGGCTGAAACTTTCAAAGGTAATAATATTAATCAAAGTGATGTTTCTGTTGATACAGGATCAACAGCAGCTGGACAGCTTCAAGACGTTGTGTTCCAGGCATGTCCAAGACGATCCACGAGCTTCCACGATGAACCCAGTCAAGGACATCTGCCGAAACCGTCCAGAGATTCTTCTTCTTCCTTCAAAAGATAAGTACCAAACTGTAAACAACTCTGTATAGACCTTTTAACTTTAAATTTCATAAAAAAATCGATTCGATTTACGAATAAAAATAAATAATAACATCAGTTAAGCAAACATGCAGTTCTTGTTGACTGCTGGTTAGCGCGCTTGCTTCACAAGCATCAGTTCGGCGGGTTCAATTCCGGCCAAGTGGTTCAGATTCCACTATAAACTGTAGGTCCCCTACATAGTCACTGGATTTAAATTCTTTCTGTGCAGCGTAGTAAATAAATATTTGACATAATTAATATTAAATTTGGCAATAACATTTTTTATTTTAATTTAAAAGGTATCATTACACTTTTTATTTACGTCAGAGTGTCGCAGCTCTGCAGTTGCACATCTCGGTAGATGACATTTTCATCGTAAAGTACGGTTACCAGCCGTCAAAATACATCAAGTACAGAGTGAGTCACAGGCGTGATAAGGACGGGATATCGAATCAAAATGAAGGCCTCTAGGTCACTAGAGCCACTATCCATTCGATACAAATAAATATTAAATTGTTTAATTTAAATCCACGTAAATATTAATAACAAAATAATAGTAGTATTAAAGTAAAATTAATTATTTTTGAAGTAAGTCCTTCATGCATCTCAGGTTTAGACTTTTCTCCTAGTTATTTCTTACATTAGTTCTCTTTCTTCTTAGTATAAGTCCGGGTAATTTTAGTCCAATTAGATTTAAGCGTTGTGTGAATGACCGCGGTCCGTTTAAATATAAGTCCGATTAGATATAAGCCGGGTAGTTATAAGTTATTAGTTCTCTTCTTCTTCTAACTTTTCTTATCTCAGTTTATTTCTGTGATGCCTGAAGGACAACTAATATGTTTTATATTTTAATAACAAAATTATCTGCAAAACTCATTAAAAAATTTACTGTACATATTTATATTTAATGGCTTATCATTTTAGAAGTTTCTGATTCAATTCGTTACTATACTTAAAATTAATTCTGTGTTGTAAATTCATATACTGTACTTAACGGTGAAATATGTCTTCTATTGTGATCCACAATTGCAGATCTGCCCCACTCAGAAGTGTATAAAGGTGCAATGATATTTAGTAAGAATATTCTAAATTATTTTGAGCTCGGGGGTGGTTGGGAGGCTAAAATAAAATAACGCATTTGTTGTTTTATTTTTAACGAGTTCTGAAAAGTGTTTAATAAAAAAAAATCCAAATAAGATAGAGGCTGATTGATTGAGTGGTAAAAAATAATTGTTAAAAGTTACAATTATGTTTAATATTTACTTACAGTTCATAAGTGAAAATTTCTGGGTTTAAATGTCGCGGATAAAGGCGCAATGATATATTTATTTAAGGTAGATTAATTTTAAATCACACAGTGTTGCAGCACAAAAACAATGAGTGAATCTCGAAAACTGTAATCAGACAAAGGTTGTCACGTCAGTAGGGCAATTTAATGATTAAAATAATTTCTCTAGTGAAAATAGGGCTTCTTAGTATCCATCATTTTTATTTGAAACTTTTAATAGTAACTTTTAAAGTTCTCGAGTTCCCACTGAAAACACCCTGTATAACTGCAGTTGTTGAAAGTTTCATAGTTAATATTAGTTTCAGGTCCAGGATGGAAGAAGCTCTCTAGACGTCTTCAGAAGATTCTAGCTTGTGGACCTGGTGCACCAGGTTGTAGATGCACAGTGAAAGCGCCAAACAGGTGAGAGAATTTTTGATTTATATTTTTGGGGCTTTATTTTATGTTTCTTTGTACTTTTAAAATGTCTTGATTAGTACAAGACTTACGCGCTGCTAAATAAATTAAATTATTTTTTAATTTAATTACTTTTTAAACAATGAGTGTATCTTTTAAATGACTAAATGTGGGTTTCCTTTTACTATTTCTAGTATACTCACTCTCAAAAGTTATGATGATTATGAAACTTAAAATAAACATGATGAAGGGTGCTATGCTATGTTACTAATACATTGTTTTTATGTTTATAGGGACATCATCAAGATGTTGAAGCAGCTGGTGTCATTGGAGCTGCCGCCATCCAGAGCTTGGAGCAGCTCGAGCTGGTGTCACCGTGGACATTATCATCAATGTACATGTTATTTTTTTAATTATTTGGGTAAAAACAATAATAATAATGATGGTGAATGATTAGTAACTGACAATCTACTAAATATTCATTAATGATTACGGTAGTACATTATTAGCTAGTCAAGGGTGATTAATTATAAAGCTTGTCCCAGAAAACAATGTCGCCTATAATTTTTAACTAAAAACCATATAATTAAATGAATTTTTTAAAAACTATTAAAGACTTTATTGATCAACAACTAAATAGTATATAATAGCATATATTTACATTTTAATTATGATTCATCCAAAAGTTTATGTACAAATTCTATATGTGGGGTTTCTTTTACACCAATCAATGACATTTTTTGTGTAATGACATGTTGCCAAATCTGGTCAAAATAGTATTGGTGTGTTATGAAGTCTTATAAAGGACAATAATCATCTTTCGAGACACTCGCTTAAATATCTTTCGCCGTTGATTGTCGTCGAAAAATAAGGTATATTGCGTTTGCCACAGGAACAAATGGCCTGCCATACAAGCATCTTTTTTGAGAATTTTTCTATTTTAATTACCTTCAATTAGCTACTAACAGATTTTCTGAACTTTCCAGAATAATAATAATGACCTGGTTGAGATTTTAATTCAAGTTAACAATACGTTTCGACATCCATGATAACACATAATTTTTTTGATATCACTTTCAAGTAAAGTTTTTTTGATCTTGATTTTGTGTTAGTTTCTTGCTTAGTATCGCTTTTAGGCACTTTTGTTTTTTTTTTAATGACTTTATAGAATTCTTTAGCTGAATTTTCTGAACTGTTGATTTAGTAGTTTCAAATTTCTTAACCAAATCTCTCACAGAAAGATTTTAATTTTCACACAAAGCCTTCAAGACATTTTCTCAATATTTTAATTTACAAATCCAGATTGGCATCCACTTCCACATTATTTTGTGTATTACCCGTTTCATTATATCTTCTTAACACCCTTTGAACAGTCCTTGTTGTAGATTTTAACTCTAAAGCTACTTTTCTTGTGGATATATGCCTATTTTGAACACATTTGTACAAAATATTTTCGCGTAATTCTTCGTATTTCGATGGCATCTTTGTATACTAAATTATATGATAGTTGTCAACTAATTGTTTTTGTATAATGCATAGCAAACTAATAAGAACGCATCACATACAAATTTATATATCTATAAAAGCAGTATACGAAAAGGCCCAAATCTAAGCGACAATTTTTTCTGGAGCAAGCTTTATTTTACTTTTACAATTATTTTTCTCCTAAAATAATTGATGTCTGGTTCAAAGCAGAAAATTAAAATTAATCTCGTTTAATAATTTGATTTTACTAGCGGTGACTTTTACCCAAAATTTAAAATATATGAGTTTTAAAAATGTTGTTTATAACATTTAAATTTGAAGAGGTTTGAAAATGTGGGCTGCCTATAGTTTTGTTTGTAAATATGGCTAATTTTATTAATTTTCTGAGAGAAAATATGAACGGCAGTTTTTCCGTAACTTTAGTCAACCGGGTTTCAACATTCAATTCCTCATCTATTGACTATAGTTTCATCCTTTAATATCAACCCTCCAGAAAATAATTAATTTTAAAATAAACGTTATTGAAGCGAGGATGGTGTGTCGGGTTGAGAATGTTCTGTGAATGTTTCAGTGGAAAATTATTTACATTTGGTTTAAACATATAATTTTATTTTGATCATTTACTATTCTTTAATATTAAAAATTACCTTTAAAGATTGTTTAGTATTTTTAATGATAGATGCTCATATTAAATTGTGTTTTGCATTTTACGCAAATTATCTGAATGCGGCATTCAGTCCCAGGAGTCGAGCGCCATGTAAAAGTTGCCCACGCTGTCCACCGGTTGCTTCAACACATTTCAGGAATAAAAGATGAGTAAAAATTTATATTTTAATTAGTCTAAAAAATGAGAAAAGAAATTATTAATAATTTATTTAAAATTTTATTGAGACACAGCCTTGACATACATCTGGTGTCTTTTAATTTAATTTATTGTTTGATGTGATAAATATTTGTTTAATGGTTTAAAAGTAAATTGCTAAATTCTAGAAACGTTATTATTTTACTTTTGTTTATACTAAATAATAATATATTAATAACATTAATAATCTCTAATAATAATAACAGTAAACTGAGTAATATTGTATTTGAAGTGTATGTTAGATGTGTATATGGTGTGTATGATTCAAATTCACTTTAATTTTAAATAGGTCGCTGCGAGTCTGCAACAAGAAGTTCACTT
>OX380349.1:27514280-27516780 GCA_947425015.1 Pterostichus niger | reverse complement strand
ATAAATAAATAACGCACACATATATATTTAATAAAATAAATAAATAACGCACACATATATATTTAATAAAATAAATAAATAACGCACACATATATATTTAATAAAATAAATAAATAACGCACACATATATATTTATAAAATAAATAAATAACGCACACATATATATTTAATAAAATAAATAAATAACGCACACATATATATTTAATAAAATAAATAAATAACGCACACATATATATTTAATAAAATAAATAAATAACGCACACATATATATTTAATAAAATAAATAAATAACGCACACATATATATTTAATAAAATAAATAAATAACGCACACATATATATTTAATAAAATAAATAAATAACGCACACATATATATTTAATAAAATAAATAAATAACGCACACATATATATTTAATAAAATAAATAAATAACGCACACATATATATTTAATAAAATAAATAAATAACGCACACATATATATTTAATAAAATAAATAAATAACGCACACATATATATTTAATAAAATAAATAAATAACGCACACATATATATTTAATAAAATAAATAAATAACGCACACATATATATTTAATAAAATAAATAAATAACGCACACATATATATTTAATAAAATAAATAAATAACGCACACATATATATTTAATAAAATAAATAAATAACGCACACATATATATTTAATAAAATAAATAAATAACGCACACATATATATTTAATAAAATAAATAAATAACGCACACATATATATTTAATAAAATAAATAAATAACGCACACATATATATTTAATAAAATAAATAAATAACGCACACATATATATTTAATAAAATAAATAAATAACGCACACATATATATTTAATAAAATAAATAAATAACGCACACATATATATTTAATAAAATAAATAAATAACGCACACATATATATTTAATAAAATAAATAAATAACGCACACATATATATTTAATAAAATAAATAAATAACGCACACATATATATTTAATAAAATAAATAAATAACGCACACATATATATTTAATAAAATAAATAAATAACGCACACATATATATTTAATAAAATAAATAAATAACGCACACATATATATTTAATAAAATAAATAAATAACGCACACATATATATTTAATAAAATAAATAAATAACGCACACATATATATTTAATAAAATAAATAAATAACGCACACATATATATTTAATAAAATAAATAAATAACGCACACATATATATTTAATAAAATAAATAAATAACGCACACATATATATTTAATAAAATAAATAAATAACGCACACATATATATTTAATAAAATAAATAAATAACGCACACATATATATTTAATAAATAAATAAATAACGCACACATATATATTTAATAAAATAAATAAATAACGCACACATATATATTTAATAAAATAAATAAATAACGCACACATATATATTTAATAAAATAAATAAATAACGCACACATATATATTTAATAAAATAAATAAATAACGCACACATATATATTTAATAAAATAAATAAATAACGCACACATATATATTTAATAAAATAAATAAATAACGCACACATATATATTTAATAAAATAAATAAATAACGCACACATATATATTTAATAAAATAAATAAATAAACGCACACATATATATTTAATAAAATAAATAAATAACGCACACATATATATTTAATAAAATAAATAAATAACGCACACATATATATTTAATAAAATAAATAAATAACGCACACATATATATTTAATAAAAATAAATAAATAACGCACACATATATATTTAATAAAATTAAATAAATAACGCACACATATATATTTAATAAAATAAATAAATAACGCACACATATATATTTAATAAAATAAATAAATAACGCACACATATATATTTAATAAAATAAATAAATAACGCACACATATATATTTAATAAAATAAATAAATAACGCACACATATATATTAATAAAATAAATAAATAACGCACACATATATATTTAATAAATAAATAAATAACGCACACATATATATTTACTAAAATAAATAAATAACGCACACATATATATTTAATAATAATAAATAAATAACGCACACATATATATTTAATAAAATAAATAAATAACGCACACATATATATTTAATAAAATAAATAAATAACGCACACATATATATTTAATAAAATAAATAAATAACGCACTACATATATATTTAATAAAATAAATAAATAACGCAACACATATATATTTAATAAAATAAATAAATAACGCACACATATATATTTAATAAAATAAATAAATAACGCACACATATATATTTTAATCAATTAAAATAATATAACGCACACATATATATTTAATAAAATAAATAAATAACGCACACATATATATTTAATAAAATAAATAAATAACGCACACATATATATTTAATAAAATAAATAAATAACGCACACATATATATTTAATAAAATAAATAATA